>VZRZ01001394.1:302643-384610 GCA_013398175.1 Climacteris rufus
TTAACACTAAACCTATTTTTAGTCAGCACTGCTACGTGCAGTATTTTTAGTAACTGTATGTAAAGTTAGGACATGAAAGCCAGTTACTGTAAAAAGATTTAAAAAGCTTTTTATATTAGGTTTGGGGGATAGAGGTACATTATATAGCAGCTAGTTTCTGCTGAAGTTCAGCTATAAAGCATTTTCTAAGAGCACACTAAATTGTAAGAGAGGACTGAAAAAGCTTTCCTTTTCTGGGTTTATTTCCAGAACTAAACTCTCAGTATTGGATAAGAATTTATACTTTTAATACATTTATTGATAGAGATTTAAATAAATTATGTTGATATAGTTTGAAATTATGTATGTAGCTTGCTATAAGTTTTGTTGCTTCTGAGACTTCAGGTTCTGTGAGGCCAGATCCCTATTTATTTTTGTATTTATTTGTCAGAAATATTGGATATGCAGATGCAGACTCTTTAGGAGAACAGAGATCTCAATAAATTCTGAATCACCAGTGGATTGAAGGACCAGTCCTGGGCAGTTCTTCCATGCTTTAAATTTCTTGCAGACCATCCATCAAAGTACATTGGGCATGTTGGAGTCCCGTGTAGAGCCAGGTGCTATGCTGCACGCACAGCGATGGGATTGCACTTGCACAAGTACAGGGGACCTGCTGCTTCATTGTATGCTTTATGCCCTTAGAGGGGAAGGAAGAAAAGAAGACCTATGTTAACCAATAAGTCTCTGGAGATTTTATCAAGCCCATTAAGTTGTACTTTCTGTACAGAACATTGGTATTTTTTCAATAAAATGTTGCATACACTTTGAAGGTGCTCTCTGTGGTGCGTGTGGGGTGGGTTGTGCAGGAGGAGCCCCTGCCCTGCCCTGCCCTGCTGCCTGAGGGCCCCGGGGTGGGGCTGCCCTGGTGCTCACCCCAGGGACACAAGGCCTGCCCAGGGGCGCTGCCAGCCCCGCTGTGTCTGAGGCGGTGCAGGCTCCAGGGTCACTGCCGTGGCCAGCAGCCACGGAGAGCTCTGCACATGCAGACCCTTAAATACACACCCCCCCAAGATTTCGGGCTGTCTGGGAAAGGGGTAATCCCACACCAGGGTCAGGTGTGAATTAACGTCCCTGGGATGCTTTGGTCGTGTGGGAAGAAAGGTGGCATTGACACATTTTTGTCCCGTGTGCTCTTGCTAGGTGGTGTGCTAGTTCTGTCAGCCCTGTTGTGGTGGTGCTCCTGCATATTTTACTGATCACAGTGTGAGCAATTTGAGAGATACAAATCTGAGAAACTATCCAGACTTATATTTTGAATGACTTAATTAAAAATGCTGTTCATAAGAGTTTTATAGTTAAAGCCTGTTTGTTCTCTCTGTAAAGGACATACCTGAGGGGAACAGGATGGTATTAATCTGTACCAAGATCCCTTCAAGACAACAGCCAGGAAATACCTCTGGGGTGTACTTCTGGCTCTCTATTGGGTATTTTTTTTTTATTTTAACAAGTCTCAGCTTTTTTGGTTTTGAAAGGCAAAATTAATTTCACTCACTCTTTCAAACTAACAGAAAGAATAAGGCTTTCTTACTTGCAAATACTGTGCTATTTGTGGAGATTATTTTTACATCTTCAGAGCACTGAGTAATGGAGTGCAAGTGTACAGCAATTTTGATAGTTAACACCTATTTTCAAACATTCTTTTATGGGAGTAATAAAATTTATGAAAAATTTTGTTCCTCAGACTTTTACCAATGGTGATCCCATTGAAGCACACCTTCTTATGAAATTGTATGCAATTGGATGATGACTCCACCCCACAAAAGGATTTCAGTGCCATCTGTTACCTGAGCCAAGTAACCTGGTTATGGCTTTATTGTGTTTTCAACATCAAAGCAAGTAAATTAATCTCTTTACAGGTACAGATTAGGTTTTCAGAGGTGATTATATGTCATGTGGATTAAAAAACCCCACCTTAATTCAGCATTGTGTGAACTCTTAAGGATTTAATAGGCTCCAAGTATATAAGACTTCACTACACAAAGAAGGTTCATAAATAAGTTCCTCTGAGACTTGGCTTGTGCACAGCAGTGTAACTGGAAGTAGCATGGAAAAGGAAAACATCACGGTGTAAGGCAAACATCACGGGTAAGGCAAACATCACAGCAAAAGGTGATTTTTATCTGAGTCATCTTCTGTGACAGTACCCGAATGGTCATCTTCCATTCCTCTCCCCGCGCTAAGACCTTTGTGTGGTAAGGAGATGAGAACATAGCAACCCAAAGAGAGTTATGACAGAGTTGGTTCAAACTCTTCACGCGCGTGTGTGGAGGGTCACACTGCACCCCCAGCGCCAGGTTCTGATAATCGGGGATTTATTAAAAGTGCTCCTTTGGAAGCAGCGGGGCCCACCAGGGGGCGCCGCGCCCGCGCGCCCGTCCGGCCCGGAGCCCGCGCGCCGCCTCCTGTGGGCTCGGCGGGCACCGCGGGCCGGGGAAACGCGCTGAAGTCAAAGATTTCCGCTTCAACACTGCACCCTCCTCCCCCGTTTCTCATTTTCTCATCTGCGTCATCCATAATAATGTTTGCTTCTTCGGTAGTTCCCCCGGGAGGGGAAAAACTGCCTCACGCTGCGCTCGGGAGGTCAGAAGTTCTCATTCCGTTCTGGAGTAATTATCCCCCTGCACAGCCGCTGGCCCGGGTCAAAGAGGGCATCTGTGGGCAGATGCTGCCAATACAAAGTGCTGCTTTTCCCGGGCCAGCGGCTCCCCGGTGCTCTGGATTTCCCGTGTCAGACAGCGCAGCCAGACCCACAGCAGGGGCTGGGTTTTGGAGGAAAGTTCCCCATCGCAGTCGCACTCTGTATCCCAAGCTCTCTGCGCAGAACGCGCCCTGCCAGGGGACAGTTGACTAAAATGGAGTCTGCGGTTGGCAACGCGTGTTCAAAATTCTCTCTCCACTCCCGAAATAATGCAGGCAGGCCTCGTGCTGTTGGGAACAGCGTCATCAAGCGCACATCTCTTCCTGTAGCCGGGGAAGGTGCCTGCCAGCTGGGCTGACACTGCTCACTGCTGCAGGCCTGACGTTCACTGCTTGCGGCCGCTCCCGCAGCCGCCCTGTCCGAGAGCTTCCAGCGCCGCCCGCTGCGCTCGCTGGGTGTGAGGGGCTCAGCCGAGGCTGGGCTGAGCCCCACAGGTGGGACGCGCTCAAAAGTAAAAGCGTCCCTGCTTAGCGCTGGGTGGCCATGGGAGCTGTCCCCGGCTGCTCTCTGCACAGGGCCGAGCTTCTCCTTCCCTCTCCACCATCTCGTGGGACTCCCAAGAGAGCTGTTAGGACTTACACCACAAGGCTTGAGGCTTTCCTGCTTTCCATAACTTCTGCTATTCCCAGGCAATATCAATGATACAAATATCACTACTGAAAAAGAAATGTTTCAAGAAGTGTCCACAGCACACAGTGGAATTGATAATGGGTTAACAAGATTGGAGCCCTCAGGCAGAGGTCCCTGCCCTTCAGAGATCTGTGTCATGCCATAGGACAGTGATTTTATGATGTCAAAATAAATGTAAGAGAGAGAGGGTGGGACTGTATGCTGTGCAATTCTCATTCATTATTAAATAAATAAACCAAAAATGGATTTATCTCACCAAATAAAGTGGTTTTATAGAATCACCAGAAGAGGAAGATACCAGTTGGGCCATTAACCTTCCGAGTGAAGGCAGTCAGGACCTACAACAGGATTTTCTGGGTTGGCTTCAACAGGGAAATGAAAGCACCATGTTGCCATTTTGATGCATAAATATCCAAGGGGTGGATACCATTCACCTGTTCCCTTTCACCAAAACCAAGGCCTATGTTTCTGTTGTCAAATACACATATAACCATTTAATTCTTGCTCAGCATTCTTCCCAGCACAAACCTAGAGAATTTAATGCAAGGCTTTGAATTGCCATAGGTTGCTTCTGCTCCTGGAGGCAGTTCTGCCTGTCCTCTCCTGCTTCTTCTCGTGTCTTCTACCCCTGCCCATTTTGTGCTGGCACAAGCAGCTGTCCAGCCATGTAGCAGTGGATGAGGCCATGTCTTTTGGCAGCAGTGACAAGTTTTGCCTATTTAAACTGCAGCACTGGATGTGAGATAGAACTTAAATGTCTGGCAAAGTCAGGCCTCATAAAATGATGTTTTTTAAGAACCAAAGGAGACAGTTGAGCACAATTTTGCCTGCCAGCTCCAAGCTGGGACATGTCCTTTCAATGTAGCTTCTTCTCTTGCCAATAAAACACTACAGCCAGGGAGACACAAAATTGTCCATACACCTACAGACATAAGGAACTTTCCAAGGTTTAAACACAGCAAAGTATTGGAGGGATTTGAACCAAAGCTGTCATAGTGCAGGGAATGGGTCACATTCTCTCTTAGGGGAAGGGTTCCAGAGAAACACCAGCTTCATATTTTTGTAAGATGGGATGGGCCTGTCCTTGGTACTCCTGTAGGAGTCCAGGGCAGTGAATCTGAGTGAAAGTCCAACACAACCCAGACATTAAATTTCAAAAAATGATACCTTTGAAAACCTCTTCAGCAAACTGAAGCATAACTGAGGTGAGCCTCCTTCAACAAATGCTGGTTTCCATGTGACTTCATACAAGAGTGTCTGTGTTGTACAGACTGTGAGTTACATCACACGTGTATGAGATATTTGATGTTGTCAATATTAAAGATGTGTGGTTCCTCTCTGACAATTTAGGCCTCTGCACTTTATGTCAACAAGAGGCAAAACCAGTAGCCAGCAGAGCATGTGAATATAAAATAGTTTGTAGAAATAGAAAAAGAAATAATCCAAAGTCAAGAAGCTTATGAACCACTCTCTCTTATTGCTCCTCAGTTTCTTGTAATTGGTTTGTGGGAGTTCAGTTTTGGTTGGGTCAGGCAGTTTCTTCTACAGAAGGCCCACTCTCAATCTGCAAGCAATAAGGATTATAAGAACTACAGTTTAAAACTGAGAGACATAAATTCTAAATTCAAGACTTTTTAGAAGTAACAAGGTAGCAAATCATATGAATGTAGTATTTGAGAAACTTGACAGCTCTACATAGCTAAATACATGTCTGAAACAATTTCCTGAGTGTAGCAATTAATTTGATCCTGCTTTCAAATTTGCAGTTATGAATAAATGTTTTGATTTCCTTTCTGTCAGATGAAAATACACCCCAAACCAGTTAATAAGGAATCAATTGCCGAGGCTTAAAAAAAAAAGAAATTCACCATAGTAACATTAAAGATCTAAGAGGAATATGTAAATAATTCCCATCAAAATAAGCTGGCTACAATCGGGACTGAATGTATTTTTGTTTGGCTCCTTTCATGTCCTTCACCAGGGTCCATACAAGCTGTTCCCACAATATAACTCTTTGTGGCTTATCTGCTCTTTTCTCTTTCAGTACAATCAGCTTCCTTAGAGGACAGCTGTGCCAGGGGTGAAGCGTGGCCCTGCTTATTGTTTATGGACTTTAAACTAGCACAACTCTTCTCTTGTCAGAGTGGCTTCAGCTCTGTTTTTCAGAGCGTGTTTAGTTGGACTGTACTCATTACCATTTTCAACAACTTGCATTTATGGAGATATTTCTCACCTCAAAAGAGCTTATTGAAGTGGTCAGCCAGGCCAGTGAACTAAAATGAACATACTGAAAATAAAAAGGAGAGAGGGGGAGAGAGAGAGAGAGAGAGACTGGTTGTACTCCAGCCTGTCTCTTAGGTGATTCAGTTTAACTGTCATGCTCAGTTTTTCACACACTGAAGCTAAAACTGTGTAAGATTCTGCTGTGAGCAAAGCTTTAAAGTTCTGTTGTTCCCACAGTAGTGCATTGTTTCTACAATGTTGGCTTTTTATTTGTTCTGAGATTTTACAAACAGCTCCTTCAAACAGTCCCAATTTACTCCTGGTTTTGGAGACAGAACCTGCTCTGCATCTACTTTTTTCTTTCTGCCAGCTGTTATGTCAGTAATTAAAGGACACTGGCATGAAAGCCACATCATTGGGTAAAATAGAAATGTTTTACCTCAGTGTCTGCACAGTCAGGCCATACATCCTAAGACTGCATACTGCTGGTACATAACATTGTCTTGGAAGTCAGTACATCCTACAGTGGCTAAATCCAATACAGATGTTTGCATTTTCTGCTGTCTCATGCACAAATTCTTCTGACTTCCTCTATAGGCTGTACCTTGGGTACAATGGCAGCCCCAAATGGTGGCGTTGGAGAAAGATATTTCTTTCTGTAACAATTAAGAGATTTTTCACTCTGAAGGCCTCTTGTCTCCTATGGATGTACATTTATATGCAAGATGAGGGAGATTAATTCTAAGTACAGACTCTGATCTAAAGCACATATCAAATGTTAATGTACATAAATAAATGTTACTGCTATTGAAAACTGTGTCAGACAGATCTTGTTACTTGAAATGTGTCTGCAGAGATTAGTACTTTTGGAGAGGAGCTGGAGGAAGGATAGGTACATGAAATAAGAATGCCAAGGCATAAGTTTTAGACCACATGCTCTCTAAGGCGTTGTATTTATATCCTTGCATTTCCCCCTCTCCTTTAGCTTTCCTCTAATACCAAGAGTGGTATTCATTTTCCTGAAATGCCAATTTTGCCCAAAGTTAAAACAAAAATGACAGTAGAAGTGACAGAGATGCTCTTTACTGTTATTTCTGACCTACACAGAAGCAACAAGTTGCAGAAAACTTACTGGGAGTCTGAAGTTAGAGAAGTCTTATTTCTGTGTTAATTCACCTCGGTCAGTGAAATCTGCAGAGAGAACAAGTCCTGTTAGAATTCTCACTGCTTCTTTAATTGGACATCTGTGATTACTCTGTGAGTTTATTCCAGCAGGACTGTGTGTGAGGTGTCCTTTTTCATATTGCAATTCAGTGCTGCGGGGTTATGAAATGACTAAATTTGCATGTGTGTTTTTATAGCTAATACAGCAATGTGCCAATGTTTCATCCAGTTACATTTAGTGTTGCAATCTAGTTAAAGAGAGGCAGCTTTTAGTACAAAGTCTGTAAGGAGGAAAAAGTCACTTATAATCTATTCAAAGTCTAACACGATTAAGAGACTGACCCTCCTCACACCAGGCTTAAGTATCAAAATCTAATTAGAAGCTCATTACTAAGCATATGCCCACAATCAAATCCTGGGTACAGCAACTTGTCTCTCAGTATTTTTGGGGAAACTCAATAATGTCTTTAAATTTGGCATACAGTTGCAAATCTTCTAAGAAGCAGAGAAGGCAACTTAGCAAAAAAAATTAGAAGTCGATAGTTCTACAGAGGAAAGGCATAGAGGAAAAAGTCCACATATTTTGGCAAGGTTGACCTGCTCTTGATGCTGACATTTCTTTTGTCTTAAGGTACCAAAATTAGCCAGGAAATTGATCGCACCTTTGTAACTAAAGAATTAGACATGCTTCAACCCCAGATGACCAAGTCATTTTGTATACTGGCGTCATCAAAGAAACCTCTGTCAAACACTTATAAAGAGACTCCAACTACAAACCTGCTGCGTTGGGGTACCTAGTCTGTGATATCTGTGCATATCTTGGAGATAGTTCACAGAAGTTGTTGAACTCCTCAGGAAACAAGACTCAGATGTCATCATCCCAGTCTGGGCCGATTTTTCAGTTAAATGTTGGATTTGAAAATGAACACTTGATGTTCAGTTTAAAATCAGAAATTACTCCAAATGCAATACTGTGAGTCTGAGATACTGGCTTAAAATGGAATTTGAATGAAAATTGAGGTAATTTTCATAGGTTATTTGTACTACAAATAAAACAAACAAAGAGAAACTAGGACCGTGTGCCTCTGGTAAGTCAAAGCAAGAGGGTAGAGCTTTTCTTGTTTGAACTTCATTTGGCACACAAATACATGGTCCTTCATAGTGCTTGTTTTACAGTTAAAAACAAACCAGACCGTAAAAGTAGATAAGCCCATCTTATATTTCAGTCCCCTAGTCCAGTGTTCAAATAACATTCTTTTCAAAAGGACAGTTAAAATATGTTAAGTTTAATGTCATCTTTGTTGCTGTGTCAGCTTGTCCCCATTATTGCCTGATGGGTTATGTACACACTCAGGGAAAAACTGAGTTTTCTCATCTCTGCTCTCAGCAAAACAAGTCTCTGACTCCAGTACAGATGGTGCCCTGGCCATCCATGAGTGGAATGAAGTAATTCTACTCCACACTTTCCCTTTCTACACCTGCAGCACCTTCTCCATACTGTATGTCTGGACTCCTTCTGGGATAGCAAGGCTCACAGTGCAGCCTCCAGGTTGCCCTGTGGGTACTGCTAACAGTGCCTTCAGCTGATGGCAGCTGCTTAGAGGTGTGCTATCTCAGTTATCTAGCTGACTTTTTTGTGACTTCTTGAGCAGCCAGGATCACAAGAAATATCTGCTGAGTTAAAGATGATTTAATTCACACAGCAAATCTGGAAGGAAACAAATGTAGAACAGGAAATTGCTGCTTACATTTCCTACATCAGGCCCTACCACTCGATAATTTGGTAACCAGCAGTCCTTTGCTTGACTAACTTCCAAACAGTTGTTGCATAATCTGTTCCCATGTTAGACCATGTGCAACACTAAGGAAGTAAAAGGCAGCAACTTCTGGTTAAATACTCATGTTCTAGCTTGTCTTAAAAACACTGCAACAACAAACAAGCCTCAATTGCTTTTCCAACAGTGAGTAAACTGTATAAACAGTCTTGTTTGTCCCTTGTGAATGCCATTGAAAGAAAATGTTGCTTAATTCCCTCAGCTGAATCAGACCAGATGAAAAACACAGGGAGGGATCTACTTCAGACATAGATGTGCTGTACAGTTTGCAAGAAAAGGAGAAACTGAAGAATATACTGGTTCTAACTTGATATTACTTTCTCTTACAATGTCATATGTTCAATTCATGCTGAGCTAAAGGGACTTCAATCTTTATTCTAAACACTTATATGGAGTATATACAAGTGTAATCTCATCAAGTGAAGGTAAATTCTGAAGGAATCCAACACAACTGCACTTACTCTATGAAATTTTCCATCAATCAGAAAATTAATCTCAAGATTAATAAAAATGGTAAGCTGTGCATTCTTGAATGGTGCATGACTACAGGCCATGCCCAGGGTACTCATCTTGTTTCTACTCCTTACTGCATCAACAAAGTATTTCCTATGTTGATTGGTGAAAGCACAGAGAAAACAAGAAGAGAGCAACAAGTTGTCAGAATGTCAGAAAGCAATGTTTGAGTTTGGGAATAGCTTGCTTGAGCAAGTCAGTACATATATCCCTGTGACACTGTAAAAAGGATTATCCATGTGTAGGTGGTAAATGGTGCTCTTGCAACACCGAGCTTTAATCACTTTGGTAACTTGTAAGTAGCTGTGGCCCTGGTGGCTGCAGCCTTTCTTAAAAAGCTTGTCTAAAGAACAACTAAATTAAAAGGTACCTGTGTAGGAATAAATACAACTTCAATTTTTTTGCAGTGTTCATTCTTTGAGAACATTTGTCATATTTTACCACAAAATATAATTTGAGACTAAACACAAAACCCACCAGAAATGCAAAGGTCACCTTAGTTCTAATTGTTTATATAGACATAATAGGTAAAGTTAGACAATTTTGCTACTTTTACTGATGAATATGCAATAAGTGCTATTTCTCATCTTCCCTCTACCTTAAATGCTACTGCTGATACTCAAGCAGGCCTGTAGTCATTGAAAGAGAAGGTGGAGCCAACTGCTCCTGTCTTTCAGTTTTCTTTTGCACTGATAAATGGCATTTGCTATAGGCATGTTACCTGTGAATCTAATTCCAGATACTTAAATAGATGGTAGACATTGACCTCTAGTGACTTCGGGCAGCTGGTTAGACAGGAACATTTAGGAAAATAACACTGACTGCTGGGACCTGGATTTCTTAATGCTCTTGCCCTCTTTTCTCCTTTTTCCACTGCCTGTTGTTTTTTATAGGTGGTTGGAGGGGAAGAACCAGATGCTGTCTATAGAAAGGTTCATCAGAACAACCAGAATGCAAGGACTTGATTTTTAGTCAGGACACCTTTGGGGCCCTTCAAGGATTCTTCGGTGGCACTTACAGAGGATTGGTGGGAAAGCAGTGGCATGTCACAGGGTTTGAACTACAGCTGATGGTGGCTGTGACTGAACTGGCCAAGAGCCTGTCTGCATGAGCTGATTTTTCACTATAAATGGAGCACAAAGATGTGGCCTTTAGCACTGTACCTTTTAAAGCTGTGGCAGATCTCTTTACAAGGTGGCTACTTGCAAATCAACAAGTTTGAGATTTAAATAAGCATTTAGCTGCTGCAAGCTTGGTTTCCTTGCTCAGGGTCTCCCCACAACAGGACGGTTCTTGGGTGACCGAGGGTTTTGGTGTCTCAGGCTGCTGTTTGTGCCAGGGAGGACACAAGGCTGGAAGTGCCTCATGATGGCACAGGAGGGCGCCTGCAGCCCTGGGCACTGGGGAGGAGAAGCTGCACTGCACACTCTGGACAGGAGAGCTCACCTGAACAGAGACTGGAAAATACACTCTGACATTCAAAACACGGTAAATAAATTGCAGCTTCAAGTAGCAACATGTAACCATAGGTGAAATGCTATGCTGCTGGAGCAAACACAATCGATACATGGCTGTGATGTGTTGGGGAGTTCCCGTCTCTTTCCTCATTTAATAGGTATAACTTCAGCTTCATCAGGTGCAGGTTTTACTTTCAAATCATAGTTGTCCCACGAGGGACAGGTAAGTTGCCCAATCTCGTTTGTGGTGGTGCTGCTTGTTGGCTTCATTGAAAGTGTTTTTGTTAAACGCTGAGCAGAAACTGGCAGGTGAAGTGGTGCAATAAAAAAGCCTGGGGAAGAGTTTGAGATGGGAGTTGGATCAGGCACTTGGTCTGCCTTTATTTCCTCATCTGCCCTGCAGCAGGCACTGTGAGGGGTTAATTTCAAATGATGGCAAGCACAAAGTTTTGGTGCTCTAATAGGAGATTTTATATCCTTTTAATCCTGTTATTAACAAAGAGCAGATTTGTGCATATGGTGGCATTTCTGAGAGCTGGAGAGCAGAAGAAAAGCACAGGAAGCAAATAATATCTCCCCATCTACAGGCTAGGTTATTCTGGGGTGTGTGTGAAAGCAGAGATGGCTTCTTACTGAGAGCCAGACTCTAAAGTGTAGCTCTAGGCAAGGATCTACCAATATACATGGTCATAAACTAGCCCATAAACTTTGGCTGGAAAAATCTGTGACTGTATAAAACTTTGGGTTTTTATGAGTACTTCAGTTATTTTCTGTTGCAATAAGAGAAGAAGAGCCTTTTATTTTTGAGAGAAACTGAATTTCCTTTTTTCTTATCCTACTTCTAAAAAGCCCTTTATATCTTTCTAATTAACAAATCATATATAGTTTGGGTTACCTTTAATATATGAGAAAGTGGGTTTAGGATCCAGGCAAGCAAATTCTGAAAACTTTGAATGGCAGGATATTTGTTGTGTAGTACTCCTACTGGGTTGGAACAGTTTCCCCCCTTTTATTTGAAATAATGTGTGAGAACATGAACCAACCTTCTGCGTAATTAAAGTCAAAAGTTATGGGTGTACTTTTTTATTCTTATGATTCCTTAGGAGATACTGTATTTGATACTATTGTCTTTTTACATAGGGTCTTGTCCCCTAAAAATGAGACTTCTAATCTGCTTTTGTATTTGTTTTAGTTTTACTGCTGATACCTTGGTGAAATGGCCCAAAGGAAAATATTCAGGCTTTTCAGGGGACAGCCCATGACCTCACAGAACTGGAACTTTCTATAATGAGCATGTCATCAAGGAATACTTGAATAAAACACCAAACATCTACAGGAACAAGTCTTAAGGATGACATGGATTTAATATAGTTTTTAAAAAAATATTTGCTGCTTGCAATTATGCACCCTGTTCTGATAGTCTGATTGATTTTACTAGTATAATAACACTAACTTACCAGGTGTATGACAACATGCATCCTCCACAGACTGCAGGGTTTCTGAGCATTTCTGGCGTATAAACAGTTCAGCTGAAATCCTGGTCAGTTGTCCATGAAATTTCTGTCTAATAAGGTTTTTCGACTTTGTTTTGAACCATTTAATTTATTGCCCTAAGCAAGTTGCACAGGGAGTGCTGTTGACAGTCCCAGATCTTATTTTCTTGACTATTTAAGTTGCTTTTAAATCTGGATGTAAATCTTTTAAGTGTGACGTGTTCACTATTATGTTTTATAGAAAAAGCCCTTTAATGGCTTTGCTTAACTATAAAACCCTCGAAGAGGGGATAAAAGTACAAGATGGAGCAAAGCAATGTACTTTTTCTCAAGAAGGGAGAGGCTCAAGAGCTGTTATCAGAGAAGCTCTTTTGAGGAGCGCATTTCGTGTCAGGTTGAACATGGGTGCCCCCATGTGTTCTGTGTGCTGACAATGCACAGCCTCCTGGCTTCTGTCCGTGGGCCTTTCTTTAGTTATCTGAGCAACTTGGAAGTTTCACCACATTTGAATAGTAGAGCTCAGAGCCAACCTTCATCTATCATTTTTTTAAGGCACAACAATTCCAGATAAACTCATTTCAAATATTAAGTTATGTGGCTTCAAACACAAGCTGTGTGCTGTGAAAAGCTTATATTAAGTAGTTGTCTATTGCAGTGAGCTACCCTTGGTGCTTTAAAGTGATTTCTGGAGTGACCAGATTAATCAGAAGTATCGCAGAAGCTTCTTGTAGTGACTTGGATTAATTGTTCCTAAATTCCTGTTGTGTTGGTGTGGCAACTTCAGCAGTTGAGAGAAGCAGTTTGTGAGGTGCTGCCATGGCCCCGCCCCCTTCCCAGGCTGCAGCTTCCCACCCTGCATGTCCCTGCTGCTGTAGTTTTCCACTGAGGCTGTTTTTCCTGAAACACCCTTGAAGCCAGATCACTGAAGTCATCAGAGTTAAAACCCCTGAAACTGCTGGAGTGCTGCAGTCTGCGGAGGATGCGTGAGACAATGACCCGCAAGCTGCCGCTGCAGAAATAACAAAGGCTGGAATGTGGCCTGGATCCCCTGCTGGGCACTGACGGACATGCTCCAGGGCAGTTTTTTCACTCGTTCTAAGGCACTGAATAACGTTATCTTTGTTTTGACTGCAGCTGTAGCAAGAAGGCATAGCAAAGACTCCGAAGTGTGTCACTTGTGTTCTCTACCCAAACAATCCAAACTTTAACTCCCAGGCGGTGGAATTCCATGCAGTGAGGTGCAGAGGTTTGGTTTAGAGGAAAGCACTCCTCTGAACTGCAGTGTGGTCAGGAACCTGTGAATTAGATGGGTACAAGAAAATAGAAATCCTCTTACAGCAAAAAGATAATAATAGATGACAGTGGGAAAAAACAAATCCCCTAACTGCCTATGTGATGCCTCTGGCAGTTTTTGCCTTGGGTCAGACTGCTGGGATATCTTCAATTATGAGGAGTGCTGTCATTTTCTGCTACAGAGTGGTTTTTCAAGTAATATTAGCTTTCCTTTTGTTCATTCCCATTGCAGGCTACTATGCATTGATCTGTAACACTGTGTTGACTAGCCTGTCAAGATTTCAATTGAAAAAGAGTTTGTCTTTTGGAGTGAACAAATCTCTTGTGTTCTCTGCTCTCTCTCACATGGTATCAATGGTTTTTATTGGCACTAATAGATTAATACTGATCACAATCCAGCTAAGGAGTTGGTTGTTCTTTAAACATCTCTCAAACTTTCAATTATTTCTAAAGCTTTGTTTTAAATGCTTCTTTCAAGTTGATATTTGGAAAAGTAGAAATTATGTTTACTTAGAAAGGACTACTAAAACCAATCAGTTGGGCAATTAGTTAGTTTCATCAGGAGTATAATTTACTACTAAAAAAATTCAAATTTTTTTCAAATTGCTGATATGTTTTGGCTGCAGACTGAGTTGTAGCTGCTATGGAAAATTCCAGGAAAAGGTGTAAAATGATGAGTGAAAAATGTCAAGGGTAATATTTGTTTAATGTGATTTCATTCATACGTTTATATCCAAAAATGTCTCTTTAGACCATCTGGGAGTTCTCCTGTTGAGTCATGTTAGCCCTTTCCTTTTTCACATTTACTCCATTCTGTTTGTACTTCCCAAATCTATTCTATTTTTCTCATTTTCTTTTACCCTGCTGGTTTGTTCTTTCTTGGCTTTATTTTTAATTAGTTAAACATAAGTGGCCTTTGACATAGCAAAGATTATGAAAACAGTGGGACACTGGTTACTGCTTTGAAAGAGTAAGGCAAATATTTTTGTGTTTGTTCTCCTTTGTCTGTTAGCTCTCTCCTGGGGTTATATTGTCAGTGAGTGAAGTAAAAGAGCCACTTGAGGGGGAAAAGGGAGTGTATTTGGAATCTTTCTGCGTATTATGGCCAGAAGCCCTAATAAATCTTAATTCCATTGTGCTATGCAAAGCTACAAATACACAATGAGAATGTCTGAGTTTTACAGCATGAAGCATTCTGACAAACCAGACCTGGCAGGGAGATGATATTTTAACAGGGAGATAATATTTAATTTTATGCATGCAGATCAACAACCAGAGATTCTGAGCCAGCATCAAATCATGTTTATCATCTCTTGAAAATATATTCTCTTACAATGGAAGCTCCTATAGAGAAACTGGCCTACTGGAAAGCTCTCCTTTTATAGTGATTTGAGGGTCAGAAGGGGATGGTGATGGAGAGATCTGAAAGTGTTTCCTGGCTCTGGTGTCTGTCCAGCACTGAAAGCTTGAGATTTTACCCTTTCCCTCACTTCAGACCTCGTCAGATCCAGTACCAAAAGTGGTCAGACTGTGCATGTTTGGTCCCTGTTGGAGATTTGAGTTGTATTTAATTTGAAACTGCAGAATTTCATGATAACCAGAGCTGGTGGCAACTGGGATGGCTGATACTGTTGGCAAGGGGCAGTTTGGCTCCCTGAATAACGAAGGTGTGCATACTGTTCCCTTGCTTGACTTAACCCAAAAGTTATTAAAGACATTCTGCTAGTTCAGTAAAACTCAGATTTTGTCTAAATGAACATGCAAAATAGACACAGAATCCTGCATGTGTCTGTGCATTTCTCTCCAGTTAGCCTCCAAGAGGTTCAGTGATAATTCCTTAGAAATTTATCAGAAGATATAAAATCTATACTTCTGTTGCCTTCCTAGAGAAAGCTCTTTGGGAATTAAGCATTGCTACTTGTCACAAGGGAGAACTATTAATGCCTGCTGACTTGCATAAAGAGATTTTTAAAGATTGTTCAGAGAGGTTGTAGCTGGAAAATTTCAAAGTCAAGTTGGATGGGGCTCTGAGCAACCTGATCTAGTTGAAGATGTTCCTGCTCATTGCAGGGGGCTTGGAACTAGATGAGCTTTAAAGGTTCCTTCCAACCCAAAGCATTCCATGATTCTGTGGCCTTTTGAATACTGTCTGCTGAAGCACAGCAGGTCTCTTTCTGGTGACCACAAAAAGGCTGGTTTTCCTTATTCCAGCTGTACATCCCTCAGCTCTGAGAGGGGAAACATTTGAAGCATAACTCATGGCCTTCCACACTTTGAATACAATCCAGCACTACTTGCAAAAGACTGGAACTGAGCATATGTCCCAGAAAATAACAGGATTCACAGGTTGTATGTGTGAAAATGTACAGGAAGTGTGTGATGAATTGCTGAAGTCAGAGGCTTTCAGTCATGGTCATGAATGCATACTAATCTGTTTTGTACTCAATCACAGTAGTCATATATATTAATGTGGACTCTGCTTTCTGGGCTGCAAAATTGAGGGTGGGATTGGAATTCTACTTTTGGGAAGACCTTGAAATATCAATGAACCAATAAATCCTCAGTTTCCTGCAGCTAGACAGCATCTTGAATTGTAAAAGTTTCAGTCAGCTCTCCTGCTACTGTAGGTAAAAGTCAGGTGGTGGTGTACAAAAGTTGAGCACTTCATGTTCAATTCCATGGCAATGTTTATCTTCTGATAAAGCACCCTTCATGAACAATGGCCTATAACAGAAACACTGATTCAACTGGAGCAAAGCCAATACTAAGTTTTCCCTGTTGCAGAAGCAAAATTCTTAAAAAATCCAACCTTTAAGCTGTTTAAATTTTTTTTGTAAATAAGCTCCACACTTGGAAGATTACAGAGGTGACAGCTAAAATCAAAGGAAATACAATCAATAGGAAAATATCTGTTTTTTTAGCAGTGACCAA
This sequence comes from Climacteris rufus, assembly GCA_013398175.1. NCBI lineage: Eukaryota > Metazoa > Chordata > Aves > Passeriformes > Climacteridae > Climacteris > Climacteris rufus. Next base: position 318,923 of record VZRZ01001394.1, read on the forward strand.
CTACAGTCACTGACAAACTTTTTTAGTGTATTTTAAGGTACTTGCCAATGTGGGCAATGAAGACTAAGCAAGGATGCAGAGATAACAATCTTTACTAGCCCTATTCATTCCATTCAAGCATAGTCAGTCCTGTGTCTCCCATTACAACAATCTGAAGGAAAACAGAGCCTTAATTTGGAATTAATCCCTTTGGAAATATCACTGCGCCAGGAATTGGTGAGATTATCAGCAGCTTGGCATTAGTTATGGACAGTTGGAATTCTGCACGTTAGCAATGATGTGTTCTGGGCAGAAGGAAGGCAAGTGATGTAAAAAAAGGTACTAAAAGGCTTTGCCTTGATTTGTTCTGGCTACTATAAAAGGGGAAATGAAACAATCTATGTTTGGGAAAAATGTGCCTGATTTAAGTTGGAGAATAATGTTGTCTTGAATGAACTGATGAAAATTAAAAAGAAATTTCACAAATAAGTTAAAAAAAATGGACACTGCCTTTTAAATGATAAAGGGCTTCTGCTTATAGGGCTGGAAATCTAAAATAGTTGACATTTAAAAAGTCAATAATTTTGGTGTTTACCAAAGGGGTTCTGACATTTTAATGGTGACCATTTGAGCTTTTATTTGTTCTAAATGCCTCACTTAAATTCTTTTAGCAAATTATTGGTAATCTGGTCACCTCTGAAAAGTGGCATCTTCTTTTAGGACCATGGCTATTGGGGAAACAGAGCTCTTAATTTTGATGGTTACACTCAGTGAAATAAGGTCAGCCAAAGATGAGCACTTATTTTCTACTGCTTGCATTTGCATTTTGCTCTGGGCAGGAAGAAAAACTGAGCAAGAGGTAATTTTATTATTTTTTTTCCCTCCAAAAATGTGATGTGGATGAAAATCTTTCTTTAATGGTCAAAAGTAGTAGGCTGAGCCTTGGGAGATCTCATTCTTTCCTGAATTTGGCTGGCTGCCTGCCTTTTGCAAATTCCTTCCCTCTGTGCCTTAGTTTTCAAGGTTCAAAATGTTAAGTCATAATGATTTTTAATGATCTTTGATGATCTTTAAAATGCGTATTGACAGCAGTGTTAGGAAGAAATTAATTTTTACGATGTTTATAGAGACTGTAGAGGCTTCTCAAACTGTTTTAGAAGGTGACAGTTGTGATTTCCCTATTGAGAACTTAATCTATACTCAGATATTCAGTGTTTTATGACCACTAATGAAGGGCACATATTGAAAGATTTTCTGTATTACAATATTTAATGTAAATGTCACTGAACTAACACTTCTGTTAGGAAGACAGTAAAACAAACAATTAATTTGGCACTGTTCTCTCTTCCAATGCACATACTTTTTTGCAAATACTTCTAATACAGATTCTGCAGTATCTTATGGGCACCTGTGTGCTTGTTTTAGCTCAAAAAAGTGAAATGTCTGCTGTGAGGATCATTCCACAAAGTTTCATATCTACACCATATGCAGAAATAAAGGAATCCCCATCCCCAGTTGCATATGGGGAAGTGAATGCCTTTTGGCTGAAGAAAACTGCACATCATGGCCTGCCAAAGAATACTTATTGTCCATGAAATTTTGCTGGATTGCAGCTTTTTCTGTAGAATGGGGAATTTCTATGAATGCATGGTGTATTTTGGTTGTTGCTATTCTTGGCTTTCTTCATAAAGGAAACAACATAAGCTATTACTGCTATTTCTAAAAGTTCTTTGTGACCCTATGCCATAGTGTTGAAGAGATTGCATGGCAGTTTTTAATCCAAAAATTTATCATTGCTGCTGGACAAAAGCTGATAATGGCAACTTTGTCTTTAATTTAAAAATGCCTATTAAAGTCCATTGATGTAGAACTAGTCTAAGAAAACAATTAGATTCCTCTCATAATTTCCAAAATGCTAAATATAAGTTTCAATGTTTGTGTCTTTTCTTAAATGTGGTTTTCTTTTTTTTTTTTTTTTAACATGTTCTGAAGATTTTATCTCTTTTGTTATAATTTAGAGTTTTATTCAGAACGTGCTAACGCATTGGGAGTCCTGACAGGGACACTGACAAACTATTTTTCTTCACTTAGGTAGAATATGGTGGGGTTGTTCTGGCTTCTGTACCTGCAGAGATGAGTAAGGGTCTTTAACTGTGCTCAACAAACAGATTTATATTGGATCTTGCAGAATTTTAGTCTTCAGAAGGAAATCCCCCATGAAATTGAAGATGATGCTCTTTTCCCTATGAGGCAAAAACTGTTCAATAAGGGAACCATGTCAACCATCTCTGTTTCCATGAACAGAAGGATTTGTAGTGGTTTCTATTCTCCGGCTTATCAGTTCACTGCATATCTTAAATATTGCACCAACTTGAAGTAAAAGGTGTGTGAGTGATGAAATAAACATGATGTTTCAATTCTACTAATTAAATGCAGTTAGCAAATGGGAGGACACATTGAAGGGCAGCAGCTGTGTCTGTTTTCCTGCTCAGACTCAAGAGAAGCTCCTTGTCAAACCAGCTCCTTGATTCCAGGAAACCTAAATTTATTCAGGACTATGGAAGACTCCTTCAGTCTCCTCTCTTCTGCAACTTCCACACAGAGGAGCTGCTAAGGAAAATGGAGGAAATGTACTTCTGAGGACTGAGTAAGTCTGAGCAATACCACCCACTTGTTTTGAGATCTTTATTTCTTTTCTTTTCTATCATCAGGGCCAAACATTCTATTGAACCCAAATGCATAGTCTATGGCAGAATGTATAATAAATGTTTTTGGAGGATTTTGTCCCTGCACAATATCAACTTCAGCCATGTGTGTGAGGATTGTAAATGAAAAGGGCAAGAATAAGTTTGGCTTACTTTACTGTGGTCTTATCCTGACATACAGAGGTGTTATCTACAATGAGAGGTCTGACCAAAACTCAGGTTGGTATTTTCTTTCTGTCTTTCCTGTTCTGCTAAAGTAAATGCATTAAGATTTTCATTTCAATGATTTTATTAAATATATGATTTGTAATTTTGGTTCAAGATTGAAGGTTCCGATATATGTTCTGTATTCCACAAGTACACTTTGAGATGGCATTAATGAGATATATGTGCGCATTTATGGGCATAATGCTTCAAATAATCTTTTATGAGTTGAGACATCACATGAAAGGCTATTATCTCTGACTCAGCTGTGATTATATTTGCAAATCAGCATTTACCAGACTTTGATCCATAGATCAGTATCTGTGTTTTGAAGACTTCTTGGTTTTGTCTGGTGAGTTACAAGATAAGAGTTAAAAATCCTTTGGTTTGGCATAATTTCTTTGCTGTTGTTGGGATACGAAGCTGTACAATTACAACTGGGCATGTAGCTGGTTCCTAGTACTAATTATGTAAAAGGATTTGTAACTTTCTGATATAAATAGTTCAGTAAGAAATGTCTGCCGTTGGTGACCAAAATCCTGTGTTCAATCATGTGAAGCTCTCCAGTGACATAGCTTGGATCAAAACTGGGTATGTCCTGTAGGGCCTGCTAAATGATCTCATTGGAGAAGTACTCTATTGCCAGAATTGTTGAGAGACAGAGGGAATGCAGAGAACATGAATCTGTAGAAGCTGAATATCCAGGATTTTGTATCACAGGTGTGCTAAAAGTGATTGGCAAAACAGAAGGGTCTGTATGTGGTACAAGATGGTAGATAAGAAGCAAAATGTAATGGAGAGATCTGAATGGGAAAATAAAATTACTATAGCAGTAGGCACACAGCTGGTATTGATGCACAAATCTTGAAAGGGCTGAGGAAAGTGAGGTGAGAACTGAAGGGAGGCAGCAGTATCCCAGCTTCCTCAGAAGAGACGATTGGGAAGGTCTGTGTGAGCATGAAATAAGAATGGCAGATTTGGCCGTCTGGATGTGCAGGGTAAAATGCACACCAAAGGTGAGCCACCTCTCTCACTGGAATCAGTGGGAGGCATCAGAAACAAATCTTGGCATTCAGCCTTTAATTTCTTTGAAAGAAAGGGAAGCTGGGTTTGTATCTTCTCTACCCTTCCATGCAAAAATAAACACTGTGGCCTCTGGCTCTAAAATAATCTTCGAAGTCTATAAATACATTCTCGTGCCATGTCATAATTCTAGTTCTGTTTAAAATGGTGTGTAACTGGCCATAGGATTCCTGAAGTGAAAGCTGTGTAACTTATGTGTGTCTTTCTGGCAAACTCAATGAGTCTGCCTCTTCCCTGAAGGAAAACAAGGGTTTGTGGCATGGCCCCTGCACACACTGTGGGGGAAAGAGGAGCAGGCAGGGACACTCCTGGGAGCGAGGGGCTGTCTGTGTGTGCAGTGTCAGGAGAGGAAGGTCATTCACAACCATTTCCCAAAGAAAAAGCTGTAACTGAGCCTGTTCGTTCTGTTTCTCCCTTGATGACACTATCCCTGACCTTTCTAAATTGTTGGGAAGCCAGTGCAGTTGTGCCACACTGCAGGTGTGAGTATAACTCCTATGGTTATGAGGGGAACAGAAGTAGATGGAGTGGAATGACTCCTATGGAAAGTGCTTTTGCACACACTGATTAATTTTGCTGTGTCAGTGGCCTTGAAATGCTGCTGGAGACGCTGTGGTGCCTGCAGGTTTTCCCAGCAGCTTCAGTCTGTGTCATGGAAAGATTAATGCTGTGAGATTCATGACACAAGGGTATAAGCTGACCTCATATGCCCCATGATGACTTTTGGAATTGGTAGATAAGCTTGTTCTCCAGCTTTCTTGTTTTTAATGAGCTATTATCTTCCTGCAGGATCCTGCAAATAGTGCAATGACTTCTCAGCAATGCAGAGGGGCTAAAATGGTGCCTTTTATGGCAATGTCTGCGATGTGATGCAGTTTTCAGTAGGGACTTGGTGTTGGAAGATTATTGCTACTGCTACAGTGGATCACACAGGCCAGGCTCCTTTTTTGTCTTTGCTTATAAAATCTGGAAGGAGAGCAAGAAAACCTGAAGCAAAGTTCCTGGTGACATTAACACCTACATGACCTACTGATGACAGGAAAAAGGGAGACTCAGCCTATTCCCCCAGCCAGGAAGTGAATACAGCAGCTGTAATGGATTCTTCTTACTCACATTTTCAAAAAGCCTGATTCAGACCAAACCCTCTAGAGCCAAAGCTCTGCTTATAAAGACGCATAAAACTGAGAAATTTGGTATGAGGGGACTGAGTGTTGAAAAAGTTTTCATTTCTGAGCACATTTCTGTCTTGTTTAAACCCATATCTTTTTGCATTATTCATTCTTTTGACTTCAGTTTGAATATAATCAGCCTGAAGTAGGAAGGTTTTTGCTTAATTTTATGTGCATTTTTATAGCCATCATATTTGTTTGGTGCAGAAATGCTTATCTCCACATTAAAATTAGCCTTATTTGTTCTTAAATCCTTTTTTCATTAAAAATATATTACAAAACATTTGAAGGATACAGATTGTTTCCATTTAAAAACATCATGTGTCTGCAAGTCTTATAATATCACTTGATTAGATTTTGTCTGCCTTTATGGATATAGTGTTAAAGTTCCTTTCAAAATGAAATATTGTTTTTTTTTGTGGCTGGTATTGTGGCTTCTTTTCTCAATAATGGCAACTTATGAGAATTTGTCTGATATATAAAATACATATTCAGTTGTGAAAACTTCAGAATGTTGGGGAAATTCCTGTAGAAATGTCTCCGAATTCTGAAAAGATTTCCTTGCTTGCTGATGTCCTCTCACAACTACATTCTGCAAACTATGCTAATGGGTGTCTGGTATTTGTCTAAACACAGTTTGGCCTGGTAGTGAACAGATGTATAGAAAAGAGTGGGAAGCAGACAGTTCTTAGCAATCCAGCCTTTTATTCTCCACTGCTTCCCAGGCTCAGCTGTTGTGGGTCTTTCTGACACTGGAGGAAAAAAATTCAGTGAGGTGAATCATAGCTGTTAGTTTAGCACTCACTCCCATTTAACTTATTAATTTTTTTCCTCACCCATATGTAAGACCAGTGTCCTTCCATCATGATGTATAAGAGTCTTATTAGTTGAGTGAACAGGTAGGAAAGTTGTGATCTGTCTGGCAGTAAATACAACTTTGTTTTAAAGTCATATGTTGTTTGAAGCATCACTTTATCCAGAGCCTTGCAGGAATAGCTCTGTTTTTTTGCTTTGGCTGAAATGTTTGTTTTGCTCTAGCAGTTCTAAAATAGACTGAACTGGAAGCTTTTCTGCTTGACCAAGCTCTTGGCTTGGATGTTGGTGCATCCCTTACTTAAATAAGAGGACCTTAACTGGTCTGGATCCAACCACATTAAACTTTTGAGATGATGGTAAAATGGCTTCCTGGTGCTTTTGGCTTTTATGTCTTGCATTTTTAGAGGGGTCAAGTGTCAGCTTTAATAGAATCATCCCGGTCTAGTCTTATGTTCCTGAAAATGCCCTACTTTTTCCAGCCTATTAAGGATGTCAGAAATGCTGAGTGGAGGAGGGTTTTTGAATAATCCACCAAGAGAAAGGCACTGTTAAGATATGAGAGTAATCTTGTGTAAACTGCTATGTAGGTGCCTGTCAGAGTTGTCAGAAAGGGTGTAGTGAAGGGCTGGAATGCAGGAGTCAAAATTTGTAAAAACCTTGGTGTGTTTGTACACAAAATTATCTGCTGAATTGCAAGGGACATTTAAAATATCAGAACTCATGTGAGTTTTGACACACACCTTTCTTTTTAGCGTGTTTGACAATGAAGTTTGTGGGGATGTATTCTGAGGCCCTGTGAAAGCCAGGAGAGTTGTTACCATAGTTGAAGTTGGGAGATTGCTTGGTATTGACCCAGTCCTCCTGTTCAGCTCCAGTCTGGCAGATAAGCTTTATCAGGGATTGAGAGCCTCAGTATAACTGAGAGGCAAATTCATCCAGGAGGTGCCTTCATTGAAGTCAGTGAGTTACAACAGCCCACAGAAACATTCAGCACAAAATTAATTTTTGTGTCTCTAATGAGTTTTATTAAAGAGGTAGATTAATGTGGCTTTGGTTTTTAAATCTCATGGTCTATTATCTTCTTGTCTTCTCAGCTCTGTTTACTTCAACAGGAGCTGTCATTCTGGTCAACAGTGAGTAGTGTGTCTCTATGGCAACTTTCAACAAAAGAATTATTTATTTGTACACACACACGTTTTGTACTTTAAGTGAGATGTCTAAATCACTGGGAAAAACGATTTATAGTTCCATCTTTTAAATAAATCAAACTCTATCCTGTTTCAGGCCCACCAAGGGACAATACTAAGCAATTGAGACTTGTGCAGGGAAGCTGTGCTGTGCTGCAGGAATGTTAGATGTGGATGGGTTGATATACACTGTACTGGACACCTCTAAGTTCAGAGACATCAAGTGTGTACATTCTTTTCTTTTTTCATGTTTGGATTTTAAGCGAGCTTAATGAACTTATTATAGGTTAATATATTTGCAAATGTGTGGAAAATATTAAGTTTATCACCTTCAGTTGTATGTAAGAGAAAAGCAGTATTACCCAAGTAGAAGGCTGCCACTGAAATGAATCAAGAATAGCAGCTGTGTACAGCGTATTAATCAGAAAAGCTAAGAAGTTGTATTAAATTCACTGTTTTTTCTTTGGAGGTTTCATAAAATTTCTATGACTAAGCTGATTTCTGTGAGGGAATTAAATACCACAGCATTTGCTTCACAGGTGAAGAGTAAGACATGGCAGGATTGCCTAAAGCTATACCAGGAGTCTTGACTATACCTTCCAGTAACATTTTGGACTGTGGTATTGTGGATTAAACATTGCATAATACTCCATGTTAAAAAATAAAAATAAATCTTTGTACTGTTACGTATTTCAGAGTCTTATCTACCACCAAATTTTGATATGGGTGAGGTATGCTGGAAAGGAGTGTTTTCTGAGGGGAAAAGTACTTATTTTTTTATTGTTCAAGAATTCTTCTCTGCCTGTAGATATTGTTGTCTAAATAGTTTTTGTAATAAAGAGCCCCAGTAGGTCATGTCAGGCTTGTTTATTATCATGACTCCTAAAATTTCTTTGGTGTTATTTTTGTGAAAGCCAAGCAGTGTCACAAAAATCTGTGGAGCCCTATGGTGCTTATAAACCCTGAAAATGAGTCAGCCTTAAATAATTTGTGACAGACAACAAATGCTCTATTTTCCAAATATGTGAAAACTATTAGCAGTTGCTGCACAAGTTAATTTGACATTTAATTGGATGGTATTTGCCTGTGAGCCAGAAAATATATAGAGCAGGCTTTGTTTATTGTCACATTATGCACCAAAAGCATGTGCCCATCAGCTTACCCCTAGCATAAAGACCAAAATTCCAGCAATGATTTTTCTTTTGGGAATCCTACTACGTGGAGCAGCTGCAATTTTTTAAAATTTTGCTGCATAAGAAACAAGGTGTGGCCTGGCTTACAGAGTTGGCAAAACGTGGAAAAAGAGGTGTATGAGTTGAAGTAAAGTTGCCTCCTGTTATTTTTGCCACGTGGGTGTTTCTTAGGCACCTGTGACTCTGTGTCTTAGGAGGCAGAAGTCACAATGGTTGTGTACCTTGCACATCCATAGAGTGATAAATTGGTGTTGTGAGACTGCTTTTAGTAGCTTTTCTTCCTCGCAGCCCTGCCAGTTATGCCCCACCAAGAGCTTGTGACAGTGTCTGATTTCAAAGACAGGATTACTGCCAGTGGTCCTTTTTGGGGCAGTAAAACCATTCTGCAGCCCAGCGCAGCCCTTGGTGCTTCAGTTGTCTTCATTTCTGCCTACAAGTTTTAGTTATCCAGAAGAGATTGGTCACTTTTACAGGTTATAGTTGTTCTTGTGCTTCAGATTTGCTTGCCAGGTCAGAGGCTTGAAATTCTTTGCCCATGTATAGCAGGAGCACATTTTCTTTCTGTGTTTCTAAACCCTTTAACATTTTAATCTGTTGACTCAGGAACAATTAATAATGTTTTGGTAATAAATTTTCATAGATATTTGACAAGAAAAGTGCTATTTATAGAAAATATATTGCATTGTCCATTGTAAACCTTATTTATAAATGGTTGAGGCTTTTAACTTAGAGAATGCAGTCTGATATTACTAAGGTGGGGAAAGGAAAGCTTCATTTTAGAATTCTAATAATGCCATTCCAGATTAAAAAAAGAGGGGAAAAAACCCACCAGAAAATCACTCTAGCAACAACTGATGAAAAACTTTCATCTGCTTGTTACCACAATTATATGTCAATAACCTGATGCTTGTATAGACCAGGAGACATTTTCTGTGAGTTTATATGTGCTTTTTCTTTGGTGGTCCTAAATAATTCTGTAGGAGTTTAACATATGCCATTGGTAGAATGGAAATTCTCCCTTCAAGAGCTTCTTCTAGTCTTTGAACCAAGAAACCCCAACTTTCATGTTTGCAGAGGTTTGTAAGTTAAAAATTTCATGTTGAATTTCAATGGATATTCATGCCAGATGTTTCCCTGCATTTCCTGTGCCTTCATTCTACTTGTCTGTGTCAGTACTTGAGGGGAGATTGGCTGCTTGGTGAATGGCCAAACTGAGAATTTCCTGAAGGTCTTTACTAAACAGATCTGGGTGTGCTCAACACAGCTGAATCTGGGCGTATTCCTGGGTTGATGGCAAATGAAAGTATTGCTGCTGTGGAAAACATTGGAAATAATGGAAGTGCATTCTCTAGGGATTGTACTAAATTTGATCAATGGATTTGAGTTTGTAGTTTATTATAGCCAGGTTTAATATAGGAGTTTTCTCTTGGCATAAACATGCATCAATCTAGTTGCCACTGGTTGGGTACAGAAAGTACATAAAGAATTATGAAGGAATCTGTAACTCTACATACTTGAATCACAATAGGGACAGGATGGGAATAAAGTGTTTTCTGAGAGCTGGATATAGCTGGATCAGCAGCTGAGAGTTATTTACAAACTTCTTTTTTTTATGGAAGTTCTTTTATAAAGAAGTTTTCTATAAATTGTCACATTACATTGCTTGACATCAGTCTACTCTTGATTTTTGCATGTTGTATGCATATTTATATACTGTATTAATAATTATATATAGGAAAAACACTGCAGGAACTTTAGCATCAGGAATTACTTTTCTCACTTGAATATTTTTTAAGTGCCTTAAATTTGGTATGGTATTTAATGTTTAATAAATCATGTTTTATGAATCATGGAAAGGACTTGTACAAGGATCAAAATAGTGTGAATGCACATACTTTTTCCTGCTGGAAGATGTTTGACATGTTTTTATGCTGCTTGAAAACATTCAAAGAAGATCAGATGCAAGTTTTTGAGAATGGTAGCTTTTAGATCAGGAACCAGACAGATTAATGTTTTGTGAATTAGATTAGAGCCCAAATTGTCTGAATGAGTTTGTTACCAGACACCTAACCAAAGTGGTTTTTTTCCCTCTTGAATTGGATTAAACTGTCATAGTCACAGCAATTATTCTGTGGTTTATGGGAAGTTTGCTGACTTTTATTATTGAAATAAATTTTAAGGAATTTTGTAAGTTTGACCTTTTGCCACAGCAGATAGCAGCAGGTGTTTGGAAGGAAATCAGCTGGCTAAAGGACTGTTGAAAAGCCAGATTTGCTCAAGCATATGATCATTATTGAGAATGGATTATACTAAAACGGCAGACGACCTTTGAAACCTCTTGAATAATTCTAAGGCATATTTTTATAATTTTTAGTGTTTAGTTCACATCAGGTTTTTTTAATTGCTGTGTTGGAAATGAAGTCTTGGAAATTAAGAAATACTGGTGTTGATTGCTATCCAAGTACTTTGTTACCACCCTGATGTATTTGTTCCAGCCACGTAATAATGGCTCATTCTGCTTGCATACAAAAAATATTAAATATCAGAAATAAATGAAAGAGTATACCTGAAATAAAGGAAGAACATCCCTGGGAAGGTCTGACAATCTCTATGGAACTCTTATTTAGGATTTTGAATAAAAATGGAAATATAGCAGGTAGGTATTTAAATAAGGATTATGCAAACGTATATTGTGAGTACAAAGTGGTTTCAAACCCAATGCAAGCAGCATAAAAATCAATGAAGGTAACAGCAATAAATTTCTACTGATTTTGTGTGCACAGGATCAAAATCTGCATGGTACAGTGTTTTATATGTGCAACCTCATAAACATCCTTATGGGCGATAATTTGATATTTGGCCCAGAAGGGGGAATATAGCATGAGTAAAAGGAACTCAGGATCCAGTCAAAATTGTCTAACTTTCTCTATCATCTGTATTTAGTCTGTGAAACATATTAGCAAATTAGCAAAAGTTAGCTACTCAATATACATAAAAGACTTAATTTTGCTGAAATTGTAGCAAATTTGTTATGAAGAACAAAGCAGTAAATAATCTTTTCCCTGCTTTGTAAAGTTAAATTTTCTGAAACAAAGTATTGGGGGAATTAGCTTAGTTTTTTAGACAGAAGCTCTAATTTCTTGCCTAAAGATGCAGTCCCTTTTACAAAACATTTAGCTCATAAGCCATTTTTGTTAGATTGAGACCCTTATTTGGTCAATTCTAATCTTATGGAGATTGAGGTTGCTAACAAAATAGTCAAAAAAGTCTGTTCTGGTGTAGCTATAGTATGTGTAGGTGGGTTGAACATATTCCTGGAAATTGAGCTGGTATTGCTGATAGGTGCTAATCATGGCTGAAGAAAAATTGCAGGGATAACTCATTTGTCATAGACTAAAACAAAACTTAGGAGAAAATGAAATATGTTTCCTGGAAATAGGAACTTGAAATGTCTCAGAATTCTTTAGGTCAGGCCCTGCATGGTGCCTAAAAATTTCTTTTAAAGGCTATTACTTAGACCAAAACATTTAGAAGAAATGGTGAGGTGTCTTTGAAATCTTGTCATACATGGGACTCCTGTGTCTGAAAACACCCCTGAAACGAAAAAAACTCAAAATAAAAAACAAACCCACAGTATGAAGCCTGAACTGAACCCTTCCTGGCCTGAACGTGCCTGTTATCTTCATTGGTACTGCAAGGAATGTCAGAGCTGATGTACCTCCAAGTGGGCTCTGCATGGAAAGGATGAATAGGAGCAGAAATGGTTGATCACTGTTCTTTTTCTTCTTTTTAGTTGCTAAATTGTATCTTAGCTTTGTATACAGTGACTTTTCTGTGCTGCCTCTTTCTTGATGACAACAGCCTTGTGTACTTAAAGGGTAATGTTATTTGGGCTTCAGAAAGCATTGAAAAGTCAATGGAAAATGTGAACTACTGAACTGGCATATTACAAGGACAAAAACATCAAATCAGATGAGTAGAAAACAGGTAATTTTGTTCTTGAATAACAAAGGGTATTCTATATGCCTAGGAGGGAGATTAATATTTCAGGTTTAGTTTTTAAATAAAACAGATTTAAAAACAAAGAACAAAACAGTTCAAGGGTTTCAGGGTCAGTTCAGTAGGTACATGCAACCTGCTTAACAAAAAGCAAAGGAGCAAAATAGTGATTTAAAAATAGATTTTGAAATTCTTAGGCTGCCTAAGTATTTCAAATCAGAGCAAGGCTGATGTGGGCTTCTGTCCTTTCTAGGTGGTTGCACTGGCACTCAATCACCACCCAAGCTTTTCTTGCCTTTGTTTTGAATGAGACAACTATAAATTGAAAACAAGTTTGTTCTTTTCTGAGAATGGGAAATCAAAGTTTTTACACAGTTTAATTCTCAGCCTCATTTACTATCCCAGTAGGAATGGGACCATTTGTGCCCAGTGAAACAGGAAGCAAAATGTAGTATTTGCATAATAAATACAATCAAATCAGCTCTTTCTAACATGAAAATTTCAGTCTTCAACTGTGTATGTTGTTACTTATGTATGTTTTCTTAGATTATAGAATGTTTTATGGAAAACAATGCTTCACTCTGTTTTAAAAGGAGCACAGGTTTCTTATTTCTAGTACAAATCCTGCATTTCTATTATTTGGCCTAGACCAAATGAGGTACATGACTTGAATTGTTGAGTAAAGAGGCCCAGGGAACCCAAGCAGAGGTTGCACAGCTGGCAAACCTGAGGCGAGGCAGCAGCCTGGAGTGGGTGCAGTGCAGCGTGGGGACGGTGCTGAAGTGACCTGCCAGAGCAGGTGCCACTCACTGTGTGCCACGGCCTGGCTTCATTAATGCTGTGTCTTCCTTTAGAGGGCTTGCTCCTTTTGCTTTGTGAAACTCCTGGGATCTCTGTTTCTCACCACACTACAATGCCTTTGTCCCTTTCAGATTTGTCATCACAGATGGTGAAAGCTTAGCGATGGCAGGATTCAAAATGGCCTGTAAGGTTCAATCAATATACTCTTTACAATCAGGCTTAATTGACTTCAAGGTTTGAAAGCAGAAGCTTAAGGGATGCTGTCAGTGACCTCTTAGCAGATCATGGAAGACCGAATGTTGTTCAACTCAACAGGACCAGAGTTCTAATGAAGACAGTGGGTGGCGAAAAGATAAATCAGTTCTAGGAACTAAAACCAGGACAAGATCCATTATCTGTCAGTCGGTGTCTGTTTTACCTCAGGCTCAAAATTCTGATCTGTGGTTCCTTTAATGTGTTTTCTGGCAAGAAGTCAGGAGATAGTTTAGAAAAAAGTGTATTTTCTTGCAAGCAAATTACCCATATTTACCTTAAACTTTGATTTAGAGATAAGCTTCCCTTCTTGGGGAGGGAGGAATTAGCCTTCGTTATCTTAGGATGTGACTGATGGGGACCTTCTCAATGTCAGTGTCTGCAGGAGGGCTCAGAGGATGGACCAGGCTCTGCTCCATGGTCCCAGCTACAGGACAAGAGGGCAGAAAGTGACAGACAGGAAACTCCACCTGAACACGGCTGGATGACCCACTGTGGTCCTTTCCACCCGACTCATTCGGTGTCAGCACTATCAGAGAATTCTGCTGTTGCAGGGATAGAGAGACTAGAAACATCTCTTGTGTTTTGTGAAGTTTTTCGTGTTTCCTGTCTATGATTTTTTTTCACTTTTACAAATTACAGAAATGAGTAAAAATATGGAGTATCAATTATGATACTTTCAATTTTGCAGTTGAATAGCTATAACTGTGATAATTTCTGGTCATATTCAATGTCAAAACATCAAATTTCTTGAAAGATTTGCTTTCATGAGCACCACTGAATACAGCATCAAGCACCTCTTTGAAAGCTGGTGGTATTTTTTTCTCTACCAGAAATTGCAACTTTCTTTTGCTACCTACATATTTTTTATTTCTGCTGTAGCTGTTTGGGAAGGTTTTGGTAAAAGGTGAATACCACTTGGACCAAAATGACAGTTTTGTTCTCTGTTTGTGAGCTGTCATGCTCACATTGTTTAATATTGTTGCAAAATGTTGCTTGCGGAAATTTATATAGGAGCAATAATTTTCGTGTTGATATTTGTGGGAAGCAAGTGCTTTTTTTCTAAATAAAACTGAACACCTAATTCTGAACATTAATCTCATGAATTTCTCAGAAATGACACTGTGTGTCAATTAGTTAATACAACTTGTACTTCAAGCGTTTCCTGAACCTGTCTTTGGAAAATTTGTGATCAGGGATTCAGAGAATGGGTATTGACCACAATATTCCCTGCTTGATTGTTTTCTGGCTTTGATGAAGAGAAAGGAAATTAAAAAATGGATTTTCATTTTAAAATGTTTCCGTGGTATGTAAGTATTTTAAATTATGTTTTTTTTTTTTTTTTTCTGAGTCTTGGTGACTAAAAGTAATAAACCCCTGACATGGTGCCTTCTGAAAATGTATGCAGTGTCATATATTTTGGTTTAAAGTCGATTTCTGTCTGCGTAAGTTGAGAACTAAATCTTTGCTGAAATGGAAATCATTGGCTTGACCATAAATTTTTGCCTGAAATGACAGTAAATTTCACAATTTGATTTTAACATAACACTGAAGAAAGATAATTAATGGGTGGCTGAACTTTGAGTCTGCTTGTGTGGATAAGGAGGAATTAAGACCAGCAGATGCTGGTGTTGAGTTTTCAAGTTTGGTTCAATGATGATGATTTATGTAATGTGGAATGTTCATTAAAATGTGTGTTTCCACACAGACTTTGTAGACATGTAGGAAGAAAATTATTGCCTTATTTTAGTTCTTTATTGCAAACCCCAAGAAGGGGAAAAGCTGTTTTAGTATGTGCTTTAAAGGATTTTAATAATTGTAGGAGTGAAATGTTCTAATATCTGGCTTGTGTAATGCCATTGCTCTGGTCTGTCCAAGATATTTCAAACCTTCATGGAGAGATAAACAGTATTATCACTGTTTTTACAGCTGAGGAAGGAGGGCCTTTCTGTTCTCTAGGAATTGCTTTTGATTTATTGCTGGAATTACACATTAGTGGATTATGCAAGTAGGCATTTCTGGATCTCTTTCAATTCTAGCAATACACTCAGTTTTTAAAAAGGCTAAACCGGTTTCTTGTTCAACTTAAAAAAAAAGTCCTTGTTATTTTAGTTACTACTTTTAAACCCATCATACCATTTCTCTCTTAGTCCTCTTTGCATGTACAAGAATGCAATATTTCAGCTTTTTGGCAGCATCGTTGGTTTGCCTTATAATGAAAAAAGAACTGGGTGTGTTCTGAGTTTTCCAAGACTTCAGTTTTCTTTTCAAAGTTAATTTTTTGTTGTGCTTCTGCATTTTAAATTAAATTATAAATATTAGCTTAGGTAAGAGGGCAGATTTTAATTTCATATTTACTTGTACCAATCTGAGATACTGAAGAATCAGGGATGCTGACACAGTTGTTGGTACTTCTGGCAGCATCCAGTACCTCATCTGCCTCTTCTGTTTTGGATATTGAAATAGGATACTGCCTAAATTCCTGCTTTTAGAGTAAATTAGGGGTGTATCAGAAGAGGTGATGTAGGTATCAAAAAACAGGCAGGAAATTTGGTTTCCATAATACTTCCAGCTGGATAAAAGGATTAAATTATTTTAAGTAATGACTACTTAGCCTTACTTCCATAACAGTCTGCTAATGCTGAGTCTCAAAGTCTTGCCAACTGACTGAAGCTTGGTTAAAACAGTTGATGGGACAATGAAGAGTAGTGGTAAAATTCACCAAAGTTTTTTTTGAAGTATGTTGAAATTAATTAACTTTTAATTTTTAAAATACTGATTTGTGGGTTTAAGTGACATGATTAAAAACTGACTTACAAAAATTCCATTATTCAGTTTTTCAGATGAATTACATTAGTTTAAACCATATTTTTTCTTACTTGAAGGCAGTAGAGAAATATGAACAACTGAAGGCTGTCCCTTAATAATATTGAGATCTACTTTTAAAAAAAAAAAAAAGACTGAGGAAGGTCAATTAGCTTCTGTATGTTCCAAGTATAAAATTTGTATGGAGGCAAGTGAGATAGTCTAACAAAATGTACCTTTGGAAATAGTGCTTTTCGTTATTTTGTGATGTTCCATGTGGAAATGTAAGAAAATGGTTTAAGTGATTGTAAAAAGAAAAACAACATTGATATCTATTCTTCATTTATGCTGGGTAAGAGTCATCTTTTCCTGGCTGTTCTGTAAATTAAGAATAATGTGCTTATGGCTATTACTACTTATGGCAAAATTAATGAGGCAAAAGGAGTTTCTTGTAAAAAGGAGAACGAAGTAGCCTTGGGGAATTAGGGCATCTGTGCTGTGCATTTGGATTCATTTCCTAGAAGCTCTTGATTATTGCCTTTCAATGTGTGGTTCTGGAAGCTTCATGGCATTACTGTAATTACATACCTGAAAGGAGTTCAAATGTAGAAATTAATCTGTCCACTGATCCACTTGACACCTAAAGGCTGGGAACAGTCTCCTGCAGGCTGATACCAGTGTAGGTTTGCTGCTCTTGGGTTTTGTTTTTAGCTGTTTGCCGAGACAAGGACCGGCTGCCCCTGCGAAGCTTCAGCTCCAATAGTATTGACAACAAGCAAAACTTTCATTTCAGCTTTTAATTGACTGTCAGAAGTAAATTCTTGTACATAAGCCTTTTCTTTATACTCTCTTTATGTGCATATTTGTCAGATTTTATTTAAATAATTTTATACACAATATTGGGATAATCTGTTACATTAATGCACAGCTTAAAACAGTTCTTATTTACACTGATCACAGAAAGACAGAGGTATGAGGACAAATACTTTACATTCACCATCTTTATCTGCATTTTAAGTATAATTAACCAGCACACATCACACACATCCATATCCATATTTATAAGAAATGTAGTTGTTTCTAATTACACACATGGGCATGTAGGTGTCTCCCTTTGAAAAAAAAAAATTAATGAAGAAAAAATTTGAAATGCCATTTCCCCCAGATACCCAAAGACAAAAAAAAAAAAAAAAAAAAAAAAAAAAAAAGAAAAAATTAACCCGGAGATTGCAACATTAANAAAAAAAGGCAAAATTGACCTGCAGATTGCACAGTTAATGGAATCAGGCATGGAAATGTGGTGGCTGTGTTTGGACACTTTTGGTCACTGGGGCACTTTGGAAAGTATTTTTACTAGTGGCAAGTTTTGAGCTCCTATGAAGACTTATTCCTGAAAACTGCAATATGTTCTCTTGCTTTGGAAGTATATCATCTGGACACTAACACGTTTGGTTTAATGTTAAGTCATCTAACAACACAAAATTGCAGCCAAAGAATACTCTGGATTTTATTTTTTTTTTTGGTTTTTTAGAGTACAAATTAAAAACGCATGACTTCATTTTATGAGATTAAGGCAGCAATGGAGAATATTGTGCTACAATGTGCATTAGCTGTAGGTAATGTTCTATTCTCCTTTAACATGTTTTTACATCTATAATCAAAGGCCAACATATTATTGAACTAGACTGGCTGACTACAAAACCTTATAACGGAGAGATAGGTCTTGTGTGATAACCTTGTTACATCAAAGTTGAATTTCTCGCCTTACGATATACATATACTCTATGAAAATTAAAAAAATTGGTAAAAATATTAAAATATTTCCTATACAGAGGTACCCTTATCTAAGGTAAATTCTAGTCACTGCTATAAAAAGGCATTAAAAATTAAGTAAAACACTGGTGTAAACCAAGTAAATGCTCACTGTAAAGCTTTTATTTGTAAGGCAAATCTTCATCAGACCTATTAGGATTTATTTTCAAAATGTTGTGTTTGGAGGTTCACCCTTTGTAACTGATATTGTCCATAGCAAATGAGAGCTAAGTCTTTCAGAAAGGTTCACAGAGAGTGCAAGGTAAATTACAAATGCAGGTCACCTGCAAGTTTGATGCCTCTTGGCAGTGACCAAGAAACAACATAACACCTTCAAAAGAAAGACAGCTTAAGGCTTAGTAATTCTCTTAATTCACTGAATTTATTCTGTTTCCTTACAATGAAATTAAGCAACTCATGTTTAGTAGGACAGCTGAAGAAACACCTTAAGAAGGAGGAGAGCAAAGCACACAGTTGGCTCAATCTTGCTGCCCGTGCTTGGGCAGGAAAGGCCCCCTGCTCTCATGGAAATGAACGCACTCATGGTTAATGTACACAAGGGTTGCACTGCTGGACTGAGGCTTAAACCTCTCCATTTCTCCCCTGCTCTCCCTAGCCACTTTCATCTAGACACCTCCATGTCCTTCTAAGAGGACAGTTTCACTAAACAAAATCATAGCTCTGTAATTTATATTCTTCTGGTGGTCTTCTGTTTCTCTGCCTGCTTCTGCTCAGTCAGTCAGATAGTGATTGCAGTCTGTCTAACACATCCTGGTTTTAAATTGTGAAGGAAAACCAATCACATGCTGTACTTAAAAGGAACATTATGCTTTTCTATTGGTTGAAATGTTTTTATTGCCCATCTAGCTCTCTGTAGTAGTCTCTGATGAATGTAGATGCATCTAAATTCAGTCTAAATTTGAACAGTATCACTGTACAAATTAATCACTTTCCACTGATCAGCTAGGTAGCCCACAGTCACCAACAGGAGCATGGTATCAGTCAGAGGAAAGGAGGCTGAAAAAGTCTCCCTAGTTGTCCAAGAGTCTGAACTCAAAGATCGTGTTAGCTTTTACATTAAGAAAAGTGAGTTCTTAAATGAGATAATCTGTAGACCATAAATAAAGTTTGTTAGAACAAAAAGCCCTATTTTACTGTTCCAGGAGGCTCAGAGTTCACTCATAATTTCTGCAGGTAGGCTATACACTGTCATTTGTTGAATTGTGGTAGCTTTCTAATGTCCGAGTTCTTCAGGCTCATTTTCAAATATTTTAACAGGGCAATGGCAAACAAAACATTTTAAAGTCTAATCTCTTTTAAAATTGCTGATCTACAGTTTTAATTTAGTTTTTAGTAAAGAAATTTTTAAACATTTGCCAATTCCCCATAAAACTTAGTGAAGCAGTCCAGGGTATGAATGAAAGCTATCTACTCCCATAAAAGCAAGTATCTGCTAATTAATGCTGTATGAATTGGAAAAACTGCAAAAGACACATAAACAGCAAAAGAACTTTTGTTGTGGCCTCCTACAACCAAACAGTACAAAATAAACTTAATTCATGTCAAAACAATAGCATAAGAAGTGAATGTATATACAGAATGTTTGGTCTTGACTTTTTAAAATAATAACACTTAAATGGTATTTTGCTGAGAAGAAATTACCAAGTATAGGAAATTTCCTCTGGCAAAAGTACATACAACATATATTGCACGTGCAGTTAGGGAACATGCACAACAGTAACAGCCAAGTATTTCTGCTAAATTGTATATTTAAAATATTGTGTTTGATCCTGGATATCCTGCAGAATCCCTCACTATGGTTAAGATGTCTTTCAAGTGTTGCCAGGATATGATGGAACACAAAAAAGATTGACAAAAAGGATATGGGTCTAACAGGGGTCAAACACTAAACAGCACTAGGTGCTTTTTGGACTATTGCCTTGAAAGACCTGCTCTTTCTTCCAGAAATCATAATCTGTGGAGTTTTAGTAATTAGCTTTAGAGTTGTACCAAGAATGTGAAGAATTATCTGGCTGAATGATGGCAGGAAGGGGTACAAGGAGACAATTAAGGATCTCTTTCCTTGGTGCTAACTAACTTTCTGTGGGTTGATGAAACATTATGGATCACAGGCAGGTCTTTTTCACTGGTCAAAAGAAAGGTCAGAAGAGAGATGCTGATGTATGACAGCTGCTTCCTTTATCAGATTAAGAAAAGGCTTTCAAGGAAATATTTCCTAGAACTGTCAAATGAGCTCTTTAATTGCTTCACTGAATTCTTCCCACGGGCTTGTTACCAAAACAGCCAACATAATTAGCAGGCAGATGAGACTGTGTCTTGAATAAGCTTGTATCAAAAATTTTCTTCTTTTAAAAGTGGGCTGCCTACTCAGTCAGAATACACTTGCCATCCCACGGGGTTATCTGGGAAGTGCCATTGCCCAGAGTGGGTCTGTTCCCAATACAGATACAGCTGAGGGAAAGGGCGAGCTGCTGGGCTCAAGACAGAGTTAGGAGAAGATTTGGAATTAAACCACATGGGTGAGAAGGACCTGACTGGATGGTTTGTTGTTTTGGATTTGTTTTTGAACTGAACTGAAGGGAGATGAGTATTTAGTGGCATTTGATATTTTCCATGTATTTGGGAGCTCAAAGCAGGTGCCTAAGAGGAGGTGGGTGCCTGTGCTATGGCTTCTTATTGGGCTGTCTGTACCGTATCGCTGAGTGGAGGAAATGAACCTAACCTGGTCTTCACAAAAGTATTTATCCTTTGAATGGGTGCTAGTTTGTGTCTAATGGCCTCATTCATCATCCAAGAGGCATGAGGTAGTTCATAATCTTATTCTGTGGAGAATTGAAGACATTGTTCTTTTGTCTCTGGGACAGAAGTCATATTATTTTGGGGGAGACTTTCTTTGGGCAACACATTGAATTAAAAGTCTACCTATGCAGTCATGCACTGTTTACTTTCTTTTTCATTCAGGCGAACTCTGGTAATAAGATTCCCTCTTTCTCTGATATGACTTTTGTCTTCTGTACAGATTGCAAGTTCTTTACCTATAAAACCTCAGAACAAGGTGGCAATAGTGCAATGTAGTCCTGAGCTATAAATACCCTACTAAACCTAAGAAGTTATACAGTAACAGAAATAAAAATAATGTAGTAGGTTATCACCTTGGGAGTTGGTACTAAAAATACAATCAAACCTGAACATGCTGGGTAAAGCTGATTTTACCTCCATACTAAGGTAGTTTTGCTCCTGTTTTAGAGCAGAGTGGTGGTGAAATGTAACTTTTCCTGCATGGGTTTTCCTGCTATAGGAATGGTGGTGATGGGGCGTGTCATGAGTGAACACTGGGGTAGGCTTTTAGCACTTCCAGTCATGAGCAAACCAAACAATGTCTAATGTGACAATCTATTAAAGCTCCATGTTAAACAGCCCCCAGAAGTTTCAAAACTCGGTAATTACATTTGTGCTAAGAAGCTTTTGAGCCATGCCAAGCCAGTGACTGAAGCAGCTGTATTGTTGAAAAGTAAGCTTTAAAACTATGAAAAGATTCTCATGTAGTTTGGCAAACAATGAAAGTGAGATTAACTGTGAAGTTGGTGGGAGGACTTTTTTGAAGCCCTCAACATATTTTCACTGTTCAGCCTCTTGTGTGATTACAGCATTAAAACGGCAACATTTGGAATTACTTTATTATTGAAATATATTTAATAACAGAGTTTAAGCAGCTGTTGGCTATCAGCTAGGCCAGAGAATATGACTGTCTTTGTAATTAGAAGAAAGTATCCTTTGGGTTTAAAACCCTGTTTAAATAAAACTACTGTTTGTCACAGAGACCCTTTAAGAAAATGACAACACTTGACACATTTTGGAGTATTGAATATGTTGGAGGAAAAGAATGAGTAAGGAGAGAAATTTCCCTTTTGTTATTTTAAACAGAAATCAAATAGAAAAAGCCCATATCACTTGGGACTTTCAAACTTGGCTATTTTAAAAAAGGAAAAAACTCAACAAAAATTGTTTTATAAATAAAAAAGGCCCATCCTTTTGAAAGTTTTTTTTTTAAAGAGGAAGCACTACATACATTTAAAAGACAAGCTGAATTGAACATGTAGAGACAAAAAAAGTCAGAGGTAATGTCCAGAGGTAAATTCTGGGTTGGATCCAACTGAGAAGCTACAGCCTCTGAAAATTATTGTAGACCTAGTGATAAATAATTACAAGAAATAACTCAAAGCTACTGAATGTAGTGATCACTTGAAAGGTACTACAGTGGCAAGTGACCACAGAATAAGAACAGCACCCAAATGCAGAGTTTGTTCTGTATCTTCTACTTTGCATAATACTACTAGAGAGAAGAGCTGGAATAGGCTTAGAGTGTTGACTGTGCCTAAAATATCCTTTTAAATTATTCAACAGAATCTCACTGTGTTTTGGTAGATGAATCTTGGTTAAATTATAATAATGGTCTGTTCACAGCAGGAGAATAAAGCCAGTTTGGTTTTTTGTGCCACTGAGTTATTATATAATTAAAAGATTTATTATCTCTTCCTAAGTATTTTACATTCTTTATTTGGAACAAAATATAACAAAAAGATGCAAGTCTTTCTGTTTGGACTGAAAGTTTGTAACTTTCATACTTAGCTGGAAAATTCTGGGGAATGTGGATCATATGATAAAGCCATTTCAATTGTTGATATAAGGGAATATCTCTTTCATGAAGTACACTGTGATATTAAGCTGTGTTCTGTACTGGTATCTGTAACAGGAATTCTGTTCCTGCTGCTTTTCATCTTGTGTAATGAAACTGGTCGGAAAATGGCATGGATGTGTACAGCAAAGACAGTGCTCTTCACCAAGAGAAGAAACTGATAATAAACAACTGAAAATGAAGCACCAAGTCTTCACTACAGAAGGATGCAAACTCACATCCCAAAGGATAGTATGGCAAGAAAGCTAATGACATAAGTACATAGTTAAAATTGCTCTTTTGTCATAACTGAGGTGTACTCTTTCCTTAGGTCTAAGAACACTCCAGTGTTGTTGGTTTAAATTGGGTTGTGGCATGAATACATCTGAAGTAACTATTACTCTCAGAAAAGTTTAATTCACTTCTTCACAATAAAAAAAGCACTTAACTTAGGCTGATTGCTTTTTTTTTATCTGCTCCCCCCTCCTCCACTTCTGCCAATAGCAAAACTCACAAGTTTTGGTCATGTAGGGATCTCATGGCACCAAAGGATGCAAGAAAAATTAAATGGAGTCTTTAAAGATCATTTGAAGCCAAGTAATAGAAGGGAGGCATTGACAACAGAGAGCAGATGTCTTCCCTCAAAGAGTCAGTAGATAAGCTCTGAGCCAGCCTGGTCCAAGCATAATTGAGGGAGCATTGAACTTGACTTTTCCATATTCTCAGTTTAGCTTAACGTGGGCTTTTTCCTTGACCTGGTGGTTGTCATATTGTTAGCCAGTGTTGGAGCTGTAAGGAAACAGAAGTGGTTGTTAAATAACGTTATTGATTCAAATGATGATGCTGACAGATACACTGGTTGACAAATCTAGAGTTACAAAGAGGTTTCAAAATAATGAATAGGATATCCATTATATAGCAAAATTTCTGTGCATTCCAGTTTGCAGTGAGAAATGTGCTGAATATAAAAGCTACTTAGCTCTCAATTCAGTTTAAAAATTCTGCCAGACATATAGGGGAATAAAATATTTGGATTTTTTTTTTGTTACAGTAGGCAGTGTTTTGTTTGCAACCTTAAACATTGTGAACAAAACACTAACTATGCTTTAGCACTAACAAAGCCATTCCCAGCTGTTCATTTAAGATGGTGACAAATTAAAATGCCCTCATGTTTGCAATGGTTTGAGGTATCTTTAGGAGTTTACTTCTGAGGACAACCTTTTCTAATTTATGTGAAATTAATTTGCTTCCTTTTTGTCATTATGGATTTGGATTCAAACAACCTGACCTGTGTGGGAATGGCTGTTTATACACAGGCTGTTTTTAACACAGGAACATCTGCCTCTTCTAACAACAAGCTACTTACAGTGAGAATAGTAAGTCTGAGGGCAGAAAGAGGAGAAAGAGAAGGCAGGAAGAGGTGCTGTGCTGTTACATATTCTTGACCACATCAAATAAATTGCAGTCATGAAACAGGAAGCCTTTTTGTGCTTTTACTGTGCATCCCATAAATCTATATGGATTATTTCCTTTAAAATCCCAAATTACACTTCAAACAATATTTTTTCAGAATAAGCAAAAGGCAGATTAATTTTCTCAATATCAATATACAAACCACCACTATAAAATCTGGGTCACATTTTATGGAGGTGTGCATAATTCTAGTTGCTTTCAACTTTGAAGACAGAAAGTGGTCCAGCATGAATGCTGATAAGTGTAACAAGCTTCATATTTGCATCCTTTTTATCTTCTACAAAAAGGAGTTTATTTCAATAAGCTCATTTTATTTGCTAAAAGGAAGGCAGTATTTGGAAACCCATAGCATATTTTTCATGGCTTATGAAGTCTCCAGCAGTGTTTTCAATCAACTGTAGGTCTGTGGGGAAAGCCAATTCCACATAATGTGGTATGACATTTCATCATGGACATTATTTGTAAGCTCTGACACTGGATATCTGTTCTGCTGTTTACCATGTGTTGCAGGACATAATTGCAGTTTTGGGAACGTTGTTCAGATTGCTGTTCAGTAACTGAGTGAGAGGCCATGACCTGTTCAAATGCACATGATAGTCTCGAAACACCTTTGTTTCTTGGTGAGATCTCACTGTATTCAAATACAATGTAAAATACAGGATTCAGGTGATCTGCAAAATTGTGGGTTTTCCTTAGTCAAAGAAGGAAAGTCCCAAAAGCCTTCCAAGAGTTGATGCATATGATACTGAGCCTCCTGTGTCTTGTCATGCTGGCAGAAATAAAGAATTAGAGGCCTGCAAAGGCATTCCCTATGAGGAGATTGGTGCAAACCTGTAGCTGTTGCTAAAGACAGGAAAGTGTTGGTATCAGGAGAGGAAGTATGTGAAAGGAGTACAAACCTTAAACTGCCTGACATTTCCTTGAGCCACGAGTTGGTGCTCATTTTCAGGTGTGATGCAATAAGCTAGTCTCTAAATCAGAAAGGAAGAAAAGGAAAAAGTCAGCCATGGAAGTGGGATTATGTATGTAATCCCCAATCTACAATGGAGAAGTAGCATGAACTTTATTTAAAATGGTAACTTAAATCTTTAATATCACTGCATCATGTGCCTTTACTCAGTCACTGAGAGAATAAACCTATTATAAGCCCTTGGGTTTTAGCCTTTAATATAAGAAGCAACAGTAGAAAGTTTATGCAAATACTAAGTCCAAATATTTAGCAAGTGCATATAGGAAAGAACACCAGGAACAAGTTGGTATCACAGGCCTTACATCCCCTAAAGCATTCCTTGGACTGAACTCTGCTCAGGTAGAACTGTATGAAGACCATACCTCAGAGAAGAATATGAAGATACCATAACTTGTACATTTTTTGTTAATAAGGAAAATCTAATCTCATCAATCAGTTGGTTACATGTGTAAAAAATAATTTCCCCCCAAACTTTGCTGTCTGGGAAGCTGATTTCTCTCTAGAAACTCAAACAGCATGCAGTAATCCCACCTCACACCACCGACCAACTTGGCAGATGGATTCAAAAGGTCACTCATCAGTAATAAGTTTCAGGAGTAAGAGAAATAAACTGCCAAGTGAGATCCAGCCATTTCATTTCACAGCAACATTTAATGACATTTGATTAGTGTTCCACTTACTTCTTTAAAGGTCCCACGCACATTCATAAATTTATAGATGATATAGGCAGGCACAAGGATCATTGAAGACAGGGCTATTCCCCAGCCAATGCGGTTTGCCCACAGAGGGAAGGTGTAGTCATCATAGGTCAGAGGCTTGAAATTGATTATGCTGACTATCACAACAAACTAGAGAAGAAAGAATAAAAGGATCCAGAGTTTTAAGATGAAGAAACTTATTGGAAAACTGGTTCTAGGTGTTCTATTAGACAGCCAACCTAAGGTGTATTTCAAACCAGATTTACTATTTGCCTTCAGCTTGTTTACTTCATGCCTCTTCCTGCCTAAACTGTTGAAGTTCTTGATGTGTTTACTAGTATTAACAGTTCATTTTAGCTACTCTGGACACTGATTATTTGAAATTTTGATGGGAAGATTAGATGATAGTTACTGCCTCATTTCAACATGTTACAGGTGTAAAAAAGGGGTTCTGTAGTCAAGAAAAATCTCTGCAGGATCTATTGTTTCTACCTTATTTGTTTTCCAGGGATATTAGGTTTCATTTAGAAGCTTTGTACTCATTTTTCAATGAGAGATGCAAACTCCAGCATGATATATTTACTGAGGAAAGGTAGAGCAGCCTTATTGCATGGATTACAAAGTTGTTTTTTATTTCCTGTGCTGCCCTGTCCAGTGCTAGATGCAAGAAGGAAAGTGTGGGATACCGCCCTACTTCTGTCCTGTTAAATCCATATGGGTTGTGTAACATGCACAATTCCTTGATTTGATACTGCTCCATATTTCAATTTCAAATTAAAATATTTTGAGCCTATGGTTTCAAAGACTACACAAGGAGCCTAATGGTGTGGGTTAAAGGAAGATGATAGTGTGAAATCTGGTTAGAAAAATATTAATTCCATTTTGAGAATTTTCCTTGGGATTATGTACATAACTGCAAACAATATGGAGAAAGAGCTTCAAGAACTTCCAGATGGAACAAAAAAAAGTGTTCATTGTGATGACTGAAAGATGCATTACCTACAGATTTATTCTGACCCTTATGTTAATAGGCTTTGCTAGGAAGGTATTGAGGCTCTTTCACCAAGAAATCTTCAGTAACCTGAACTTTAGACTGGGCTCTCCACCTTTAGCTAGATTGCTACAACTCTCGTTACAAAACTTAAATTTTCAACTGTCTCCTTTTATGCAAAACCTAGGGATGCTTGCTGCAGCATTTCTCCATTCTGCTTGAGTCAGCCTTCTTGAAGTGCTGCAGGTACAGTTCCATACAAGTTTCTTTACAGAAGTGTGTTTAGAAAGATAATTAATACTTGCTTTTAATAATGCTTTGGAGGTGCTTATGGATGTATTTGGGTCATAGGTTTTTATATTTAAAAGAAAAAGTGTACCTGTCTTAAAAGCCTACCCAGTGTATCTTTTCAGCACCAGTATGGCTTTAAAAATGCACAGCTTTAATGCAATTAATAGTCTTCTAAAACCATAGCAAGGTCAAATTTCTGTATTATTATCCTGACCTTCTGATTCACAAATATGCATAGGAAGAGATTCCAATATAAAACTGTGGATTAGTGCTGAATCTAACATTTACACAAAGCAACCAAATTCACACTTTTGGACTTTTTTCCCAAAATAATGGAACACTTGTTTTTCACAACAGGGAGCTTACAAGGTATATTTTATGTCTCTTCAGTGTATCACATAACTGACTACTGGGTGTTGTTGCATATTAATTTCTCTAAGGTGTCATTCCACAATTTGAGGATCTTGGTATCCTCCAATGAAAAATACATTCTTGCTCATACAGTCTCTTATCTCAGGCTCATTTATTTTCCCAAGGGAATGGCTTGTGTTTAATATGCTCAGGTGCTGCTGGGATAGGGAGGACACTGCCTAAGAGCTCAGTGTTCCCAAAGAAAAGCTGCCTTCTTGAAATCATCCTAAAATGGAGGAACAGAAGAAGACCATGACCACAATTAGCTTCTCTTTCACAGCTGAAATGTATTATACAAAATACAATTAGTATATAATTTCGAGGAGGAAAAATAATTAATTTGGAGGTCTTCTATTTATCCTGACAATATCCGGCACAGCAATACATAAGTTGCTCTTGGTATTTATTGTATATTCTGGGAAGTAACACGCTAGTATCCTTTCCATGACAAAATAATTATCCAGACTTACCAATAAAAAAGCAGGACTAACAAATTTCCAGCACAATCTCCAGTAGAGGCCTGGTTTGAAGCCCATCATTTGTTGGATATCTTCACTGAATCTGTCCACACCTAGAATGGATGTGAATGTGAGATTGACTTCAGTCTAAACTGATGAGATGCTGGCATTCCCAAAACATCATTTTCAGAAAGCAGACATGAATGACTTCCAAATCAGGAGACATAAGAAAAAATGACATTGATCTCCTTTCAATGTCTAGATCTGTCTTTGGCATCACTGTATCCAAGACCTAAATGCTTGTGATCACTTAAGGCCTGTTACAGACAGCAGCATTACCACTGGAAAAAGGCATTTCACAAATATCTAGAGTTTAAGTTGTAAATAGGACACATTTTTTTTAATAGTTGTGGATTATTGTGACCTAATTACTCCATGCTATTATGAGTACACTGCAGGAAAATCTAGACCCTTACACAAACTGCTTGCTGATAATGAGGTAGATTCATATGATTCTTAACTTATCAAAGTGGATTTCTTTGGCCTTCTTAATGGCATATTTACCTTTCGGTGTTTCACTGGATACCACAGAATGTTCATTATATCTATTACAGATATAAATTCATATTTATCACTTTTCCAAGAAACTAGGGCAATACTTCTGTTCACTGTAAATGTGTACAAAACTGCATCATCTTAGAATGGGATGGTTACCACTGATAAAATGGGGAAAAAAATATCCTTCTCTGTTTTCTGTAAAAAGAAAACAATCTCTGACTTTACACCTTAGAGACATTGGCTCAGAAAGAAGATCTCTAGTGCATTCTGTCATGTCAGACTACTTGTTTATAAATTATTACACTAGATGTGTTCAGAAAGTTTACTTTTAATCCTGAACCCATTAGACAGAAATGCATGAGAAATGCAGCTTTTGACCATAAATTATTTTTTATTAGGGAGGACATACAGTTTTCCATAATGATTATTTCTCTTTGTGTGGATCATTTCAGTACAATTTATTTCACATATTTAACGGAAATAGTTGGAACAGCTGGAGTTAGTTCTTTATATGCAATGAGGATGAAAAATATTTCCAGGGTCTGGACATTTGAGTGCAAATGTCTCTTTGATTTCTAGCCCCCAATATTATGTACAGGTGAAGAGAAGTAGCCAAAAGGATCTGCAAATGCTCTTTAAATTTAATCTGAATCTATTTGCAGTGTCTTCTGTGAACTTTAAAGTACTGAATTTTAACTGCTATGAACACTGACTGAAATTTATCATTGTGTAGAAGGTCAAAGACAAGGACTAGATATCTCAAAAAATATTATTCATATGTTTCCAGACAGATGCTCTTAGAACTCAGACAGGGCTTGGTGTTCAATTTGTGCCAAAAATAGGGGACGAGTAGGCCATGCTCTCAGACTGCACTTTTCAACAACATGCTTTTACAATACCACATGTCTTCAAAGACTAATACATGTCTTCAACTGTTCTAAGAATCAGCCTTACAGTAGAACATACCTATAGCTACAGATGACAGTACCTGTAGGGCTTGTTTTGAGAGATGCTTAAAATTTGTTATCAGATCCTGGTTAAATACTCAGAGACTTTCAGTGTAATTTCTGAACTAATAAACACTGCAACTGCCTGAGAATGTCACCTCTCTGTCATGTACTAGAAAGGTCTGTAATAGACCTTTCTGTCTATTAAATGGCACAGAACATCTGTACATAATGTGTTGTCAAGAGAAGTAAATCAATATGCAAAAAGAACAGATTAGGAAGAAAATGAAAACTAGATTTGGCTATAAATGCAAGTTACCTTCCTCACATTGGTACAATCTTCTTTCATCTGATGCAGAGATGAGAGTTCAGACAGAATGAAAGTTTACATGTTACCAGTAAGTCCTGCATGTGCTGCTTGCTAGAACCTTGTAAGTCATTCTGCCAGTGTGAAGGCAAGCAGGACTGCAGCAAACATTTCCCCAGCATGGCAGTGCAATAAGCTCTCTAAGTTGGTTTGCTCCATTTGTATTTGCATTCTGTGGAAATGTGTGCATTTATCTCTGCCGAGCCAGGCACACATCCTCCCAAACACCTCTGTGAGCAAAGATGAGTAACAGCAGTCAGTGCTTGGTTAAGCCCTTTCCCTTCTGCAAAATCAAACAATTGAACTTCGGCTGGGGTGGTTGGTCTGTTTGTTGTTGGGGTTTTTTGGGGTTTTGGCTGTTTCGGGGTTTTTTCCAATTAAATTCTCCTTTTGGCCTGAAATTTCAGTTTGAGGGATTTTTTAATTTAAATTATTTAAGTAATGAAAGCAAGGAGATTGCAGGTAAGGATGAATATCGTTGCAAGCTCATACTGAGCTTGTTCCCGTTGTTCAGGGAGATGTTCACAGTAAAATCTGACTGAATAGACATTTTCCTGCAAGTGAAACCAAAGACCAGTTTTGTGCCAGTAGGAGAGGTGTCTGACTTTTTTTAGAATATTAATCAGAAAGATGATTGCACATGAGGAAAACTGGCAACAAGTTAGCAGTCATAACTGAAGTACATCTGCATAGTAATGCAAACTAGCTCTCCCTTCTCTTACATATATGGGTGGCCTTTGCAAGAAGAAACTTCACAGTAAATGGTCATAGGTATAATATGAACTAAATTTCCATGGTTTTAGCCTGTGCCAAAATGTCAATGCTTGCCTTCAGGCTGGCTTAATATTCAGCTGGGTCATTAAGGCAACTGGGGTCTATCAGAAAAAAGAGGCAGACAAGATCATGCCAGATTTAATCAGTTTAAATAGCACCTGGGGCTGTAATAAGTTCTTTATAAAGCAACAGGTCATGCTGTGTCAGTAAAAACATCTGTCAGCTGCTTAAGAAAAATGAATAGATATTTTCCTGATTATGGGGAGGCAGGAGGGAGAAAGGAAACAATGATAAAGGACAGGGTGTAAAATAAAATTTGACTAATCTAGGCTTAGTTTGTGAACCACATACAAAGCTTAGTTATTGTAAAGTGCAGTAAATCCTCTTTTAATAGTAGCAGAAAATAAGTTGCCCTTACTAACTGAAGAAGCCTCTGCTTCCAAGCTAAGCTATGATCACTCATCCACATTCAGCTTTTATAGGGATTAAAGACAGTTGTCTGTGAAGTAAAGTGCCCCCATTAGTCTGAGAGAAAACAGCATATGTGCTGCTCACTCCATGCTGAAGTTGGATGACAGAATTAGTACCTTAAAGCTAGAAACTATTTCTTTAGTAGATTGAACAGCTTTATGCATGAATGCCATTCTTTCACTTCACTCAATCTTCAACAGTTTTTAACTGCAAGGTAAAGTTTGTTTGGAAGAACATGGTAAGGCTGAATGGACAGACAAATAAGTGACTGAGGTAAATGGCAATAAGAATCATAATGTCTAAGAACTCTCTGACTCCTACATTAACTATAAACACTATGTCTGAATAAAAATGAAGATGACTATCAGGGAAGAACAATCTTATTGGGAATCAGGGCAACTAGTTCAATACAGATTTAAAGAGAAGAAGATTTGCAGGCTGCTATGACACTGAAACCTGGTAATATGAAAAGAGTTGTGACCAACCGTGGGAAGTATACCACGAGAATAAAGAACAGATTAGGAAGGAAAACAAGAGGTCATGTTGTTCTAGGTGACTGTAGCACATCACTGCACTCTGGTTGGCACACAGTGATTCCAGCCTAGTGCCAGAGATCAACTAAATATTCCTAAAGCTTGCCATATTGAGATAAAGTAAATTACTACTCCCTTTTTGTGGCATAAATTAGTATCAAATACTAGAAGTAGAATTTCTGGTACCTGGTATGTTGGGTCTCTCATACCATGCTATGAAATAAGATGAATAAACCACAGGTGTTTTACAATTAAGTAGAATATTGTCTCAAACAAAAGAGACTAATGTGGAATTATTATAACTCTGTAAACACTACCTTTATTTGTGCTGCATGAGGGGTGCTTGAGATTGTCTCTGGGGGAATAATGAAAAGGGGGAACAGATTAGCCTATATTTAGGCTAATCTACTTGCTCTGAAAGTACCAGGTCTAAACCTGCTACTGCAAGTCATCAGCAATATTAAGAGCTGTAAAATACTGGCAAAAGTAGTAACTTTTCCATCCCATCCCTGCCTCTTTCACAAAGCTGTTTTCTTTGGCTTTGTCCAGGGTTTCAAAGCTTGGCCCACTGAATGTCTGCATTCCCGTTACTGTTCATAAATCTGGTGAAAATCACTCTCTGAAACCTGACTTGTCATGGTTTTATGTATATAAGGCCATGTTGTTTTCCCTTAAAATGATGTGTAAGCCTGTCAGGAGCATTTGGAATTTCAGAAAAGATTTTGCACATGCAAAAGGAAGCACTTACCATAAAACCAGGAAACTCCGATTGCCTCCATTAGAACAGCAAACAATATTGAAGTCCCAGCTGCAAATGTGTCCAGAAGTGTGAGCACATAAATTCCACCCTGTAGTGAGGAGTTAAAAGATGCAACAAAATGAAGTTACAAAAAAAATTGTCTCAGTAGTTTAGTAGCTATTTAACAGAAATGTGCTTTACTTGAGGAATTATCTTAACCCAAGTATTTTAATATGGATCTGATACTGCAGACAAGAGTTCATATTTGCATACAAAATAATGGAATCAGACTTGCAACTCTTCTAAAGAGGCTTCTTTTCACCCATGCCTTCACTTAACTGGGAAACAGAAGCCTCGGCTTAGCCTGATTGATGAGTTCTCTTGGCACTCCCGTTCAGTGGAAGTTTGAGGAAATGATCATCAGCTGGTAGGGCAGGGCCTGTCTACAGCAGTTAATGAAGAACTTCCTAAATTAATGTCAGGAATGGAGCACTCCAAGAGTTTCCATAAGCCATTATCAGTCAGTTTGTTCCTAAGGACACTTGCTCTGTGGGCCAGTGAATCTGCAGTGTTGGTCTGATGTCTCCTTTTCCCCCACTGCCTGCATCCCTTGCCCTCTGTTCCTCCAAAGGCAGCAGGTGATGTTGTCTCTGTCACCAGCACAGCAAGAAGCTGCTGTGCCCGGTTGAGTCTCTTGGCTGTGGTATTTGCAAACCTTTACTCAGTGGAGAGAGCAAACCAGATTCTTTCATCACAACAGTACATTTGGTGCTTCAGTGGTTCATGACTGAGAACTTGAAATGCGTTTACTAAAGTTTTGTTTCACTGATTTATTTTTTTTAGCTGAAATCTGATTACTTTTGGCCTTATTTTACAATGCGGAGTGCATTTGTGTAAATTACAGTTCATTTTACAGAGTTTGGACTAGAGGAATGTTATGTTTCCTTATTTCAAAACAAACCTGAATAAAGTGTTACATTACATTCTTTGTCACACGTAAACAATTGAAATGTTTGCAGTTGCAGTAGATTTTTGTTAAAAATCTCTTTTTATAACCAAACTTAACCTGATTATGCCTGTTCAGAGGGGAAGGAACAAAGGAATTATTTTCTGTGTTTTTACCATCAGTGTTATAAATAGCACTTGTATTATTTAGATCTAGAGGTGATTTTAACCTCTGCAATCAGTTTCCTTTTTTTCTTATAAAAAGATGTTTTTCTGAAGCAGCTGTGCATATTTACAAAAATAGGGAGACCAGTGCTTAGGCCTTGTCTAGGTTTTTAATTCTGTGGGGTCTTATCTGGAAGTGGAATGAACTTTGGTTGTGGTGTTAGAAAATGTTGCTTATTGAATGCCATTTGAGTTTGACCTCTTGTTTTTGCTCTACATCTGCTCCAAATGAATACCTTTGCAATAAAACTTGGTAAAGTGAATTACTAATATGATTTTGTAAGAAACGTATTTGTTTCAGAAACAGCTGCCTTTGAAAATATTTGAGAGTGCAAAATCAAACATTAATTTCATGTGATGTTCTTTTTATTTTTTACACTTTAGAAATTTTGTTCTTTAGTTATATGAACCAATACATTTGCAGAAATCTGGGCACTTTTGTGAATTCCAGTTGGAGGGGTGAACTTAAGTCTAAACAGGTGCAATTATTTGAAAGCTAGACTTAGGTTGTTATCTTGAACAGCTTTAGCTCACTTGAAGGCAGTGGAATTGCACCCACTGGCACATCTTCACATTCTTAGCTCTGAACTTCTTCTGATACTGTACTTCAGAACATTTTATTCCAGTTGAAAACTTTAAATAAAGAAGGAGCATGTTCAGTTTGTAAGTATCAATAGAGATAGTATGTTATTAAAACGATTGTCAGTTTGAGGAAACTAGAGTAAAAACATTGGGGTATTCTTTTAACGTCAAAAGAACCTAGTTATTATAAATGTATGCCATTTCAGTAATCTTAATACTATATTTGGAAACCATTTCTAGGGATGGAGAGAGGTTCAGCAAATTTGCTTTCACAGTGGCTACCTCAGGTTTCAGTTGTTTTCTGACAGTTTTGGCATCTTTGATAACAGGTCTTTTTGCCCTTTTTATGGTCAAAAAAAGGAAAGTTCTCTCCAACCTAGAACACTGTGATTCTCATTTCTTAATTAGTTATCAAAAGCCAGATGAGGCAAAACATTCAGTCTGATGGTAGTGATGAAAAGAGGTTACTAGATGTTCAGGATAAGTTTTCTATGTTCTTTTTATGGTGTTAAGAGTAAGAGATGTCAAGATCTAGGTACAGGAAGGAACATTAAGAAACAAGATGGGGAGAGGAGATCATTATTCTACACTCCTTTCACAGGAACTGAGTGTCTCACTTTCTTCAAGAAGAGAACAGCCTGATGAATAAGGGTCTGGTCACTTGAAATTCTTAGTTCCTCACACACAGTTACATTTAATGTGATTAAAAAATCCCAAACTAAACAAAACAAACAAAAAAACCCCAACCCAAACACACACCAAAGAAAGCACACAGAATCAAACAAACCCAACAGTATCATAGACAGTTCTTTGGAACAAAGACCTGTAGGCTTGGTTGAGAGCTAGTGATCTTGTGCCAAAAACCAGAGAAGCTTAATATATGTAAGATTAAAAGTGATATTCTGACCAGAAGTTGTTTCAGAATTAAATTTGTAATAAAATAGTCATCTGGACCTATTCATATTTCATCTGACAGGGTTAATTGCATTTTTAAGGTAACATTTTGATGGAAATTCTTTTTTGCACTTACATTGGTGATGCAAAAAAGGGCAAGTAGGAAAGTGCCAAAAGAAACACCAAAGGTGAAGAGTTTTCTGTGCTGCTTCAGAAGGTGGAAATCATCTGCCAAGCCAGTGATGACAGCCTCCATCCCACCCATCTGAGGAAGGGAAGGCAAGAGTTCTGGTTAAACACTACCGACTGCTGTAACTACAAACTGAAGAATAGAAAGCAGTTTGTATAATTAATACCCAACCACTCTATGATTTCTGACAGCTCAGTTGTAAATCACTGGTGTTATGAGGCTTTATTTTCTTCTGGTAAAGAACTGAGGCAGGGAACTGGATATCAAGGGTGATGGTTGTTGCTTCCATAGCCATATCCTCTGTGGACTCTGCTGACTCAACAGACAACAAGTAGACAGTACTTTGGGAAAAATAATATACATTCTAATATACTTTGGGGAAAAAGCTGATAGCATATGTAACTAAGCTCCTTAAGATATTTCTTAAATAAAGACAGGCACAAGCAGCACCTAAAGGAAATGTACTGAACAAAGATTCACTTCAGTCATTGATTAACCAACTTCAGTTTGACAAAAATCTTTACAGACCTGGAAGAGTTACTGCAAAGGAAGCTTGATGTAAATTTTTTTGTTGACAACATGAAAGGATTTTACTTTGCTTTCTAGAAGTTAATGCTGAACATTAACCATTGTTTTGCAATACAAGAAAGGTACTTTTCAAGTTTTCATTGAAATTGCTAGATTATGTAGGTGGTTATGAATTTTAATTCCTTTCTATTAATGAAAATATTTTTCTCCCCACTCCAACAAAAAGCTATGAAAATTAATTTCAGTCTTATGTCATTGTAAATAAATTTATTTAATATTTTGGAGATGCTTGATTGCATGCTTTTTGTGATTCTAAAAGACCACAGCAAGACCTGGAGTACTTGGTGCACTACTATAGTTGGTTAGCAGGTGCTGACATAGCCTGTCCCTTTTCAATAACCATTTGATTAAACCACTATTCCTGGCTGAAATCAGTAATAGAGCATTACCTGTCCAAAGCCATACAGCTGGCAGCAGTAAACTTAATTTTTCTATAAAGGTAACTAATGTTTACAAGTAAAAGTCACAAAACCTAGTGTAGACTTGTATGTCCTAATGTCTGAGGGGGCATCAGTGAGTGTCCTGCAGTTAGGATGGGTTAATATTTGATCTTCTCACAAGTTGGTACTTTGTTGGCACTTGGAGGAAACTGAAAATGGAAGAGACAGATTGGATTATTTTTGCAAAGGACCACTTCTTAATGTGTCATGATTTATTCTCCTTGTTAGTTCCCTATACCAAGCTAGATACCTACTCCAAAAAATGTTTGGAAACTTTTGTTCCATTTTTGTTAACTTAAAATTGCCTGGTGAAATTTCTTTCTCCTTAAACTTTGTGACAGTTCCATTTTTGTACAGACATCTGTATTTCTGTGACAGTGCAAGCTTATGTGCATGAATAAATGTAGCCATATATAATTATTACTCTCTAGCTTTGGAGTTATTTGATTTTTAGCTTTAAAATATTTCATATTGCCTTCAGGCACTTGATCAGTCTGATGTGGAGGGAGAGTTGAAATCGCCATAGAAAGTATGGCATGACTTGAGTTTTCTTTGGGAAATTATGAAAAATCCCAAACCAGGAAATCCCTCCTCTATTAGAAGGAAAGGGCTAAACTTGGCCAGAGTTAACTAGTTCACAGTATTTTAATTAGCTCCACAAGAAACAGTTTTCTCCACTTGTAGGAAAAGTGTTTTCTGCAATCTAAAGCCCCTTGTCTTTGTCACTCAAATGTTTCTTCACATTGCCTTAAGTTTACTGCTGTTGCAAAGTTAACTGTTTTGGATCTAAACGCTTCTGAGCATGTATTTACTTCTTCTTCATTCTGCCTTTTTCCTACTGGTCATTCATGCTCTTTCACTGTGCTAAACTCTTCATTTAATCCTTCATGTTTGCTTACAGTTGAAAAATGGGCAAGCTACAACCCCAAATATAATCTTCCCTCCAACTTCTGTCTAAGGATCCAGATCTTAGTCTATGACGACAAATTTCACTCAATCTCATCTGGAATCCAAAAATCCAAACACTTCAGAAATATTTAGACCTGAGTCTGACATTTACAGCTCAGCCCTCACTCCACAAGATCTCATTCAGCTATTTGCCAATGATTATCAAAGCTTCCTGCTGCAATCTCATTTTTTTAGTTTTGCTCTTCTCCATGTCAATTCATTCTTTCCCTTTTTCGTTCTTGAAAATGAATGAATTTTCCTAAAGTTGCAAGCAATGGAAACACTGTGTTTTACCATTTCTAGCAAGAAATCCCTTGATCAACTTTGTACATTCTGAGCTACAGAAGAGACTTTTATGCTTTGGAATAGTAAGAAACCCCTACCCTACTAAACAGGATGAAGTTTGTCCACGGTTCATTATTCCTTAAAGATCCTATTTGATTTTCCCAGAAATTAATCAACCTTTAAGCTAAATATAACAGGATGTCTTGATGCCTCTTTGACAAGAACAAAGCAGTACAAAAAGTTGTTTGGGGACTTGGAATATTTTCTGGGATGAAGTTTCTGTGATCCTGAATATAGCAGTGTGGTAAAACTTATCCCATTATGGAAAGAGCAAATCTACTCCTTAGACTCCTTAGGCATTTTACAGTAAGATTATAGTAAAATGAAACCCCTTTGAAAATATTCTGCTGTGATTTTTAAATTGTGATTAAATTTACAGGAAATTCTGTATCATGGCTTGTAGAAAAACAATGGGACTACCTTCAGACATTGTCTTGAGCAGATTAATGGTTTCAGCACATATAAAAATCCCTTCTAGAAACTACTCTATTCAATGTCTTACTTGTGTTTTGCAAGCAGGGCTCCAAAACCTTATTGCAGGTTCATAGTAGTAACAGTTCATAGCCATGTTGTTGGGTCATACCTTTAAATAGTAATAACTGATGATGAACAACTTCTCTGTAAGGTCATAAAAAAGTAGCAGGGATTAAATATTTACTGGCTTGTAAAAGATTTGATCTTTTCCTAAACCTCTTAATGATTGAGCGTCTTTATAATACAGGGAGTAATGCCATTGCTATGTTGTCTATGACTGTGAAAACAGATTCAGGGAATGTACAGAATGTTTACTTGAAATGTAACCCCCTGCTCAAGGTTGATACTTCTCCAGTTACAGAATATAACAGTAAAAGAAAAATGTCAAGGCTAGAAGGAAAAAGTACTCACAGAACTGTCAATGCCAAGAGTAAGAAGCATGATGAAGAACACCACAGCCCAAAAGGTAGATCCTGAAAGAGTTGAAATTGCCTCTGGGTACAGGATGAAAACTAAACCAGCTCCTGGAATAAAAATGGGGAAAAAAAAGTATCACTAAATGGTGCTTCTTATCTTCACAAAAGTGTTCATTTTAATAAGATAAATTATGACTAATTTGACTGTCAGTTCAGTTCTTGTCAAACTCTGAGCACCTGTTAAAACAAAATTTGCATTATACCAAAATATATCCAAAATACTTTGATTATTTACTCATGACAGTTTGGTATTAAAAAACCCCTTTCCCATTCCTTTCCACTTCCAAAGATCTTTTATAGGATTTGCAACCTTACTAGCTATTTTTCAACTATGTAGTGCTGAAAGAATTGTGTAGATGTGAACTCCACTGTTTGGCAGGAGAACTCTCGGATGTGATGAGAGGTGCAGGAGCTGAAACCATGGTCCCTCTGAAAGGACCCCCAGCTGAGATTAGCAGAACTATCAAAACCAGTTACCTATGGCACTGAACAGCAGCACTTTTGTAAGATACTATGCAGTGATAAATACCTGTTTGTTGAATGGGCAAAACCTGTGGGGGCAAGATTTTGGGGAACCTCAACTCAGTAGAGGTGAGGTGAATTAACAGCACTCAGAGTTCACATTTCAACAAGGCATTTAAACACAGAGTTCTAGTTCCAAGTAAGTTAATTCAGGTCACTTCTATGAGATTTTTGCATACTTGTTGGAAACAAATATAAACACATTTTCAAAGAAATAGGGGACAAAAAGGACTAAAATTAGTAGAAAATTAGCTTCCTACCTTCAGTAGCTACATCCTCAATTTTAACTTTGTGCTCGTGAGCCATGTAGCCCAAAATGGAGAAAATTGCAAATCCTGAGATGAAGCTTGTGACACAGTTAATGGTACTGGTCAGCAAAGCATCCCTAGTCATGGAGAGAAGAACAGCCCAGTGAGAAAAAAACCCAAACAACACATTAAGAACGAGAAGGGGATGGTCTTTAACATTTAGCACTCTTTTTCCCCCATTCTGCAGTTCAGAATGTATTTATAATACATGTACTTTCCGAATTTATATTTCATGGGAAAAGTTAAAACTGATGCTTGTTTTCATTCCAAAATGGAATGTTAACAAAATGTCTAAATGTTGGAATTTCTCAGAAGGTGCAGAGCAGTTCTGGTTGCATTTCCACAGCGGTGACTCAGCAAAACCCTTACAAACTCTTTTGATCTAAAGTGCAATCCTAAATTGGAGCACAATGTAAAATATCAGAAATAAAATCCCAAAGCACAGAAACACTTCTGGAAACTGGAACCTTTCTGTTTTTAGTTCCTGGACCAATAAGATTTCATCCTGTGTTCACTGTTGCGATTAATGGTACTTTTGAAAGGCAAACACCAGCACAGTTTACACAGCTGTCTAAAGTCCAAACCTAATCCCATTCTGCTTTGCAGTGCAGCAGATATCTTGGCAGGTTCCTGTTACTAAAATTTCAGTAAGGAAGGCAGTGTTTCAAGATTTGGGTTGGTTACTATGCCCACACAAAACTCACCATCATTAATATATGACTGAGGATAAAGAGATAGTTTAGTACTTATTCCAGCCGCAGTCAAATAGTAGAATTTTGCAGCAGTAATGAAAAAATAGGCTCTTACCTGTAACAGTTGTTGTCAAACTTATTGTAACTGGCAAATGCAATTAGAACACCAAAGCCAGCTCCTAAGGAGTAAAATATCTGAGTAGCTGCATCAATCCACACCTGCACAATGACACCAACATAGTGTCAGTTCAGCCCACAGGAATACAACAGGAGAAAAGCAAGATGTGTACAAGACAAGTGGCTTTCAGAAAACGATTGCCATCCATGCCAGTGGGAGTGTAAGTGTCACATGGAGCGTGGCCCTGGTCTGGAATGGCCTAGCCCGAGGTGGTGAGGCTGGAGCAGTGGTCAATCCTCAGAGCACACACACACCGCTGCCTCTGGGGGCTGTGCAGTTGGACTGTACTGCTGAGGTTTTGCCCAGTACTGAAATGATTGCAGGGTTTTTCTCCCACGTGACAGAAATACACTTCCAATAG
The DNA here is from genome assembly GCA_013398175.1 of Climacteris rufus. Taxonomy (NCBI): domain Eukaryota; kingdom Metazoa; phylum Chordata; class Aves; order Passeriformes; family Climacteridae; genus Climacteris; species Climacteris rufus. The sequence continues at coordinate 359,473 of VZRZ01001394.1, forward strand.
TCCTTGTTCCAAGTCAGTTTGGAATGTACAACCAGAAAACTAAAAATAGTTAATGGGTCAAGAGTTATAGGACATTTTCTTTCCCATAATAGAGCTTCCTTTGTGTGACTGTTAGTGCACTTTATGTCATGCTTTCTTGAATCAGAAGCTGAAGCATGACTGACATGCTGTGAACAGAATCATGCAGATTATCTGTTAGCTTTCTCACTTAGTTGGAGAAAGAGTTTTTAAATTTCAGCTTGGTCCTTTTAAGGATTGTCCACTAGGGAAAACATGTTTATAAAGCTATAACATTTTCTAAAGTGTCCTCCCATACAAACATCTACTTGAGATGTGCAGTCATCTATCCAGCAGTGGCTTTCTAACAGATCTAAGCAGCTTATGAGCTCCATCTGCATTGTGATTTTAGTACTAAACTTTCATATTTGGCCTAGTGGAAAAGAAGGCAATGCCTTATCCCATGCTGATAGCACTTAGGCTGGTGATCACTTTTTTTCTACACACAGAAACTTTCAACTATTGCCTGGTGGAGACTATGAAGCACTTATGGGTTTAGTAGAAAAAATTAATTTTTTGAACAGTGGAGAGTTGATTACTTGAAAGATAATATGAAGAGCAATATATGATATGTTTATTGCAAACCAGGATAGGAGGATATGATTTTCTCAAATTGCAGTTCATACAGAGTTTTTCAGTATCACTGATTTCTTTCACTAAATAAGAAAACAATTCTGTAACCTTAATTTCTTGCTCATTCTTTTAATACACCAGTTACATCTTTAATATTCTATTTTCGTACAAAGGTTGAGATCAAATTAGGGTTGTACTCTCTGAAAAGCATCTATGTGGACGAGAATGCAGGAGGGATGCAAAACCTCTTATATTTGTTCTTTCTTTAAAAAATTCAGATAATTTTTGTTGGTAACAAAACTCCTGAAAAATTTTGACATCAATTTTGTTGAAACTCTAACTAGATCTGCATGCCGCCATCATAAGGCACTGCTTTTTAGTGGCTCTGTAGCTCTTGTGTCTTGCCAGTGCAGTTGTACTCTCTGTGCTTTCCCTTTCTTACTGTTCAAGCACCCTTAAGCATGTGCTTAAGTCCTATTGACTCAAGTAAGAGATTAGCACCTGCTGCCTCCCAAAGGATTTAAGCACATGTTGAAGTATCTGTTGAGCAAGAGTCTTGGCTCATAGTAGCTGATTAGGAAACAAATTGAGGAGATCAAGGTGAAGGGAAAGAAGAGCAGGAACCAGAAATTCCTTTACAACTAAGACTAAATGCAAAACACTCCCTTTGTTGTAACAAAGCAGGATGTAAGACAGTGGGGCTGGTTCTGCAGCTCAAGCTCATGTTCTCTGTTCAGTTCAGCTGAACGGCTCCTGATTGATACATAGGCCAATATGTTTTATGATAGAATATTTTTTATGTGTATTAAAAATGAAACAAACAGAAGCATTTTAAAGTAGGCAGTCGTCAGTGTTTCCAGCTTTCTTCAGTGTTTATGTCATTATAACTTTTGTGCGTGTTCAGTGCAGTGTGTGGCTCCACAAAATGGGGCACACCTTGACATTGGTCAGGGTGCTCTAAGAGCGTTTACAATAGCATTGGCAGAGTCCTCTGTGGATCATTACAGTTTTTGACTTATGATGTTTCTTTGTTAGATTCTTCATTTGGAAGAAATAAAAAAATCATAAATCACATCCAGGGATGCACTGATGTAGAACTGAAGTGGGTTCTGTTCCCTGGAGCTGAGGACAAAGATTAAACATACAAGGCCCCTGCAACAGCAGGGATCCCAGTCTCCAAGAGGGGAAGGGCTGACCTGACAAAGCAGTTAGTGAAACTTTTCAGAATAAGTGATCTTTAGTCTTTTATTATTCTAGAGCAACTTTTTTTGTTGTTGTCTGAAAAATTTAGTCTTAGAAACAAATAACTTTAGGGTCATCTAAATGGCAGCTGCAGAAACGTTAAGCCAAGAAAGAGCACAGAATCTCCTTCCAGAAGCAGAAGGCAGCTATGATAGGGAGGCCTAGATCCTGAGGTGGTGCAAGCTGGTGCAGCTCCACAGACACATCTAGTTGAACTTGTGATGTGTATTTCCAAACAGCACTTAAAATATATAAGACAAATGTAAGCACCTGCTTTGTTAATCTTTGCCTCTTTGTATGTGTATGCATAAATGTGAACTACTGGGGTAGCTACTGCCTTGTGACAAAAGTGGATGAAAGTCCCATATTTGAAGTTTGGTTTGACTATTCCAAAATAGAGATGGGGACTGGGTCTGTTTTTGAAGAAGTGCCCATTTTCAAATTTCATATTAAAAATCCAGGAAAGTATTTTTTGACTAAGACTATACAAAATATTCTAACACTTGAAGTATTTTTTTAATTATTCAGGAAAAATGAAGATAGGATTCATAGGAAAGGTACAGTGCATCTATGGACAGACTTCAGACACTTCTGAAAGCTGCAATTTTTCAAGATGATGCATTTCCTTCTAGTAGAATAATGTCTCTTTTCAGATTTATAACCATTTGAATGCCCTTGTGACCTAACCAGAGAGATACCACTGTCTTATAAATGATATACGATAATTTTAGAATAGTAGAGGGGTAAAATCTCTTTGTAGTCACCAGATCTTTGTTCTCTGTAGTTCTGAAATGCTGGCAATTTCATGAGTTAGTGACTATACTCAAAGATCTTGTTTACAAAGTATGAAATAAGTCTTAGTTCCAAGTTACTTCACAAGTTGAGTTGGTTTGGATATATTTAATGTTGTTAATGTTGTCCAATGATACAGTGAAATTTACATTACTTTCAGTAGTAAGATAAGAACACCATCCTATTGAAAATCTTATTTGTATGAAGGACCGTGGTTTGATTAGGTGAGTTAGTCCTGAACTTTGTATGTTTAGCAAGGTTTGCACAGACCAGGATTTTTGTTTACTAGGTCAATATTTAAGCTAGCAATTCAAAAAGCAAGATTTCCTTCTTGGGGAATTCTTAGCCTTTTGAGAACTAAATTTTTGCATGATTCCATTTTCCTGTATAAAGGATATTGCAGTTTACTGGATGCACAAAGTATGGACTTTTTAAGGGTCTTCCACACCTGCATCTGCCTTCATAGGGGTGTTTTGTGATCTGAATTGTTTGGATTCACTATGAGATAGTCCAGTTTTGGAGAGTGTTGGAAAGTTAGGCTATCAGAGACAGTGGACTAGTGCTTAGGCAGAAGCAAAAGCATGGCCATATAATTTCAGAAGTTAGCTGTAATATTTTCAGTTTTAGTAACAAGGGCAACAGCTTTAATAATTAGAGAATGAGAGCAGAAGAGTACACTTACTGTGGCTTCTTTTAATCTTCTGAAATCTATGTGCAGGTATGCATTTATTCCATTGTATGCACCTGGCAGGGTTATTCCATGTATTAATAAGACAAATAATACAACATAAGGCAAAGTGGCTGTTATCCAAACAACCTGCAGACAACAGAGATCCCAAAGGTTAATCAGCTGTTACAGAAGACTTAAGAATATGTAAGAAGTACAGCTGGCATTTTCTTGGTTTTGCTCATTCAATTTGATGGAGAAGCTTTTTATAGGACATACTGGAGGAAAATGCTGTCATGTATCATGAGTCTTCTCATATATAAGCTTAGAGACACCAGTAGGAGACACTTTGGACAAACAGAAGACATTGCCAGTGTGTGTTAGACTGCTGATTAGCTACTCATCTCTATGTTGTTTACTAAAAAAGTGCAGTCATTGCCTGATGTTAGGTGATACTTCCATGACAATATACAAAAAGCTGTCAGATGTATCCAACCCTAGAATTTCTGCTGAGGTATTTTCTGAGGGATGTCAAAGACTAATTTCAAATAACTTTCGTCAGATATTTCTCTTGACATGGCATTTTATATGATAAAAGCAAAGTTTCTTATATCACTGAAATATTAGTACATTTGACTAAGAATAGGATGCACATTTAAGTCAATTTTGAGTATTTCAAAATATTTTCTGGATGAAACAACTTATGTTGAATTGAAAATATGTTAATAAAGTTTCCTGTTGGAATGTCACAAAGGCAAAACTTGTAAATAAAATAAAGGCTGAATTGTGATCGTGTATTTCCACTGTACATATGTGAAGGCCTCTCACATAGTTTGGTCCCTGAGGATCCTTCAGAATCAGTGATTTATTTTCTTGCTTGTTAAAGGAGAGAAAGAATATAGTTGAGATAGGACAATATTAGCTCTACCTTTCCTGAAGTCTTCACGCCTTTCCACAGACTAAAGAAAAGAATGATTACCACCACCAAGAGGCAGAGGGAAAGCTGCCAGCGAGGCAAGCCAAGGTCATGGATTCCACGGCTTTCGTGCAGGTGCAGAACTCCTCGCCTACAGAGCAGACACACAGAAATAAAAAAGCACGGTCACTGGGGGAAAAAGGCTTCTGCACAGCTCATGCTGTGGGCACAGAAAGGATGCTGCCCCACTGGCAGTCGGTGGAAGCTGTTTTGTGAGGCCTTGTGTTGTGCTGCTCCCCACAAGGCCTGCACGGCCTCACGGGCCCATCGCTGTCTGTTTACGCCACAGTGCCATAATGATAACACCCTTTCCTTCCCTGGAAGTGTGGGGAGTTTGGAAGTACCATGGCTGATTCTTACTTGGACACTGAACAGATGTCCAGAGAGACTGCAGAATCTCTCTCCTTGGACATTTTAAAACTTGGCAAGTAAAGGCCTTGAGGAGACAGATTGACTTTTTAAGATAGCCTTGCTTATGGTTAAGGATTTGTATTAGATGACTCTCAGACATGTCTTTCAACATATATAATTTTGTGATTCTAGATCAGCAAACAGCTGCTTCTGTAGTTTATCATATTTAATAAGAAATGCTGTATTTTTGAACTGTTTCTGTGACTAATTCATGGTTGTATAAAAGACACTGGTAGAAAGCATCCTCCTAAATTAAGCAGCTTATCTGTTTCTGTTGCTTTGTGAGGCTAATAACAAGTGAGGCATTAAAAGCATAGTGATCATGTGTCTGTGGCATACATTCAAGAATGTTCCTATTTAGAAAGTATGAGGTGAGTTAACTCTTATCATACAGTTACATAGCAATATAGCTGTTACCTGTGGAAGCAGTAAAACACAGAGGCAGACTCCCTGATATTTAGTCTGGAAGCCTATTATCTTTAATTAAATGTAAAAAAAAGGATAGGTTTCACTCAACTTTTTGCTTAGAGTGTGAATAAAAGCTACTTGTATTTCTGCTAATAAAATATAATTGATAGAGAATCCACACATGTAAGTGAGCCCTGGGCAGGGATGTCTGATTCCATCCTAAATGTACCCTCTTGGGCAGTGATAAATATAAAGTGTCACAGGTTTCCGATCAGAACATCTGGCCAAGATCTTGGGAGGGTTTTGGCAATCTGTGCTATGACAATTACACTGCTAATGCCGTCAGAGCTTGGTGTTGTAAACAAAGTCCTTTGGAGTATGATATGTCTTCTCAAAAAACCTGAATCTGAACTTGCATACCTTGTGCCCATTTAACTTATTCTTCTTGCCCAAATATTTTTTTCTGGATTTGTAAAGAAGCTGCTTCCTTGTGCATTTGCTTTCCAAGAAGAAGCTACCAATGTGTCTTAGTGTTAGGAACACTTGGCAGAACTGCCATTTCAAATGTGGGATTTCCAGGAGAATCTCCATTCCAAGAGTTCTGCTCCCTTAATCAGACTAAGAGAGCATAAGACAGGAAGAGAAAAGTACTTTTGTAACCAGTCAAAACAGCTCTGTAACGGAGCAGCTAAGGAGGGAAATCTTTATAGACAGCAGCTATGTTGAAGCTCTAATACTGTCAGGTTTTTCTTCCTTGTTCTTTTTTCTTTTTCTTTTTTTCCTTTGTGACCTCTGAAGATAAGTCATGAAAACTTTCCAAAAGATGCCCTTTTTGAGAGTTGCTGGCAAATAGTTCATGAATGTTTACCTACTAGGACCTACATTTCTGTTCCAGCAGCACCATAAAGTAGCGAAAATCTAGTGCTAGACTATGATTTAGGTTAAGGTGTGCTGGCATCTGAAGGAAAGAAGCAGTGGCCAAAGTATTAGATAGACTAGCTTTTCTTGATTGAAAAGCCAGGGAACAAGAGGAGGTACAGCACCAAGTAGTGTCAGCCTCTGTTTTCTGTCAACTCCTTCAAACTATGTCCAAAGCTACTGAGAATATCTTAAGTAGAAGTTTCTGAAAGCAAATCTTGCTTCATAAATAGAGAGATGTTTGCCCAATTCTGCTAACAAAATACACTCTTGGAATTCAAATGAGCCAAAAAGAAAGGGAAAACCATTGGTAGTAAGACAACTACAATTAGTGTTTTGCTTGCAGATTGTTGTTACTGAGAAAAGAATGAAAATAGATGAGAAATACATGCAGAAATGAGAAGAGAATGTTATGGGGGAAAAGACTGAGAATAAACATTAACAAATGGAGCTGATAGTAGAACAGGGATTGGTTTTGTATATGCTGAACAAAATCCAAGAGAAGCTAATAAACTGTTTAACCTTTCTGATATTCTAGTCAGAGCTCTAGAAATGTTCAGTTAGAACAGCACCAAGAATCAAGCAACATGCACTAGAAATCAGGAATTTGTGCAAAGAAGCTTGATTTATGCTAAGACTGCATCCCATATAAGGGAGCGTAAATTACATTTGCAATGACTTTGAGATTGTACACCCAAGACCCAAGAGTCTTTCCACCTATCTGCAGGAGAAGCAGGAATGTGAAGGGCTCTCAGATTGAAGCTGCACTCACAGAGATTCTGGTTCCTCTCTTGGGAAATTTCTTCCTGTTCTCTCCTTCTCTCTGCTCTCTGCTGGGAAGATTCTCCTAGTCTCCCAAGAACTCTGGCACCAGTTCCTGCCTTACTTCCACACTGTGTTCAGCTAAAGGGAAATAGTTCACCTCCACTGAAATCCGAAAACAGTAATTTGTTTGTTAGTACCACTGGCTCTCTTTAGTCTTTGTGCAGCACTTGGGTCCTCTTTAATTTGGTGTCAGACCCTGAACAGCCAACAGGCACCTCAGCTGTTTGGTACTCACACATAAATCCTACTAAAACCAAATTATTGAGGAGGCAGTGAGGCAGCTGTTCAGTGGGACTCAGTAAATGAAGGACCCAGTCATAGTTCTAATAATAGGAAATGCTGGCACCAATAAATTCTTCTCTATGTCTTGGTGTTCCCGTCTGGAAAATAAGAATTGTTATAAATATGTGCCTTGTCTCTACTCTGAGCAATTCAGAACACACTTGTTATGGAAGTGGTGAATATTTGTGCATAAACAGGGAACAAAAACAGGAAAAGAAAATGCCAAGACTTGTGATCTGAAAATTACTCTATATAATTTTCACTTCAAAACATTTAATCTATAGCCAGAAAACAGAAGGTTAAAGAGTTTTAGATGTAGAATCCTCTGACGTGTTTTTGTCAAACTGGTACTTTCTAAGAAGTTTTTGTATTGTTAATATTCTAGACAGATTTGCATGAATGTCTTTTAGAAATTTAGAAAGTTTTGTATAAATAGTTCAAGTTTAAGGTCTTGGAGTAGCCCTTCTTCTTCCAATTCAAAATCAATTATAATTTTTGTTTTCAGTCCAAATATGCTTACACATCTCTATACGCCCATTCTTCTCTTTTTATTGAAGGCAGAAGTTACTTGCCTAAATTTGATGTGCTCAATAAAAGGGTGTCATTTATCTAAATTTTTAGATGTGTTATATCAGATTGATACAGATTTCAAAAATGTAATCACTTGTCAGTAAATTTGTATGTTAACTAACAAATAGATTTTTTAGTTAATATATTAAGGTCTTATAGGAGTCTAAGTACTTCTAAAAGTTAGTAGTCATATTTATGAGATCAAACCTAAATGGATAAACTAAAAATCAGCAAACTGAACAAGGTATAAATAGATATAGTCCTGATGTCCCAAGCTACATTTCCTATTCTGGTAGTCAGACTATGTTTTTATGATTTAAAGCTTAATGCAAATTGTAGCTTGAAGATGCTAAAAGAACTGTCAATGTATACAATGTGTAATCTATACCAATTAAATTGCATACTCAGTTTAGAAGGCAGTTTGAAGCGTGATAATTATGCTCAATTAGAAGGCTCTTCTACATGCATCCTCTGTGTTATATATTTGGGCAACCATAGTTCAGTCATCATTGCTGCCAGTTTGCTTCAGAGCATGAAATGTGGTTTTTCTTTACCTGTGGAAGGTTAGGCTATCTGCCTCAAGCAGATGTGGATATAGAGCCCTTTTTGCAGAATTTGCCAGGCTCCAGGTATTTCTGTTTCAGGTACAGCACTGCTTACATTCAGTTTCCATGGCAGTTTGTGTTCACACAGTGGTGTGGGGCAGAGCTTATGGTACAAAACCTGCAGACCCAAGCTAGCTCCATGCAGGTTGGACACCAGGGGCTCCTCACTGTAATTCTGGGTTTGGGTGCAGTGCTGAGAGAGCAGAGTGGCTCCACATGAAGATCCACAGGGGTCCCTGGCCCAGACCCAGCTCTGTCATACATGGAGCTGCTGTCTGAGTGGCTTGGGTGCCTCTGGGTGCTTTGTAAAGAGCTCTGAATAGGCATGGCTGCAATGCTGAAGGATCTCCTGGCTATGGGACAGTGCTGTCCTACAGCCCAGAGGACAGGAGAGCAGCTGAGCCATCTGAGGTACAGTCCGTGTGCCTCATCCCCACCCTGGAGTGCTGGGCATGCTCCAGGGGGATGCAGCAGCATCTTGGTTTTTCTCAAGATATTTCAGCTCCCTCTTGTGTTGGAGAATGGAGCTATGTAATGGACTGCAAGATGGATTTTGGGAATTGCATAAAGGTAATTTATGGCTGGCATATAGTAAGTTATTATTTGTACTTAATTACAGAATCACAGAATAAGCTTGAGTTGGAAGGGACCCTCAAGGATCATCGAGTCCAACTCTTAGACCTGCACAAAGCATCCCCAAGAGTCAAACCCTGTGACTGAGAGCATTGCCCAAACACTTCTTGAACTCTGTCAAGCTGGTGCTGTGACCAGTTCCCTGGGGAGCCCGTTCCAGTGCCTGACCACCCTTGGGGTGAAGAACCTTTTCCTAATATCCAACCTAAACCTTCTCTGACACAACTTCAGGCCATTCCCTTGGGTCCTGTCACTGTCACCACAGCGAAGAGATCAGTGTCTGTCCCTCCTCTTCCCCTCACAAGGAAATTGTAAGTGCAATGAGATCTCCCCTCAGTCTCCTCCAGGCTGAACAGACCAAGTGATCTCAGCAGCTTTTCATATGGCTTCCCCTCCAGGCCCTTCACCATTTTCACTGCCCTCCTTTAGATGCTCTCTAACAGCTTAATGTCTTTCTTATATTGTGCTGCCCAAAACTGTCCCCAGCACTCGAGGTGAGGCCTCATCAGTGCAGAGCAGAGTGGGACAATCCCTTCCCTTGCCTGGCTGGCCATGATGTGCCTGATGCCCCCCAGGACATGGTTGGCCCTTCTGGCTGCCAGAGCACTGCTGACTCGTGTTCAACTTGTCCTTGACCAGGACCCCCAGGTCCTTTCCACAGCACTGCTTTCCAGCATCTCATTTCCAGTCTGTACATTCAGGGTTGCCCCACTGCAGGTGAAATGGTATTTCTTTTTGAATCATGATAATACTGAGAATGTTTATATCAATGCACTGAAATCTTTATTCTCCCACTAACTTAGCAATTCTGACCTCCCCTGCTAGGTGCCCCCCTTCAGCACATTCAGGGCTCTCCAAAGTTTACTCTTTCAGAAGAGCTTCATAGAAAGACCAGATGTGATTAGCAGAATATAGGGCTATCCACTCTCATTAGTTCTTGTTGCCTGATTCAGTTTTTATAAGCATTTATAGGCAGAATTGCTTATGTTGACTTTTGAAGTGGTGTTTTCTCTTTTGGGAGAAATTGCTTCACAATTGTTTTATGGGGACAGGTTCCTGCACCTTCCTTTGGAGCACACAGTATTGATTGCTCCATTTGATGTGATATTGAACTATGTGGACTCTTTGCCTGGGGTGGCATTTCCAGTGAAGACTTGTATCCCAAAGCACAAACCTCTTGGTCTTTAGAAGTAACCTTTGTTGTATAGGGTGAGGGTTATTTTCAGGATGTTCTTGGTTCACACGCTCCTCATACATTTCATAAATATGATGTTCATAAATATGACAAATGTCAACTGCCATGACTGAATGTTGGTTTTATTCCCTGTTCTTAGGTAGGTTTTTTGCAATTACTCATAGCAGGGCAGACTTACGAATTCTGTGAATTTCCTTTGCTGAATCTGGCATGAAAATTTCCCTGTAAAATTTCTCATGCAGAAAGAATGGATTACAGCCCTAAGAAAAAGTACTGTCAGAGAGAAATAGCTGTAGCCCAATACGTTTGTTGACAATTTCATTGTTTTGTCTAAAAAACTGCCAAGATTTGTTCCTGCAACAGATCGTGATTTTTTACAGGCACAGCACCTCATGAGAAGAATAGTGCCTTTGTTCCTCCAAACTGGTATTGTTTAATCATCAGCATAAACAAAAGCAAGATGGTAACGGACTTTTCCCAGACACACGAATGGAGAGAACAAATATAAAGTATGCCTGTGTTCAGGTATAGTATTTAAATGGGAGCAATATGGAATAGATAGGGGAACTTTTTTTGCAGTCATATACTTCTGTTCTTCCAAAAAAAAAGGTTTATATTGAATTATAAAGGATAGAAGGTTCTTTGCATTTTGTGTGTTTAACTCCAAGCCACTGAAGTGGGAAGTAATAAGTAATGTATGTTTCTAAAGAAATGGGGAATTGACATTTTATTCCTAACTGGATTTCTCCTATGTCTGGCTATTACTAGCAGAAAGGCACCGGTTGTTATTAGATTTTAGCTTGGTTTGCTAAGTTTGCAATATTCAAATACTTTGTAGTTGATTTTGACCATCTCTAATGAAGTATTGTAGAGGTCCCATTCTTTCCTGTTGTAAAACACTGTCCCCATGTGATCACTGGTACCTTGGCCTGAATTAAGCCTCAACAACTGAAACCAGACTTAGTAAAATTAAACTCTCTCTCACTGTAGATCCACTTCAACCTTAAGTACTGCCCAGCTCTTGAGGCTGGAAAACAAAAGCCAAATATGTTTTTCAAAGTTCTCCTGTCATTGCCTTGGCATGGAATTTGCAACTTGAAATTATTTCTTCCAAGTCTGAGGCTTAGAGGTTTCTCTCTGCTTTTCCTCCTGGCCAGATACTGGACAGCTGATCGTTTGGCCTAAATTGCAAGTTTTCCCTTTTCTCACTTGATATAAATGGTGACAACCAGCATGTTTCTGCTGAATTTGAAGTACCTTTCTTGTAGTATTTGATGAACTGTCACATCACAGTACTCCCACCTCTTCCTACAGTTTATTCCTGTGCTGGTGAAGATAGAAGAAGTTGGCTCTGGCAGCTACAGAGTTTTAGGAAATAATAGACTTTCAATTTACAGTCAGGCCAGCTTAATGTGAAGGAATCATGTCCCAAAGAGAAGTCCCTGTTTCTTTTCAGGATAATCACACCGTATCTCTGCTTGAGGCCTGTTTTGGAAGTACCTCTTTTCAGTCACTCTCCAACTGCAAATGTTTGGTGTTTCTGGTCTCCCTGCTTATCCCTCAGCCTGCCTACTACAGGCCAAAAGCTTGTGTGTGTGTGTTCTGATGTAAGTATACAACCTAGAGAACCAAGTTTAAACTGTATCACTTCCCATTTCCTGACTATGGCACAAAATAGGAAACTTTATAATCAGAAGATTAATCTCTCCCTGTTGTAAGAAGACCATGGGCATGGGTTAGGTTATTTGATGTAAGAAAAGAAACTGTTTTCTGATTTGGTTCATTAGGTTGGATCTGAATACACTGAGACTTTGTACAAGTTTGGGTCTACACCTGAGCTGTACAGCTGGACCTGATGAGCTCATCCAAATACTGAATAAGTGAACATAACGCCCCTTGTGATTCCCTGTTTTTACAGCTGGGAAAACAGATGTTATAGAATGTTTTACGTAAGTGCCTATTCTCACTTTTGCAATGTAATCTAGTTGCTAATAAGTACAGGGCCTAGGAACAATTACAGCCCCAAAATTCAGGGGTCAAAGCATAATAAAATGTCGAATCCCCTTGTTATTCTCACCTTCTGAACACCGCACCTTAAATCTACTTCGTGGTGAGGAAAGAATCATAATATTTCAAGTCGCATTGTACAGACAATCCCAAATCAAGCTGTTCCCCAGATCATTGGAACTAAATCAAAACATCATGAATTGATTCTACCACAACCTCACCCACTATAAAGTCAAAATCATCCCCCAAATATGTTGTGATAGCAGAACTTGCACAGAACCATTTTAAATAATAGAAGGCAAAGCAAAAATACAGGGATTCCATTTTACTTTACAAAGTCTTAAGCATAAGAAAATTAAAGAAATTATGTTTAAAGATGCTGTTCAAATTAAAGTTCTGTAATAATGCAGTTCTTTGTCTTAAGATGCTGAATGAATAATTTCTTCTAGTTCACTTCACAGTCAGGTTCTTTGACTATATGCATACATAACCTTTTGCTATGAATGATGTCTTTACATCTGAGTTGTGAACACATCATATATTGTAAGGGCAGTAGATTTCACAGCTGTCATTATTTGCCATTTTAGTCAGCTCCTTTGAACTCAACCCCCCCATGTTGTTTTCAAAGCACTGAGTTTAGTTTACCCAACCCCCTGCCAGCAGTTTGTGTATCACTACTGATCTTTCATTGTGCTGTCTTCACAGAAGACACGGCCACAAATGTTACAGAGCTATAAACAGAGACCCCATGCTCCCTGCTGTAGCCAGGCATGGTGTAACTCACACTAGGTTATTTATGGTAACAGTGGCTTCCCTTTGTTTCTACAGGGTTGGACTTACTGCTCAGCAGATAGGTGCCCTGATATCCTTCTATTCCCAACATAGAAATATTAATTGATTATTCAGATTAATTCAACAGCTGATTCAATTAGTCTGGTGTTCTTCCCTCTTTCTTTCTCCTAATCAAATCTCATTTTCCTCTACAAGTCCATAATGAAAATATTTATACAGGGATTGATATCTTTGTTTTATAGTTCAGTTGTTAATTTACACACCTTTTTGGGTTTGATTCCAGCTGTTTGATTTGAGTGTGCCTTTGCCCATGTTGAACACTTTCTTGCTTAGGAATCAGTAAAAGCCTGTTTCACTCCTCCTGCTCAGTGCTTCATCTCACTGCATTGAACTATGGAAGCAGTTGAGCAAACAGAGGTTTGTTTTCTGCTCTGAAATATTCTGCAAGTAGAGAAACAGTCCAAGCCTGTTGAACAAATGATTATTTTAAAGCCTTAAACTCAGCTCAGTTTGGCATGCAGTCATTTCTGTCAGAATATTGCTGTGTTTCCTTGGCCTGGCAAAGTTGGTGCAAGCAAAAGTGGCACAGCAGAGATTCGTGTCTTGTCCAATTCCATTTTGCTCAGTAGCAAGTACTGCATTAGTACAGGAGAAACCAAAGCTCACAGAGGTGAGTCAGTCACCCAGGAACACAGACCAACATCACAACTCCATTTTAACCTCAGTCTTCCAATGTTTATTCTAGAGGCTGGATGCAAAGTATTTTACCTTAATGAGGAAAACTCCCTTAGACATAGAATTTTGAATAAATAGCAAAGTCAAGTCAACACTTACTCATAAAATTCAGCAGCAGGAGTGAGCTTGTACTTCGAGTATTTAGTACCATTGCCAAGCACTGATGCATTGAAGAGTTTGGGATCTGTACAGTTTGGACTGTTCCAGCTGTTGTGGCAGTTTGTCCAGGGGAGCTCAAATGTGAATGATGAAAACAGGTAATACAGAGACCAAGCTATGATAACGTTGTAGTAGAAACCCACGTAAAGAGCTATGAGTATCACTGCATAGCCTACACCTAAAGACAAAAGAAAACTGGATTATACATTGCTTTTGACATGCAACAGTATACACAAACATTGTAGTTAAACTCAGCCATACATGATTGCAAATTCATTTTAGGTCTTCGCAATAAAAGGAATTTTTTGACATTTTCATACACATATGCGGACACAATGTTCCTGACCTCTATACAAAAAATTGCAGCAATGATTTTGGAAAATGACTGGCTTTTATCAAATCCAGTTGTTTGTCAGAAAAAGAAATTAAGCAGTGCAATGTCAAAATTTGCCCTTGTACAACTCCACTGCTGATTTGCTTCCAATGTAGAAGACTGCAAGCCCATGTTAGGAGTGAAACTCACTTCATCTTCATGACGTCAGAGACCTTGGCAACTTCTCTTGGAAAAGTAAAGCTCGACACTTAAATGAAGTTTCCCTATGCCTCACGTTCCCACCCTGAACTAGTTTGGAACAGACACTGATTCTTCTCTTGTTTCTTTCCCACTAGAACTCTCTAGATTGGCTTCCTTCAGCATGTGACTGGGTCTAAAGCATGCATGAAACACTCTGTGCTGTTCCACTGAGGGTCCCCAGGTCCTTTTGGGCATGTCAGTAAATCTTGGTGAATATCAAGTTGGGGTTAAACTGTGTGTGACATTCAGCCCTTTTTACTGTCTCTCTAGGATTACAGAATTCGCAGTATAAGCATTTTCTTCCGACTTTGAACATTTGCTTTGTATTTTTGCATGTTGTGAAGTGTGTTTGGAGGGTCCCTTTAGCAAGAGAGCCCCAGAGAGTGAATGTTCTCCTCATGAAAACAGACATTTTCCAAAGGATTTAGGAGAAAGCTTTGGTACTAATGTTTGACTAAAAATTGGTTGCCAGGACTGTTCAGGAAGCTTACGTTGCCTTGACTTCAATAATTCTTCTTTTACTGTGTGTGCAGCTTTGTTCTCTGAATCCTCCCTCTAAGTTGTATGTAGTGTATATAACCGGTAGAGACTACACCTATTTAATGAATGTCATCACTGTACTGTCACAGCACATAAGTGTAAACTTTTACTTCTAATTTTCTTCAGTTTAGTGTTTTGGAGATATTGCATTTGAGGCCTAGCAGTTGGAGATTATTAGGCTTTCTTATTTCTTTAGAAAGCAAGGAAGTAGCAAACACTGTCAGTATTAATCCTTGGTTTAAAATTTGCATAAGGAACAGATGCTGACCCTGAAGGAGTTGGCAGTTCAAAGACTGTTGTGTGTACAAAAGTTACTCTTTGCTCTGCAGGAGGCTTTTAATCCATAGACCAGCTTGCTCATCCCTAACAACAGGGAAAAAAATTGTGAAAGTAAAGATGAAACTGTATTTTCAAATCCTTGGTGGTTAAATGAATCTAGTACATGAACACTCAAACTGTAGTGATACACTGTGATCAATAGAATGGAGTGGAGGGAGGAATAACCCAAAGAGATAATTCTTAAGTATTAAGGTGAATGTTAAAATACTAAATATGGATAATACATGTAGTGCCAAAATTAGATTATTGCTGTTTAACAAAAGTATTCCTGAAATTCCTCCCATTCAGGAGGACAATGAGAGATATTTAATATCAAGTTAGAAAATACTGGATCAAGTGTGTTTTAAATGGCTTTTCTCTGAAATCTTAAAAATGTTCAGGATTGAATTTGTTCTTGTATTTCTAGGTTTTCTTAAAAGTAATGCTGCACCACCCACAGTCTAAAATAGACCCTGGAAAAAAATGCAGAGATGAAAACAGACTGTGTTACAAAGGTTACAGGGTATATTTTTAATTGCATGTGTTATGATAGCATCTCATCAGAAGTAGAGTGCTTAGAGTTCACAGCAATAATATTCATAGCTAAAATTAGTACTATAGTGCTGTTCATTTAGAAAAGCTGTTATAAATTGGTGTAGACTGTGTACTTTTCCTTTGAGTGAGAGATTTGAGTAGCCCCAGAAACAACACCAAAGCATTAGCAGTAAAATGTGTTTGCATGTTATCAGAAGTTTTAGTCAAAACTTTAAAAGTACTGAGTTTATACTGAGGTCCAAATATGTCTCAATGCTTATTACTTTTTGAGACTCAAATAACTCATGCTATTCTATATCCTTGTAATAAAAACCCTTAAAAATCAACAGTAATGTATGTTTAGTCCACCTTGAAAATGTCAGCTTAAAAACACAGCTGGAATGTCAACAAGACTATACATGAAATAAGTTCTATTTTCCTTTCTCATAATCTTTTCAATCCTGAAGTCAACACATAGAGCACCTCTGAGCACGGTGGTATTTGGCTCAAACACTTTGAGAGTCTGCAGGTCTAATTTTTGCAGTTAGGTTTTCAAAATCCTCATTGTCATACAAAGGTATATAACTAATACCAACAGGAATTTTGATTGAACAAGGGTATTCATGTTCCCGGGTGCTGGGATGAATTTTGTGTCCCATTGTGGGATTATAGAAGGGCTAGGTAAATCTACATGAATTAATTTTAAAATTTTGAGGCACTTATTTTACTAGCTTGCCTTTTTTTTTTTTTTTGTTATATCTCTGATTTTGCTGTGAGTTTTGTGTTTGACTGGTAAGAAAAAAACGCTTCACTTTTCTTATTGTGTGGCACTAGACTGCTTGAAGAGGAAAGCTGTATTTTGAGAAAGAAGACTAACATTTACTCAGTGTAACCTATACCCAAGCAGCAAATCCATCAAGTTTGGATTGCTACTGTTAAGCTTCTCAGCTTTTGTCAGTCACAGGATGAACATGATCTGAATTTTAAGGTTCTAAGATCAGCTGAGCTTGACTGGTTTCATTTCAGATATCTCTGTGTTTTAAAGGCTTTTGCATAAGATTTAGATCCAATCTGGTATAGATACAAGGGAACTTACAGTTTTTGCTGGCAAACAATGCTTCAGAAAGTTCTTGAGGCTCCTTAACAAATACTTGTTTCATGTACAGAACACATATCTTTTTTCACACATTGATCACTCCCTGATCAATGCCAAGCACCCTGAAACAACTAACCTATTTTTGCCTTGCAGAATAATTGTAGCTCAATGCACAAGCAACCCTCCATAGCCTTTTATTCAGTGATGCTGGAGAGTGAGTCCTAGTGGAAAACACTCAATAGTAATAATGTTCAGATTTTAATAAGTGTTTTTCATTGCTAGATTTGAAAACCACTTTACAAAGATTATCAGAACCATTGCTCCCATTTCACAGGCAGGAAAAGTGAGGTACAGAGATACCACAAACAACTCCTGTGATATTACAAGTTTAGTCACTGAACCTACAGTCTTCACTACTCCATTTTAGTGTTGCCACTGTGGTATGTTGACTTTTTCAGAGAAAGCTCCATGGCCTGAATGGAGTAGTGGTTATCTTAGTCAATGGGGAAGACAGGGCTGAACTGAATTGGATGGGTTCTGGTTTCCAATGTTTGGATTGCCAAACCCCTTCCTCCACCTACAGATAACCAGTTTCTCCCACTCCCCAGTATGAAGGGGAAAGGGAGGACAGGGCTGAATTGCTCCTGCTCGTTGCCCTCTGTTACACTCAGCCAGCAATCACCCTGAAGATGATTCCTGTGGCTTTTCCCATTTTGTGCTTCATCTGTGACAAAAAAAGAGACTTCTGACTTCAAGGGTTGGAGAAAGGTCACCTAATACCCTGTTGTCTGTGAAACTGTTTTGTGATCCCACGTATGTGGCACCCTCAGGTGCTGTTCAAGTGAGCAGAGGGACACTTACCTTTGAAAACTGGACAGATTTTCCACACAGTGGCAGCCCCTTCTCGGTTGTATTGTCCCAGTGCTAATTCCATATAGAAGAGGGGCATCCCAGCAATGATTAAGAAGAGGATATAGGGAATAAGAAAAGCACCTGGAAAGACAATAAGTAGATATTGTACTCTTTGTATTGGTTGTATTTTGCTTTCTCTGTTGCTTACATTTACTGGCTAAAGACAAAACCACTGCCTTTAGGAAGTAGAAAGGAAATATCAGGAAGGAAGAACCCATGTTTTCTCATCCCTTTACTGTATTTTTTTTAAGGTCTCAGAGTCAGAATCCCTGAAAAAAGCTGTAGGCCAAGCTCCTATTTTCCTCTAAGGTCTCTCCTCTGCTTTTTAGGCTTTAAAGGGAAAAAAAAGTCTCCCTGAAAATTAATCCCTAACTGAAGAAGAAACGATGCTGAACATACTTGCCCATCTGAAAGGGAATGGGACTATGAACAATTTTTTTCAAGTCTCTTTTTAAATCTAGTATGTTCAAAAGGGAGCATGGAGCCAGTAACAGAGGAGAAAAATGTGAGTTCCTGTAAGTGCAGCTTAAATCATACTGTGTAAGGTGTTCGCGGGAACCTCTGGCTTGGAAATAAATTACTACTGGTTAATTATACAGAATTTGGGCTTCCATGACATATTTTGGCTTTTGCTATAATAAATTCCCTTATTCTTATGAAATGGGTTGGAAAACACACCCCTTGCCAAGCTAGTGATGCTCATGGCCATTACTGTGGAGGATGTACCACACATGGAGGTTCCTGCTTGGCCCAAGTACAGCATCTTGGTATTGCAGCAGAACAGTGCTGGGGCTGCTGGCACCTTCCTGGGACACAGCACTTCACAGGGCTGAGGATTCTCCTGGGAGTTTGTACTGAGAAACTGTCACCTGTGGAAAAATCCTGATGTGTCGGTGCTACTACAGCATAAAAAGTATTGCCAACTGAAATATAATAGGATCATCTAAAGTAGAAACTATCTGAAAATTTCTTAGCTATTTTATCTGATCCCCAGACCACAGAAAGAAGACTTCCCAAGTGCGTGGCTACATGTGATACTATAAAGAATTACAGCTGGGGTCATGTTTAATAACTGTGTGCTCTGTCAGTTCTCTGCTTTATGGTTACATGAAGGGTAGCTTTTATTATATTGCATAGCTTGCTTGGTCAAGAACAATTCAATGAATGTAAAATCTGCCTGTATTAAAAATATTATTAGATTGCTTTAATAACTAGAGATCTGACAGAGTAATTACATATCCTGAGTAAATGACTGCTGTCCTTAGTTCTTACATGGGAAACTGAAACTAGATTGTGAATATCATGGTTCAATTTTTCAGCAAAAGAGAAAAAAAAAATAGCAGCTTGTCTGTTTCAATAGCAAGTAGCAGGAACTCTGGCAAACCTTTAAAATCTGTTCTGCTGGTTTAGTAATTTGAAAACTTCCTTTGCAAAAGGAAGTAAGTTTGCATTGCTCCTAAATTTATAAACTTACGGAAGGTAAAAAGCTGAAATCATGACTCTAGCTATCTAAAACATGCCCAGTAAGCAGAATGAATTTCATATTTAAAAAGCATTTCTGAAACTATTGTTGTGCTTTTGAAAGTATGAATAGTTGTTTCTTTACCTTTTTGTTTGCTTTTCACACATATTACTGGTGTAAGCTGCCTAGCGTGACTGCTCAGAAAGGGAATTTTGAATATATAATGGAGAATAAGAATGGAAAAACAAACTCTGCTCTCTTAGTCATACCACCAATCTACTTCTAAAAGTAATGTGCTGTAACATAATGGTAAGGACAATGTATTCAGCATTCAGTCATAAGTTTAGTCATTTGAAAGTTGAAATCTAGCAAAGAAACAGAGACAAGGTATATCAACAGAAAGAAAGAGCAGTTTACATCTTTGAGAATGCATTATAAAAATTGAAATTTATTGGTTGTATCTCTTTGGGGGCAAGAAGTTTCTTCATGAGGGGGTATAATGTAAATGCAACCTGCCTACAGTATCAGTGATACATTTTTTGGTAATACTTTAGTGTTGTTTGTAAGCTGTTTTCTATGATTGTCATGTTGAACTGTTGTATATTTGAATAGTGTATGGAAAAAAATATTTGTATTCAACAGATACTTGATACCTTGCAGCTCTGAGCTCTTTTTAATGTTGAAACACACTCAGCAAAATCAATCTGGAATACTACACATGGCTTCCACTAAATCTAGTATCTGGAAAAATTATTTTAGGTGGTTTTACTGTCAGATTTCCTTAAGTGAGCTTTTGAAGTGCCATACTTGTCTTTTTTTGATAGTATTACAGTGTGTGGAGCTGACTCACAAACCTGGCTTGTATTTGGGAGGTATGGAGTTTGCACGGAGTGATATTTGATTAATGTCATGAGACTGTGGAAAACATGATGCCTATTCAGGGAAATTTGTATTTGAGAAGGTTAATCTGGAGATGTGTAGTGGACATACATATTAAATGCTAGTTTAAAATACGTGGTTTTTAAGTATGACTAATACCAAGATGAACTGTGAAGTGTACTGTACTTAGGCATACTTGCTTAAGTGTCATCTATTTGGCTGCGAGTCATTTCAGGCTTTAGTTAAAGGAGGTTTCTTTCTTTTTTTTCTTCCCCCACCCTGCCCCCGCAAGGATTAATAAGGTGTGGTGTAATTTTCATCAAAGAGCAGTTACACAGTATGGCAGGGTTTCATAGCTGGGTTACTTTTCAGGTGCTAAATGATTGAAGTATTTTGAAATTGAGATAAATACCAAAGTAAGGGTGCTGAGTCATATTAGTTTGACTTAATGTTTTGGAGTCTTCTGGAAACTTCTTGTTTAGCAGCTTCTGATTAGGTAAAAAATAACAAAAAGGTATTTTTCTAAGTATCTTTATATTTGCTCTTATTTTCCTCACCAGTATCCAGAATCAATTTTCATGGTGCTCACTCAATCCTTTCTGAGATCAAGGCCCCTTCAAAGAAAAATAAATGATGGTCGAAGTATCATTAAAATTTCCATATGAAATAGATAGAGACTAGAATGGCCTGCAAATGCTTGTAAACAGCCTACGTGTGAGAACTGATCACTCTGGGATTGCACAGGGACTCCCTCACAGGGCTGTTTAGACCGGTGTCCTATGAACAAGAGGTGTTGTTTGGAAGAGTTTGGATGTCCTGCATGTGTGAACATCTGTGGGCCAGGGAAGAGGCAAAGCAGTCCTGGTGGGGCTCTTTCTTTAAGGTCCACTGGTGTGAATGGGAGCATGAGAAGAGACTTCTCTGCAGGAGCACTTTCTGCTAATGCCTACCTTGTCTAGGAAGTCCAAGTGTGTTAGGAAGGGTGGCACGACGTCAGCTGTGCCCCTCCTGCCTGTTCCACTAGCCACAGAAACTGCAGGGCTTTAATTGCATGAATCCAGAATCAGATTTGGATAGGCCAGACAGCTGAACTTTAGGAAGCAGAGCTTGGCTAACACTTCAGACAAGCTTGCCAAGATCTACCTACCTCAGCGAGTTGAGGGAACGCAATCTGTGCGATTGCTGCTTTGGCAGCAACGCGCTGACAGCACTCCAGGGGATTCCACTCCCCCACGGTGTGAGCACACAGCTGCATCCCACCAGGCAACACTGGTGTCAGCAATCCCTAATGGTTCCCAATTTCCCTTTACAGCTAAAAATCTGAAGTAATTAACATCTGTAATACAGCTCTGGCACAAGAGCCATACTTGACTCTCTACTGAGTCAGGCAACTCGAAAGCCACAGGTTGGCCTTAGACTGTTATAAGCTTCTACATCTCCCTCCTAACAGATTTCACAAGACATATATGCCCCTTTCAGATACCAGTGTAAACATGGGGTTAAGACAACCTTGTGTCTTATGCAAAACTAGGTTAGGTCAATCCCCCAGCTTCTACAAGAACCATCTGTGTGAAACTTCAAGTGGAAACTTACACAGATTTTTTTTTTTTTTGTAAATTACGTTTAACTGATGAAGGACAAAATGCAAGACAGGCTTTGCATTCCTGTGTTCAGTGCCAAAACAATGTCTTAATTTTGGTATACCAGAATCCACATGGAGTGTTTCCTCTCTTTGTATGTTAGCATTCCCAGCATCCTAAGGGGTGGGAAGCAAAACCTCTAAATACTCGTCTCAATCCTACCAGGAGGTCTCATCTCACATTTAAATACCAGAAAGAAAGAAACATTAATAATTTAATAATGGCTGAAAAATGATAATTTAAACAGCTGTGGTTACCCTAAAAGGATTTTTGATGCACTTACAAGAAGTAGGTCAGAACAGGGGTAGTTGAAGCGATTTTGAACTCTTTGTGCTCGTTAGCCTTCTGCATTTGTTACCATGGTTATTTCTAGTCAAAATGTTATACTGGCAGGGGTGTCTCCTAAAACAACAAACTTTGAGCAAATATTGCAGTATATTTTCCAATAGGAGTGTTTCCAGTAATTGTGCAGGAAAAGTCTAAAAACAGAGATCTCCCAATTGGTGAATTGAAATACAAGTTAATATCTCTATCAACACTGATCAACACTGGTTTTTTTTTCATACAGAATAAATAGTACTCCAAACAATATCAACAAACAGTTGATAGAATGCAGTACATTTTCTTGGACAACAAGGAAAATGGGTGGAAAGTCTGATGTATGCAGACTCTTGTGAATGAAAAATGAAGTCCCAGTGAAGACACAGGGATCTTGAAATCTAGATTGTACAAGGCCATTATGGGTGGAAAAAACTAGGTAATAGGAAAGGCAGGTGTTTCTAGTACATGGACATTATCTTCAGCAGACAGGCCACCAAGCTTGCAGAGCCACCAAGGGCACCTCTGAAAGAGAGGAGCTGGAGCCTGCTCCTGATGCCTGGGAAGAAGGGCTGAAACACTAAGACCTTGCTGACCTGAGATTAAAAACAAATAAGGGTTTGAGTGGTACAGCAAAGAGAAGTCAAGGATACAAAGGAGCATGATGTAACCTCAGGTCAAAGACAAGATGATGGTGTTAACAGCAGCTGTATGATGATGTTGAGCCTAGCCAGCAGGAGATTATAGTTGTCAAAAATAACATTTTTCTGCAAAACAGATTGCATGACATACTATAAAACCTTCAGCAGCACTTTACACACGTAAAATTCTCAAAGTATACAATGAAATCTTCCAAGTATGCAGCCTTTCTTCATGGAAAGTATTTCTGAATCATAAAGCCAGTGTGTCTATACCATGGTGAGTGACATGTTTCACTTGAAGCCTTTATATTTAGCTACTCCCTCTAACAAACCATTGCTAGATTTGAACCTATTTATATTTCTACTCTCAACTTGGGCTTAGAGCCTTCAGTTTTTTCAGAACTGCAATTTTAACAGCATTCCTTTCACTCAAAAGAAAGTGAAAACAAATAGTTTCCATAAATGATCCAGTGCTACTGGCTGAGGCCAACTGAAGCCTGCATTTGTTGTCTTGAGCTGTTAACCTGCTACTGGTTTAAAATCACTTGAAGTAACTTGAAGTACACTGTATTTATAAGCTGTTCACTGGGTAGGAACAGAAAGGGTTACCCAGGCCCTCCTCATGAAAACCCAATCATCTCTTTGGCTTTTGTTATAAGAGTCATGAGCTAAAGAAACCCATTAGTAGCTATTTTGAACAAGTTAATGAGAGTTAAATATACCCAGCCACTCAGAGCAGCATGATTCATTCATAAATAACACCCAAGTCATTGGCCAAGGTCCTATTTACATAAATTAATGAAATGATCACATTTACAACAATGTGTAGTTGATAATTGAAGGCACATACAAGAGCAGGACTCTGGCCTGTGTTGTTTGACAGAAAATTAAAAAAGAAATGAAGAGACATAGTGGGTTTGAGAGGATATAAATCAGCTTGATCCAAGATGGACAGAGTGGCAGTGGGAGCTCTGGAGCTGTGCAGGGGCTTCCTGCTGCTGCCCTTCACAACACTCTCATTGTGTCTGGCTTGGGAAAAGAACAATTCCAATCATTTGTCATGAGTGTGACCACAGAGTCTAAAAATCTGCTTGCAGTGATAGCTTTTCACATTGTGCCTGTAGCAGAGGTACTGTTGGAGGTGGATCCTTTGTTTCTAAATAAATGCAACAAGATGAGGTTTACCTGTAGTTTGGTGAGTAAATACCTAGAGTTTATAACAACATGAAAGCCTAGCTACTAACATTCCTGCCCAAATCCATCAGCTTGATTTTGTGCCTTTTTCTTTTTTAACTGCCTAGCTGGTTTAACAAGAAATGAGAGGCTAAGTGAGCTGAACTGTGGAGCCAGCTTGTAGATTGTTCTGTTATTTATGACATCCCTATTGCTAATGTTCAATAGGACTGGGGTTTTAGGAGTGCTAGTATCCTTTCCTGGCCAGATAACACTGATGGGAACAAACCAGCAAACTTTCTAGTTCACAAACTCTTCAGAAGGTGAGACATGTAGTACTGGACTGCTGGGTCAGTGTGCAGTTGCCTCACTGGAGAATGTTGCTGCTTTCACAATAGACATGACTGGAAGTTTAACAGAGGTTAAATTAAGAGGGAAAAATACTATTCTAGCATGTTATTAATACTAATGTTCTATTCGTGTTTTTTCCCCAACCTTGCAATTATTAGGGGTGACACAAGGATATATTCACCTGCAGTTGCATATCAACAAAACCACCCATGTAAGGTGTAGGCTGTACTTCAGATGTACAAAAGCAAGGTGCCTGTCAAAATGTACCCTGATTTATTGGTGGCAGAACAACCATGGCTAAAAATATTTTTGAATGAAGACACCAGAAGGTATTTTCTGTGAGCCTGTGGATCAAGAGAAGCGAATTTTCCTAGATTCCAGCACTAGATCCGTAATAGCATAACCTCATGTGATAAGTTTTCCTTAAAAAAAAGGTATTTTCTTTGAAATAGAGAATATCATCATGTACACAAAAGGAAATACTACTTCATCAGCTTAGCTGTCTCTTAAATGTAGGGAGACTTGGTGCCAGGGAGATTTTGGCAACCAATTTTACTTTGATTCAGATACAGACTGTTAGTCATAGTTTTCTCATCTTCTCAGAGAACTTGTATGTTCATTTGTGGGTTTTTTGATTTCCTCGGTCAGCTTTAAACTAAAATGAATGTTTTCAAAATTAATGGATGAATCTGACTTTGATGCCAGAATGGCTTGTTAGATACTTTGATCTAACTTGCTGTCTAATATAAGCCAGACTTTCAGACAGAAAAATCTACAAATCTGATTTGAAGATATGAGACAGATCCTTTGTCTTTTTTTTTTTTTTTTTTTTTTTATTTTTTTTTATGGTTAA
>VZRZ01001394.1:384627-398276 GCA_013398175.1 Climacteris rufus
TCTTTTTTTTTTTTTTTTTTTTTTTTTTAGTTTATTTCATAGGTTAACAACTGAGGTGTTACAAAAGATAATGAAAAAAATTCATTATTTTTAATTTCACTATGTCTGACATTTGATTTGTGGCAGTGATTTCCCTGATGAACTAGAATACCCTGCAATACTTTCTATTTCTCTCCCAAGAAGATGCTTCAGCCCTGCAATCAAGTGTTTCAGCCTTCTTTTTATAATCTGTAGAGAATGAGTGAACTAAATTAATTAATTACAGTGCAACAGTGATACCTGCTTTTCTGTCTGAAATTGCCACCCTACAGGTATTTCTTGGTGTAGCATCTTCATATATTGGCATATATGTATATATATATATAGGTTGAAGAGCTATGTAGGCAATTTTGGTACCTGCATTAAGTTATGGTACCCACTTTCTGAGCTGTGCAATTGATGTTTAAGGAATGCCAAGTTTATATCCCTTAGATGTTCCTCCACCTTACTAGAAACGAGACTGGGATGAATTCTCTGGAGTTCAGCCCCTCATCTAGGCAGTATTAGTCCTTGCTTTGGTCTTCCTACTCTCTGACATTCTCAGGATTGTCCTCGTGGGAGCTGCTCGCTGTCCTTGTACAGTGGTACAGGGGGAGATTCCCCTCCCAGCCATGCCCCCGGTGTTGGGGTGGCAGGACTGCCCTGGCCAAGCTCATCAGAGCCACAGCAGCAGCTACTGCCCACAGCAGGGCAAGACATGTGAAATGTGCTTTGTTCTGTACGTGTAACAGGGCAATTTCTGGTTCTCAACAATCTCAGATGGAGGGTGTTTCTCTTAAAGACTGCTTTTCTTTTGTACGTTGTCAAAATAAAAACCAGCCTCCAGCCTCCAAGTTAAGCACCCTCTGGGGAGGATACAGTACCCATTTTAGGCAGCATGAGATTCATAACTGTGCCAGGGCAAAACAAAGTGCCCAAGACATCTTAAATCAGCTCTAGACAAGTGCCAAGCAGCTTTCAAGAGGATTAATGTACAAACCAATAGGAGGTAAACGCCTTGAAATTCTGCTAGAGAAGAATCAAGTAAAACAATCTTAAAACTTGCCTTACCACTTAGTAATTAATCCAATTCTAAGTTGTAAGTTCAATTTTTGGACTCAATGACTAAAGCAAAACATTCCTTTTCCTGACAGTCTTTATTAGAGATTTATTTTTAATAGTGTAATACATTCTCTACTATCTTAATCTTTACAAACTCTTGCCCAGCAGAATTATTTTTCTCAATAAAGGATTATTTCTATCACAGAAATATGAGGCAGTCAACGTTCCTATTGATAAGAATTCTGGTAAATCGAACCTTTGCTCTCATTACACATGAAGCTTTCAGGACGAATGTTCTTTCAGATGCCACTGAAGGAAGCAGAGTAACTATACTGTAAACTGCATATAATGGCAAACAGTTACATACACCATAAAGCCATTCTCCATGTTTTATTAAAACCTGTACTCTTATCAAAGATTATAGTTACTACTGAATTGTGCTAATATTTTGGAAAGTCTGACAAGGGTAGTTTCCAAATGGCTGTAGTTTCTTACTTTGTACCTTTCTGTTAGCACTGAACATAAGAATTTCACAGAAACTGTCACAGCCTTCTTCACAGAAACCCCTTCCATATGGAAAAAATCCATATTTGGCGTAGGGCAATGCTGGTAATATTCTGTGTGCCAGCCATTAAGGGGGGTGTCTGAGGATGTGGCCATTGTGAGCACAAAGTAAAACTTCTCAGTAGCATCCCTGGAGCAGGAGGACTGTAAGAACTACTTCTCTTGACATCCTTTTGCTTGAAAGGGTAAACTGAGTCTCATTTAGACCACTATGAAATCACAACAATGCTGCATCCATCTACCTTTCCTTCATTTTCTGTCTTCCAACTACTCACCTTCTTCTGTGGGAATTAATCAGACAAAAGTTTTTATTTAAGTTTGAAACTTGAGCCTTATGTTTGTTCTTAGTGGACTGTTTTCCTAATAGGCTTCAAGCGGTGAAGCAAATTTTCCCCTCAGTCCAAGCTGTCCAGTAGATGCTTTGTCACTGCCATTCTGCACAGGGCCTCCTAGCTTGAAATGCCATGGAAGAATGTGAAAATGACCCCAGGGCCCATCATAGCTCCCTGCCAAGATTCAGCAGAGGCCTATTAACAGTTTGAAGCAAAATCCTTCTTGTTTCATCACAGTGCAAACTTTTGCTCGGGCAGATTGCAGGGCAGTTTCGTTCACTGATTATTCAGACCTTATGATAAATCAGTGTGGCTGAGCTTGGTGTTTTCAACTGGTCACACAGAGATCTTTCTTCATATTTCTAAACAGCTTTAAACACATAATACATCACAACTGTAAAACAGTATTTAGAAAGAAAAATGTGGGTGATCTTGAAGATCTCAAAATCTCATAATTTAGGGTTAGAGAGTGATTTTGTCATCAGCTTCTGTATGAGTCAATGGAGGATTAACTGGCTGTTTAGGAAGAGGCTAGTGACTGTTTTCTGTCTCTTTCTTTTATGGAAGACTCAAGAGAGTAACTGATGCCAGCTGTATTCCTATAACCACCAATTTCAAAAATTCAAAAACCAGGGAGTAGGCCCCAGAATACTTTAAAATGGATGATCTACTCCAATCCTTTTATTTGCCTGCTGACTTCTAGTTTTGAATTTACTTTGTATTTTCCCAGCTTTTCTCTTTAGCCTTGAAAGTTAGAAAGAGATTCTTGCTTAATCACTTGTCCCTATGAAACTGTGAGAGTAAAAGGCACTTCTTAAAATAGTACTTTTTTGTATTGCTTGAGCCCGGCATAGGAGAATGCTGAGGTCATAGTCTAACTCTCACAGAGTAAATCTTTTTTTGTGTAATAATGACCATCATCTGTGTAATCCTGACAGTTTGCTTATTAGGTAAAGTACTGAGCTGTTGTACTGAGTGAAGATCAGTTACTACTCAGTGGAAATCTTCTATATCAGTTCAGTATGAATAGTTTTTTATTACTTTACTCTGTTTTTCTTCTCACATAATTCTTAGTCTGGAAATTCTGTCTACTTAGGAGTCTTTAAGAGAGAGATGTCTGTTATTTGGGTTTAAATCCTGGCTCTGGTGACGTCAATGGAAAAAAATCACCCATTGACTTCAGCTGGGTCAGGATTTCTCCCATGTGGTTTACGAACCTATTGATTTTAGCTAAGGCTGTAGAGCCATACATACATGAGAAACAAACTGCAGAAAAGGAGCAAATGATCACACTCTTCCCCAAAACAATGTCCTGGACTGTCTTTGATCTCACCAACACCTGTTCCATAATCTCATTCACACAACTGCATTTCTCTTCAGAAAGGAGTCAAAGCACTGCACAAACTATTCCTTAGTTTTGCAATAAATCATAGAAATAAGATCCCTGTGAGAGCTCTAATCAGCCTTCAGTTGAGGACATAGGCTGTTGAGCTTCCTCCTAGCATCAGTCTTACTGCACTTCAGAAGGCAGATACAGTCGGCATGCTGATGAAGAGTCAGGTAGCAAACATACTTTTGAGAGCAGCTTCCAAGCTGTGAACTTGATGTTTTGGTAACATTTGGCCTTGAACTTTCTAATAGAGTAAGTTCCATATACTTGATTGTAAAATTACTGTGTTGTGAAATAATGCCTCTGTCAAGAAGGAAAGGTGCTGAGACCTGATGGAAGATGAGTTATATTAACACTGAAGAAGAAAAAAGAAAGCACACTTTTCAGTTGTAGAATGGCTGTGAAAGTCTGCATTTTCCAAAGATAAATCTTTTGAGGGCATTGTGGAGCACAACCTTCTAAATTTAGGATTTGAAAAATTATTTCTTCCTGTATCATTCCTTGGAGGGAAGAGACTGTACCTTTATTTTAATGTTGCACTCACTTAAAGAAAGGTGTGTTCAGGGGTAACCTCTTGTTATCAATGGATTGTCTCCTTGCTGTCATTGTGGCCACACTGACAAGTGAGGTCCTTCATGTGAATTAGGCCTCACTAAAAGTTGCCACTCCTGTAATACCCTAATAAATGAAATGAATTGGGAAATCCAAGAATAGTCTCCTTGAGAATGATCTTTGTTATTACTGGGCAGCTCTGTATTCAAAAGTCATGAGCCACCCTGAAATTCTTTTTCTTCCTATAAATGTTGTGACACTAATCGTCAGGTTGGGATCTCCCAAGACCTGTGAGGATCTACTGCTCCACCTTGTGGTCTGAAAAACTCTTTCCATTATTCTACTCTGTAGAGTGCTGTGCCAGAAAAAGTCCAGCCTCTTCTTTTTTTATTTAACTGAAATTTGACCGGAATCAGTATCATACTTTCCCTTGAGATATGGATCTTAAGGGCAAGTAACGTGCTATCACCTTTGGCATGCCTCGGGACAGACATTGCAAGAGGTCTTTCATTACAGAATAGAAAGAGAAATAATCAGTCAAAGTGCTGTACACACACACATAATTCAGGAGGTGCAGAATAAATTAAAAATAGGTGGCAAAAAATAAGATTGACAATACTCAGCTTATTTTTCAGTACATACACTGGGCTCAAGGAAACACTCATTTGGATGGTCTGTGAGGCAACTGGAGAGGGTGCATCCTTCCATGCTGCCAGTGGGCCAGAAAATTAGCTCCTTCCCACAGTCCTGCAGTCTTCAGTAAAGATGAAAGCTGTGCAATTACCCAGCCACAATCCTTCCTCTACATCAATGCCACAAAAGCTGTTTCTCAAACTAACAAGAGTGCTGTAGCAAGACAGGGCACCCAGTGCTTGGAATTCATGCAGTAACTTTCTCAGTAAGCTCTGAAATAAAGACTGCAAAGTAGTAATATTCTTCTGCTGTTGAAATCACAACTCCTGTCTACTTCAGTGGGGTGGGATCAAACTGGTACTGCTCTTCTGATGCTGTGTTTGTTCTAGGGAAGCAGTTTATAACAAAGCATTCCAAGTAAGGTTTTATGTTTGTGTAGTCTAACACCAGCAGTCTGGGAGTGCTGGATCCTATTTTAGACACTTAAATTAGCATATATTATTAGACAATTATAATAGCAAAACTATAGCACCCAGTTAATACCTACATTAAGAGCACAGCTTCTGCAATCACTTGTGCTTTTGGAAGTGAGTGGTTGTGCTCAGAAAGCCTTAAGGAGTAGGAGCACTGGAAAAATTACCATCTTCTATAAAAAGACTTATTGTATAATAAGGGCAGCTTGTCTTACTACATACCAGGAGTTGGAATGCTCATCATAAAAAAAACATTTATGGACTGTCAACAGACAACTGCCTGCCCAATCCCAAAATATTCTTTTTTAATCCATCATTATCACAGATTCTACGCACTGGAAAGTTGGTAGTGTGCTTTGGATGACCATGAGTGTAAAGAAGTATGTGGCTTACACAGCCAGACCTCCCTGCTGGCAGTTTCTGCTTCTGAGTGGTAGACCCTGGTTCCCAAAGTGCTGTTCTGTGCTGTCACCTTTGTCATGCTTCAGGAGAGATTGCAAAACTTGTTTGAATAGAGAATAGGGGAAAGGAGAAGGAAGAGTGAAAATAAAAAAGGGGTAGTTTTGGTAAGTAGTTTAGAGGTTCTCTCCAGTGGTTTAAACTTTAATAATGATGATGACGATGATAACAATAACAGTAACAACAACAATGTTTTTTCTTGTTGTCACACTTCAAATCAAGAAGTTGAGAATCAGTTGCAAGATTCCAGAGGGTTTGGACTTAAACAATCTTTAAAGTCCCTTCCAAACCAAAATATTCTATGACTCTATATTTACAGAGGGAATGGAAAGTACTAAGAGTGAGGTAGTAGTGAAAGGCCTAGAACTGTTTAATTTAAATTTGTCTCTTGATTTCTGAATTACAATATTTTAGTATATCTCCAAGTGTAGAATGTATTTGATTATGGTTTATTATTTTGTAATAATGTTGAGAGCAGTTAGGTACAACACCATCTAATAACTACATGTAATAACTGCAATGAATGTAAATGCTATAGAATTTACAGTGCAGACTGATCTCAGAGAACCACACTACAGTTCTTAAATATTTAATCAATTGGTTAACCTTGGACAAAGGCTTTACAACTGGGAGTTGCTGATGTGCTTATCATTAGACATAGCAAAAATGAAGACGTGGGCTATTTGATGTTGCTCCTCAGAACTGCTCCAATTTCTTGAAACCATTCATTTCCATTTTAATACCCAGCAAGAAGTTCAGTAATTTATGGACTCATTTTAATCCATCATTCCCCTCACAGAATATCTAAACTCTCACTAAAGCTGCATGTTCCCTCTGATCTTATGTGTAAGTAGTTGTATTAACATTCTGTTTTATATCAGTCTAAGCATGGGGAGGAAGTATCTGTCTGGAAATAACATCTTTAGATTGCTGGAGCTGTATTCACATATTCACTAAACTGAAAGACAGGTTTGTGGTATTTTGCCAAAAGATGAAAGGGGAATTCTGCTCCCAAACCATGTAGACCAAGTCTCAGTCTCTTTAGAGATATTTTGGTTTCTTCAGTAAAGAAGGGCTGTTGGCTGCTACACTCCAAACATGGCCTTTCTGTTTTCCATTGCTCCCAGAGCTTAAGATGATGTGAGTGAGAAAGCAAACACATGAAGCTCACATGCCTTGTATTTCAGCTTGAATGAGTATCCAAAACCAGGACCCCTAGTCAAACTGTTAGAAATTCCTGCATTGCTCTAATAGTAGTTAATATTAGCATTGAAGGCTTCCTAATGTGACTTGCAGAATTTGCTTGTGCAGGAATGGCTTTCTAGGGATATTTCAGTACTTCCATTCCTTGGCAGGACTAAGAAGGGTGTACAGGAATGAAGAAGGGTTGGTGGGGAGGCAGGGAATGGGAAAACCTTAAACAGAGATTTTAAATTTCTAAAACCAGAACAAAGTTTAGTATTTGATGTCTTTTCTGCCTCTTAGTTTAGAATAAAGTGCTTCAAGTGGTAGTCAAAATGTGCATGCACTGTACTTAGAGAGAGGTATCTTTGCTTCTGTCAGCTGGTTCACACCAGCTCTTTTATTGTTGGTAAAGCTGGAAAATCAGTTTTAGTGATTGATTGGAGCACCGTTTAGATCACTTCTAAATACTTGCCCTGCATCAACCACAGTGTGTCCTCTTAAGGTGTAACAGCAAGCTAAATACTATGGATCTTGTCTAGAACCTTTCTATGCTGGTGTATCTCTAGACCTTTGTAAAATTGTCAGTCTAAGAATTGCTAGAATTGTTCAGGGACAAATAACTTCTCTGCTCAAGCAGGTATTTAGCTGAGACTCTATTTAGTGTGTACACTATTCCATGGTATCATACCTCAGAGTCAGAAATGAGAATTTTAGAATTGCTGAAAGATTTGGGTGAGAGCTTCAATTCTTCCTTCCCAGCTACTCTTAATGCTTCATATGTAGTAGGTGTATGACACAGTAGCTTATAACTCTGCACACATTATTTTTCTGAAGACTTCTTTTGTGGAGCCAACAAGATGTAGAGCAGAACAGGGAATTTCAGAGAAGCAGCTGGCACTGGCATGTGAGCTACAGTGCTGAAGAGCCTGGGTGAATCCATGCTCTGCAAGCACCAGGTGATGAGTGGCTGCTCAAGGAAAGGAAAGAGAAGAGATGAAGTGGGAAAGGGAAGAGAGCAACAGTGAACTGGCCACTGACTCTGGCCCCGGGAAAGGAGCTACTGCCACACCACACAACGGAGCATTGTCCCTAATGTCACACTATGGCTGGGAACCCAGAGCTCATGGCCACGGTGAGGAGATCAGCACAACAGTTTAACCTGTCTGAGATCAGTGATTCGATGTGCTAATGGGAATTGAAACCCCTTTATTAGGAAACCAAAATCACTAGATTTGCATCTAAGCTGTGATTGACTGATGAGTCAAACACTTGGCGTAGGCTTTGCAGTGAGATTACTTCAAAGTTGATTTATAGTTATCATCATCAATGCTATTTTGAAATATATACTCTGATATTATAAGGCAAAGGTCATCCACCTTTGAACTGTAAAGTGCCAGGTTATATTCTTCCCTGAAATAGTAATTAAATTTGGTGACAGACACTTTGCAAAACTAAGGAGGCAGAGTGTAGTAGAAAGACAAGACACTGCTGTCAGCACCAGAGCTTGCTCTCAGTGAAGTGGTGCAGTGGCCAGGCTCCCACTCTGTGGGAGGTGACAGCTCCATGGTGTCACTCTTGGTGTGTGACAGCTCTTGGCTCCTGACTTTGTGCTGGCCCTGTGCAGGGATATTTGGGTCTGGTTGTGTGCTGTCTTTGGTACCTGTGCTGTGGATTGCTCCATCCTGCATTACAGCTTATGGGAGCATGAATAGGATAGGGAGCATTAGAACAAACAATAAGATACTTCTAAAGTGTAGTGATTGCTGGCAAACTCTTTGTTGAAGCAAACAATTTTTTCTGGAAATACCGTGGTCTAAAAACACTTAAAAATAATGCTGCAGAGGAGACTAATAGTGTGTATTATGATAGCTAGAGTACTGTGAAAATATTTATCTGCAGCTATTCTTAAATTCATTAAAAACTTAATCTGATTCTTATGATACAGTAAGTCTCCAGTGACTAATCCAACAATTACATGCTTCCTAATGAGTAGCCTGAACATGACTGACCTTGCAAATACTTTGGCTCACAAAAAAAACCAACTTTATGTTGGTAAATTCTTTTTCCCCAAATTTCACTGGGAAATACTAATTTTGCATATGGCTATGCAGGAAAAGGAAACAAAAATGAACATTAGTACTGAAAGTGTCTTGTACAAAAACTACAATAGCTTGTTAACTAAGACTGAGCATCATCCTCCCCCACTGTGAGCACATCAGTTAATCATAGTAGGCATTACTCAACTTCATTTGGCATCAGTAAAATTTTAGATGTAATCCAAATATCAGGGTAAATCTTTCTCTAAGTTGATGAGAGTATAATTTTAATAGTGGTCGTCGTCTTTAATTCATCATAGCCTCTTGTAGAGCTGGGGAGCAATTAAAAGGTTGGTTGCTTTACAAAGAATTCTTTGGAGCACATTGATGTTGACCATTCACAGAGAGAGTTATACAGCTAGGGAATCTTTAAAGAAAAAAAAAAAGAAAAGAAAAATGTGCTTTTGCCAGAAATGAATTACAATGAGAATATAGCACTTGAAAACTAGCCAGTAGAAATGACTGTAGTTGATGATTTCTCCAGCGACAAGCCCTGCTCCTTGCAACTCTCATAAATGGACTGCACAAA
The DNA here is from genome assembly GCA_013398175.1 of Climacteris rufus. Taxonomy (NCBI): domain Eukaryota; kingdom Metazoa; phylum Chordata; class Aves; order Passeriformes; family Climacteridae; genus Climacteris; species Climacteris rufus. The sequence continues at coordinate 393,921 of VZRZ01001394.1, forward strand.
AAGTATTTTATTTGCTGCAAACAGTGCTTTTCCTTTGTGCTGTGAGCAGCAGTCAAATACACACAAGTCGTGGTCTGACCAGCCGGACTGACAAGGTGATGTTTGAGAATTCTCCCTTTTGGAGTGTTGCCTTATCTGCTTAATGGGACCTTGCAGATTTTTCCCATTTGTACAGAGCCTAGCCTATCACCTGATAAATAGTTTAGAGCACACAGTGGACATATTCTGCTTCCAAGAAGTCAGTGGGGGCAAGAACTCACCCAGTCTGTTCATACTAAACTGCCCTGTAAGCTTTCAGTGACCTGTTTTGTATTACACTACAGCCACTGGATCTGTGTCTGCCCTTGTAAGGCAGGCAAGTCCTATGAAAGTAGGTAACTGATATAGAAAAATAAATGCTCTAGATTTTTAGTTCTTATTAAAGACTGGGGATTTTTTTAATAGCAGAAGAATGATTCCAAAAATTACAGTTGTTTACAGAAGGGTTACATTCTGCCATCTATCTTTGTGCAGAAGTCCCATTGGGGTCTCTCAGCAGGCTACTCCCAAAACACAGATGTTTCTGGCTATTCATTCAGCATTTTAGTTCTGCTGGATGCTTCTTACTCTCTAGCTTTTTGTTACTGGAAGCTTGTTAAAATATAAATGTTTCTTTTTGTTACCACCACCAGTGCTGTCTCCAAAGTTATCTAACAAGAAAACCCTCTGTACAGCTGCCACTGGGTGGTGTATGCCTTGTGTAAATAAAACTCACTGAAGTTAACCATCAGAGTTTTGTGTAAGTGGAACTTCCAGAACTAACCCAAACATCTCCGTGTCTGTTTTTTCTAGAAAATTTCCTTAGAGTTTATCAAAGAAAGAAACTCAAGGACTTGGCTGGTAAAAAGAAGGGGGTGTATATGCATCCATGTCCTTGTAAAATTCAACTTTGAATGAGGGAATACAGTGTGTATTTATACTTTCCCTCTGAGTTCTTGTAAGTTCCCATGCTTTCTCAAGAGCCACCTACTTTTACAAACATGGAAAGGCCCTCAGTGTGTCTGCAGGCATCTTGAATTAATCATAGCTGGCTTTAGGACACAGACCATATGTTAGCCACCTCACTTTTTTTCAGATGTAAAGGGAGATGCCATTTCTACCACTTCCATGTCCTTGATGTTATTGTTCAGCTTCTGAGAACATTTGTAGAACCTTTGTGAGTGTAGCTTTTGGTAGGATAGCAGAATTTCTTTTTGTTAGATGACACAATCCATATAGACCTAGGACTTAAGGCATTGCAACATGCTTCCATTTCCCTCAGTATTTTGTATCAATCTGTTGAAGATATGCAAGTTGATAACCCACAATTGACTGTCTTAAGTCAGATGGGGCTAAATCACTGAGGCTGAGGCTTTCAGAATAAAGAGAAACTGGGGGAAGAAGAGGAAAGGAAACCTTTTACCTTCCCCTGGTTTACTTTATACATACCATCCCATTCAAGTTTAATCTGTTGTGTTGTTTTTTACTTTACCTAGTAGTTCCTAATAAATATCAAATGTCAAACTGTAATCCTATCTCGAGTATCCTGATAAATTTTTTTAATAGGGTGAGTCTGAACATGCTATACAAGTCCAAAAACAACTTCTGTTTTCATCCCTTTAGTTTGCTCAGCAGTCCAGAAAAACTAAGATAGTGAAAAACTAAGATAGTGAAATTAAGTTTTTCCCGTGTCTATATCCATGTACCAACTTCTGCATGTGGATACATAGCACTTATATGAAACCCATTGTGTTATCCTTTTGAGGCAGCAAAAGATGAACCAGTGCTAGAAAGATTCCCTCTGTAATTGGCAGTGTGGGGGGAAAAAAGCTATTTAAGGATATCTGTGATTTATGACTGGAAAGATATCAATAAAATCCAGTGATATCCCACAGCTCTGCCCATTGCCTTATGTTTTCTGCTCTTGTAGGAAAATTTACCCGTAAAGCAAATAAGCTCCAAATCCAGATTGAAAGAAAGAAGGGAATGAGTTGGCTTAAAACTCAGTACTTTTAGAGCCTGAATCTCTTACAAGAGTGTCTACTGACTAAAGCTGGTGTGTATGTCCAACATGAGAGGCAATGGATAGAAAATTTTCAAGATACCCTAGTGTTTGATCTGTGTATCAGTAAACAGTTCTCAGTCATTCCACAGACTTTGGTAGCATAGGGCCTCTGTACCTTTGCTTGTAAAGATCTGATTTGACATCGATGATATTGAAGAATTACTGCAAACTTTTCACTGAAAGATGCCTCTTGTAGCTGTGTTAGTTTTCTGTTCACTGCCATTTGGAAGTGTTTGAATCAGAAGATGCTAATGGAGACCCAGGTTTCTCTAGCTGAACTGACATAAGACAACACATGGTGGCTAAACAAAAAGCAGGAGTGTTGCAGACTGTTACCTCCTGTGCCTGAGCTGGCAGTAAATTATAGAGGAAGCAGGTTAGGAAACGAAGTGACCCAAATTACAATAGAAAAGAGTTCAGGCACTCTGGGTGTCACCTTGTGCAATGTGAGACAGCGGAATATCTCTCTTTTCCTAAAAATTGCCAGAAGGCATGGAGATGTGGCAATGGTGCACATGTACTGAGTGGCAGGAAGGCTGCTGCTCCACAGCTGCACCTGACAGGGCGGGAGCCTGCTGGGCTCCTGATGCACTGTGCTGCTGTGCTGCGAGGGGCCAGAACTATTTTTGGACATAACGAAATGAGGATGGAGGTTATTTTTCGGTGCTAACTACTTTCTTCAGCCTGCCTGGATGGTAAGCAGAGAGATTTTCTGACTTCTCTCAGAAGTTTTGGAGATACTCAACTGGGTGTTTCATTAGCACTGATATCCTATTAAGTTCCAAGGACAGATATAATTCCAACTTATTTAATAGGGATTTTCCCATCCATCCTGCATTTCTGTTTTCACAGGAAGCAATGCTACAAGTGTGAACCATTAGCCTTTATCACCAGGCAACCACACTACCCCTATATACATACATAACTATGTCACAGAACGTGCTGTCTGTCTATCAGTTCTATCTGTATCACTCACCGTTCACACACAGTCTCCATCTGCCAGGCAGGGTCTGTTCCTTCTATGTGATTTGAAAGCACCCCAGGCACCTGCCCAGCTTGCAGATGGTATTACTCTATCACAGCCTGGAGTCATCACTGACAACACAGTGTACTTCAGGGAGATGAAAGGGGATGATGGAGTTAAGGTCTTACTGATGATATGCCAGACAATCTGAGCCAACGATAGTTACTGTGTGTAATTTTTGTTGCTGTCATTGCCAAACTGTGCAGGAGGTGAGGTTTTGTTTGTAACAAGTCTCCTACCTCCTTTGGAGGGGGGGGAGAACCCCCACGCTGCAGAACGCGGGGCAGAAATCCCGATCCCCCATTAAAACAGCCCCCACGGAACCTTTCAGTGGTCCGGCGCTAGCTCTTCTAGATGCTGTCTTTCTGCTTCAGCGTTTTTGGTTTGGAGGTTCCCCCTCCAAGCCCCCCTTGGTGCTATATTTTGCGAACGAAAAAAAAAGTGCGAAGCAGGCTGTAGTGGCAGCAGAAGGCAGAGACGCCTGTGCTCAAAAACTAAGTTAAACTTCGAGGGCTGTGCGAGCAGTCGTTCCCGCGAAGGGGCTGCGGGGCCGCGGCGGTGCCGGTGCCCGGGCGGCGCTGGGGCAGCGCGGCGGTGCCGCCGCTCCTCCCTTCGCCGGCCGGCACCGCGCCCGGGCACCGCGGGGGAGCCCCGGCTCCCGGCTGTCCCCCAGAAACTCCGGGAAGAAGAGGGGGATGCCGCCCTGGCCGCGCTGCTGTTCGGGGGTAAGGGGCCGGGAAAAAAAAAAAAAAAAACAAACTCGCAAGCGGTGTTCTTACCCCCTCCATTTTTGTAGCAGAGGTATGGAAAGCGCCAGACGTTGGCCAGGTCCACGGCGAAGCCGATGACGGAGAGGAGGAAGTCGATCTTCTTGCCCCAGGTCTCCCTGTCCTGGGTGCCGTAGCGCGGCGCGGGGGCGGCGGGCAGGAGGCTGCTGCTGGTGTACTGCACCCCGTTGTGCTCCTTCACCAGGAGCAGCTCCACGTCCTTCTTCGGCGGCGGCGGCGGCCCCGCGCGGTCCGGCAAGGGGGCCACCACCGACACTTTGCGCTCGGGCTGGATCTGTTTGTTCATCCTCGCCTTAAACATCCAGAGAGAGCGAGCTGAGGAGGGGGCGCGGGCGCGCAGATAACGGAAGTGCGCTTCCCGCGGGAGGCGACTCCGCGCTCAGCCCGCCGGTGTCAGCGCGGCGGGAGCGAGGCACGGCCGTAATAAGAGCCATGCAAATGAGGCGGGAGAGGGGGGACCG
>VZRZ01001394.1:398468-450519 GCA_013398175.1 Climacteris rufus
AGCGCCGCACCGCCCCGAGCCCCGCACCGCCCCGCGATCCGCAATGCCCCCAGCCCCGCACCTCCTGGCCCCACACCGCCCCGAGCCCCGCACAGCTCGGCCCCGCGCAGTCCCCGGTTCCCCGCGAGTTGCACGGGGCGGCTCCGTCCTGCCGCAGACTACGGGGCGCTCGGAGCGGCTCCTTTCCGCCAGGCAGAACGCGCATCCCCGGTCCGGCAAGCTGGAAGTGCCATTAGCAGGCAACAGGTAGAGCCTGCTTGGATTGCCCACTTCCCTTCTTTCTCGGCTCATCTCCCCCGTCCGCCTGCGTGGCTTTAGTTAAACAGCAGAATTTGGCTTTTGACATCAGAACCCGGTAGGGTGCAGGCTGGATGGCAGACAGAGCTGGACATTGCTTATGTTCCTATGCCAGGACTGATGGATGCCCGGTTTTCTTTCATGGCCAGCGTGAGGCTGATAGAATTCAGTTGTCAGGTTGAAGTATTTGTGGGACTTAACTATTCCAAATGGAACCTGAGTCTTCTACATGTAAAATGAGCAAAGAATTATCCAGCAGATCAGTGATTGGTGCCAAAAGTTGGCTAAATACAGCTGCAGAAAGGGGTTTTCACAGACTCTTCTTTTTACAGCTGTGAACAGTAACTCTACGTTCAGTGTCAGTTAAGGCAATAAAATTTGACCATAGAAGGCAGAAACCAGCTCTTCCTCCCCAGCATTAAATAGGTTCCCAGGTTCCCAGCTGCCTGTGTGAGCAGGTCTAATCACAGAGGATTCTCAAAGGTGTTACAGCCTACCATTCTTGTTCACTCTGCTAGGACTGATGAAGCAGTATTATATATATTGTAATATATAAACAGGCACTAGTCAGAGTTCATAAGGAATACCAGATTACTCTGCAAACTTGAAATGTGAAAAAGAATACCAGCTCAGAGTTAAATTACACATATTGGCATCCTCCCCTCCTCCCTTTAGGCCACAATGAGACACAGTAAGTAGCTAGTAAGACAGCTACTGACAATTTACAGATCTTCCGCCTTCACAAAAAACTCTTGGTTCAAGCTCCCACATCCAAGCTATGACTTGGATCCTAAAGCCCTCATCTGGCTGGAGCATTTGAGCAGTGACTATACTGTTTCAGAGCACTTCGGTGCTTAGAACACGCAGCTCATTAACTTTCTTTTTGTTACTCTGTGATTTCCTGTCCTTCTCTCTTTCAAATACACCACACAGGACCTCTTGCTCTCTTCTTTTTGATACTCGATGCCATATGTGCTGCAAGTCCTTCCCCTGTCCATGGTCATGCCATGGTGCCCTGTGAGCCCTTGCTGTTTGCCTGTGCAGTACAGCCCCCGGGGTCGTGCTGGTGCGCAGCCGTGCTGCTGCCTGCTCCTCGTTCCACCCGTCAGTGACTCCACCAGGTGTACCAAATACACCAAACACACCGAACACAAGCTGTGTGCCATGCAGTGTCCCCAAATATGCCCCTGCACCCGTGTTTGAGGGAGTCTCTGCACCCATTCTCCCACAGCTCTGTTTCAGGCATAGAGGCAGCCTCTGCTCCCAGCTGCACAGCCCTGAAGCCACCCTGCTGACAAACTCACCAGGCAGCACTGGGGATGTCTCTGTCCCATTCCCTGGTACCTGTGGGGAGGGGGAAGATGATGGAAAGGGGTTTTCTCCTTCTTGGTTCCACCACTGAGGGCTTGCAGTCTCTCTGGGAGCTGAAGATGTAGCCTAGCCAGTAAGGAGCTTTTTAAAGCTGGTTCCCCTCTCTCCACGTGACTATTACTGCCTTAATGGTCTGCACAGACTTCCTATGCTAGACAGGGGCACTCCTGTATTGCTTCTGGAAAAATAAGGCCTTGCTAAGGAACACCCTTTTCCCCACAAGGTCTCAATTAGCTGAGCTTGATCCTGATGTCTATGGTGGGAGGAATCTAGAAAGCCCCCGCTTATTTCCTGAGAGAATTAAGTCACTCTGCATATATATATATATATATATGCCTTTAGTTCTTGCATGGAAAGTGTGCACAATCTGGTTAATGTAATATCTGCTGCACCCTCAAGGTAAGAAAGTCCTCAATTGGATTTTATAAAAAAGTTGCTTAATCTTGAATCTGTCTGGATCTTGTTATGTCTAATGGAGCCTGACAGTGGGTAGAGTTGAAGTCAGAGAAGGGAATATTTTATTTAGAAACCTCAATGGGGACAGGCAAGATGGCAGGGTGTTAGTGATATTCTGCCATCAACTGGGAAATAGGTTGTAATTTACTTCAGAAAATAGTCAGGTATTGGTAGGTTAGTCATCAGTTATTCAAATTCTTGTCTATCATCCTTTGCAATGTATAGGAGAACATACTGTGTGCTGTGGCAGTAAACTGAGGCTGTCATTCTCACACATTAGTGTCTATGAAGAAAAAAACCCCTGTGAACAATGATTTAGTGTGTACTTTCAGGTCTTCATTGCTGCTGGTGTGAAGGCTCACTGTGCTTGTTGGCAGCAGGGTTTGAATTCTCCAGCACTCTCAGCACAGCCCTCTGCCACTGATACTACAGAACTACAGGGGCTGGCTACCGTCTTTCCTATGAGCCATCTTTTGAGAAGGGAGGTGTCTAACTGTGTTCAAATATGCTGGAACTTGCGCTTTACAGTTGGTGCATCTGAAAGTGTTTTGCCTCATGAATTGTGTGATACACTTGATGCAAGTGCTCGGTGGTTGAGCCAAACAAAACAGTCACTGGCTGGGGATACGATTGCTTTATAAGTAAATTGAGGTAAATGTCACTGAGAACCACCCTCATTTAAACCAGAGGAGTCACAATAAATTTAGCTGGAAGATGCAGAGAATTCTAACTGTCAAAGCAGTGCATGCAGTGGGAACTAAAGACCTGGGGTTTAGGATATTTTTTATGAGTTTGTATGACGACATTGCTTGTGAGAACTGGGATTTGGACTTGAAAACTTGGGACATCAGTTTCTTATTTTAATCCAAGGTATAATGAAAAAAGAGTCAAGGGGTATATACATCAAGTATTTAATTTCATGTCCTGGTACATCCACAGAAACTCTGAGCTCATTCTGGCCTTGGGGCTTACCAGCACTGGAAGACTAAACATCTTTCAAACAAAGTGCATAAGTTGAATGAAGTTAGGTTTGGTTATTCTGTGACAGAAGAAACTTGGGGAATAGCCAGTTGCTGCAGGAACTGAGAACAAAGCCTTCTGACTAAATCAATGTTAAAACAATTTCACAGTGATAGGAACATGGCATTGGTAGGGGTGCCCATCTTTCTAGGTTAGCAGGTAAAGGATGCCATGCTGTAGACTCTATGGGACATCTTTTAATGACAGTAGATATATCAGCCCAAGCTTCTTGTATTTTTATGAGTGGGTTGGGCAGTGTCTCTAAAATCACACTGCCATTCCAAATGTAGTGTTTACTTAGTATTTAAAAGCTCTGTGTTTTATTGTTAGCCTGCTGTTGTCATAGTATCTCTTCCCTGGAGCTAAGGAAATGCATCTCTTTCACTGAGAAGGGCCTGTTTGGGTTGGTCCAACCCTGCATTTTGACAGTGTCTGTCACATTACAAACTGTCTTCAGACTGAAAATAAATATTACAGAAACACTTCACAGTGTTTTGGTATTCTGTTTATGCAAGAATGCCAAATTCTAGGGGAAGACAACGCCTCTCCCTGTTTCTTATTATAGCAGCTTATCAAATTGCTTGAGATTGCCACAAATACCTTGAAAGCTCATTTTACCTGGGATCTGCTACTTCTGGCATCAGATGACCTTCTTCATGAGAGCCATCAGTGTCACCCAAGCAGGCTATCCCATGGCATCTTTATCTTTTTATAACATACAGAATATGTGTGTGTGCAGAGGATGATGTTGAAGTCTAGGAGTTTTATCCCTCACAGTTTCACCACTGCCTTCTCTCTATAGGCACACCCTCTTCACCTCCCTTGGCCTCTTTCCAGTTTACCAGCACTTAGTGTCTTTTAAAGATTTAAATCTCCTTTGGAACACCTCACACTGTAGTTAAGTTTCAGCTCCAGCAATATTTTTTCTTGCTACCTGTTTGTGATCACTGGCTCCTGCTGGTGCTGTAGCATCAGGCTTATTCTATCTCAGACATAGTTGTATGAGAGCAATTTGCAAAGTGGGGTGGAATTGGGATCACTCCCAATTCCAGTCTGACTGTGCATGAGGTGCACTCCACCCTCCTCCCTTCATCTTGGCTTGTGCAAGAGAGAAACAGGTGCAGGGTGCAAAAGGGAACAAGGGTCCAAAAGGGAACAAAGGCACACACTGACCTCATCTCTGCTTTGAGCAGGACAAACTTGGGTCTGCTGTAGTCCTACCTCTGGGTTCACCATGTCATATGTTTGTGTAATCTTTCTCTTTTCTGGTTGGAATAAACCTTTCTTGAGCAAAAATGGCCTAGATTTCAGACGAAGTGTTACCAGCTTTTAGTGAAATAGTAATAATTCCCAGGACTACCAGCCAAGACTTTAATGAGAAGGGGATCTCGCTTGCCTTTTTCACACCTGTACTGTTTGTCCACAGACAAGTTATAAACACTCAAGTAATTCTGCCCTACTTCTCCAATTCTTAAAGACCAGGTTTAACATTTTATTCTGTTTGCTTCCATCCCATTTCTGTTATGTTAGGCTTCCTTTTATTTCCTGTGTGAGCCCTATTCTTCACTGATTAAATGTTGCCTGCCAACTTCATCACATATCCAAATTTCATTAGCAAACACAAACTTTTGGGTGCGTATTATTAATGCAAATATTTAATAAGATCATTCCCACTAACAGATCTTTCAAGAGGGGTAATCTCACTCCAAGCCTATAATTATCCTTATAGCACAACATAGTATTATATCCTCTTTAGTGAGTTCCTTTCCTGTCTTAACAATTCTATTTATCTCCATGTCTTCTGCTCAGACTAACAATTACAAATGTCATTGTAACAGCTACTTTTGTAAAGTCGTGATAGATTAATATCTACCCCATTTTCCCTGCTTTTATAATAGGCAGTTATGAGAACAAGGTACCAGATTAATCTGTCTTCCTCTGGGAAGCTCATTTAGCATGTAGGAGTTTTCTGTGCTTATACACCCGTGGGTAGAATTAGCGAAAAATGTTTTAACTTGGGAACTCCGTGTGGTCATAGGATTATTTGCATCTCCCTAAATCAAGGCTTTTGTAAGATACCTCATCATTTCTGCCATCTGAAGATCCTGAACGAAACACCTTTCTTGATGTCCAAAGCTAGACTGAGATGACCTAAAATATCTAATGATGTAAAAATTCACTGATTTTCAAATGATCCTAAGATGATTTTTTTACTCCACTGCTGATGGGTATTATTTTCCTCCTGTTGAAAAGCCAAAAGCAATCTGTTCTTGCTTGCTGGGAGGACCTGTCCTTTCTCTTGGTGCCAGTCTCTTGCTGATACCTCTGCTTGTACAGCAAGTAAAATATGTCCATTTGTGCAGGCTGCAAAAAAAGACAGAGAATGAACCTATCTTAATTAAAAATAGGTACCTTTCTATAGGCTTCTGATCTTAAGTGTATTGTGTACCATGCTGATTATTGAACATTCAAAACCAATCTTTATGCAGCCTCATTCAATTTAAGAGGTGTTGTACACCTCTATCTGAAGACCTGATAGGACCAATTCTTTTTCGAAATGCAAATCAGTTGATTTCATTGATCACACTAAAGTCCAAACAAACAGAACATTTAAATTATTAATGGTTGGTGTTTTTTACTAGGTATAATATTAATATTTAGGGTCAAATAATTTCCTTTGGTACAGAAACAGAACTGTGGCCAGTGAGAATGGTATGTGGAGAAGAGATATGGAAATGAAAGCCTTACTTATCTAAGGTCTGTTTCTCATTTTTGAGAGTTATCATTTTCCAAGAGTACTCAGAAACAATCAAATTATGCTAAATAAAGTTGACTAAGAGAAGGCATGCAAGCTGAAGCTCACACTACTGTTGCCCAAGGTTTATTTTTTGTGACTATATCCAAATCAGTGTTCTGTTGTGTTAGAGGCTGAACAGCCACAAGCACAGAAAAAAAGTTAGATTCATCTTATCAACCTAGAACCAATGAGCTTTCCACTGCTCTTGCTCGAGCTTTCCATTGCTGTTACTCGAGGGAAAGGGTCATTGTGGCTGTCAGAGGTCCTAAGGTAACTCATTTCCTTAAGCTTTTTATACTGATTCCATGTTTTTGAGCCAGAAGGAGCAAAAAATCCAGTACCTAATTAAAAATAGTCTACTCAAAAACACTGAACAAGACCACTTTATTTTTTTTAAGGAGAAAGTGAATGTCTAAAAATATATACTTTTGAAAGGATTCAAGTTTCATAATGGGTATTAGGTGAAGAGCAAAAAAAAATTTCTCCTCAAAGTTTAAGAACTTTTTGTATGTTTTGCCTTATGAAAATTTACACATTCATTTTACAAGTGTCTTCACGTGGTCACTTCATGTATGGGTTTGAATGGGTTTTACTGGTTTTTACTGTCCAAAACCTTTGCAGTTGTATAGCAACAGGCACATCGAGTTGTGAACTGATTTAGTACTTGGAAACCTCCAGTTGCCCTTAGTTGTAGCATTTATCCCAGTGCAACACCAAGCAGCAAATTAGCTTCCCAGCTAACACTGAGTAGTTTGGACAGTTCTAAGTAAATTGTTTTTGTTGAGCTGATTGTTTTAAAATTAAGCCTCCAAGCACTGAAAGAATCAGCAATGCCAAAGGAGACTCAGAGCCTGTCTTCAAAGTTATGACAAGTCAGGCACTTGGCAGTTTTCACAATGACCTATATTTTAATATGGGCTATTGGATTATTTCTAAAGAGGCTTCTTAGCCATAAAAGAATTATGCTCATTGGCTGGGCTGTGGCAAAAATACAATTGAATTAAGGATTGAAATAATTTAGGATCCAGCTGGACAAGTTGTCCCTGCGGCTGAGCAGTAACAGATGTATTAAGCATTGGAGATTGCACAGAAAAAAAGGTATAATTGATCTAAGGTAACCTCACTACTTTATATTAAATAAATCAATGCTGATAAGCTGAAAGGTTAGAAGCAAGAAGCTGAATTGAAGGAAGGTGGACTTGGAAAAAAAGCAACTCTGGGTAAAACAAGTTAACTTTTAGGTCCTAAATATGGTAGGGACTGTGGACATCTGATTTCTCTAAGTACAGTGGCTATGAATTTCCAAATCAAGAAAACCCTGGGGAGTACTGAGGAAAGGTGAAGGGCGGGTTGTATTTCCTATGTGAGAAACAGAAAATTATAATGGGGCACCTCTGTGTTAATTTGTGCATCTGCAGTCATTCATCACTGAAAAGCACAGGTGACCACAGTGCCCACTCACCTGGACCTGTATCTATCACAGCTCAAGGATTCAGAGGGAAGGCTGCATTATAACAACCACATTACACAGAGCAGCTGATGCTTTTGGAGTGCAGTGTGTGCGTGCACGTGTGTTAAAAGAAACAGGTAAATACAAAATATTGGCCAGCAATGTAGGAGACAGTAAATTCCTTTTGTAGACACCCAGTGCCTCAACATTAGCAAATGCAGAGGTAGTGGAGGAGGAGGCTATAAAATGAAGAACAACATACTTTTCTACTTAAAGGTGTTCTTTGAAAAGTCAGAAGCAAACTTTACAGGGTGAGAGCAACTTGAAATAAACTCGTGTGTGTGTTTAATGTAGCTGGAAATACTGCAGGGTAGTAGAAGACAGGGTTTCCCTGTTGTTACTCACTTAACTCCTAATTCCATTTCTGCATTTCCGGACTAAGCACAAATGATTTCATTAATGAATTAACCTTGTTTTACAGAGAATGAAAAGATATATATTAAAAAAATTGCATAATTGCTTTGAGTGCACCTCTAGTAAGGCGAACCTGAACCTGCACGACCCTTAGAGCTTTGTGTGTACATACATCGAGTGGACACGCACTCGCACGGCTGCCGGAGCCCGAGGGGGTGGTGGAAGAGTTGCGGGGGATTGTGTTAGTCCAGACCTTGTCGAGCTGTCCTGGGAAAAAAGCGTGCCCGTGCTCTGGCTCTGAGCGCTTCTGGCAGGAAGCCTTGCCCGGCTGGCTGAGGGGACATGGCAGGTGAGGGCGGCTGAGGGGACATCGCAGGTGAGGGCGGCTGCGGGGACACGGCAGGTGAGGGCGGCTGCGGGGACATGGCAGGTGAGGGCGGCTGAGGGGACATCGCAGGTGAGGGCGGCTGCGGGGACATCGCAGGTGAGGGCGGCTGCGGGGACATCGCAGGTGAGGGCGGCTTTCCCCGGGCGCTGCGGCAGCAAAGGCGGAGAGCGGAGAGCGTCCCTTGGATTGCCCTGAAGCTCCACCTGCTGGATTTCCTCCCGCAGCCTCGGCGGCGAACGGGAGCGCTCCGGCCGCGGGTCCTCCTCCTCCTCCTCCTCCTCCTGCTGCTGCTGCACCTGGAGCCACAGAAAAGTCCTGGAAGGGGAGCTGGGCCTTGGCCGGGCCTCTGCTCTTACTCCTATCAAATTCTGTGGACCTCTAATATCACCAGAGCTCAGTAGTTTTCTACAGAAATTAAAGACACCTGGTTTGCAAATGAAGATCCAAACTTCCTTAGTGATGCGGTAAATATGCTGATTGAAAGCACAGATTTGAGACCTGTGAATAGCAATGTTAAAGGGCAGTCCTGGATGCAAAGTCAAGTAATCAAAGTTTAGGAAATGTTGTTAAGATAATGATTTAGTTAAGATTTTGCTGTGGCACAAATGAGTAGAAGAGCTGATATTAGATCTCTGAGATGCCTCTGACAGCCACCGCTCTCGCACACCAGACATCTTCTGTCTCTGCCATTTCCGGGAACCAAAACTTTTGTGACTCACTAATTCCATGCAGGTCTGCTGAAGCTAATACCAAATTTTGCCTGGTTGCGTCCTCAGCAGGCAGAAATCTTTGATGTAAAAGGAAGGGGAATGCAAATTCTGATTTTGGATCTAGACATAGATTTGAAGCATCAGTTGTTTCTTACTTCATTCCAAATAAATGAGCTGAGATGTAACCAGCAGGTACACATGCAGTCATCCTTCCTTGCTGTGATCATCTAGTTCTCAAACTTTTCTTAATCAATTTTTCTTCCATTTCAGTAAAATGTAACCATAGAAATGTCTAAGCATAAAATTATGTAATTAAAAAATATGATGTGACTTTGGCCAGCTAAACCCTAAGTTTTTGTTTATGTACTGAAATAGTAGTGATACCAGAAGGTTAATCAACATAAGGGATTCTTTGGGAGACATTATACTCTGAAGGAAAGATGGAACATTCAGATGTATCCTCAACATTGAAAAGTATCTCTTGCTTTCTGAAGATTTGCATGCTGCCATCTCTTGGTGTCCAAGTCTATAATTCCTTGCGGTCAATGCCCAAACTTGTCACAGAACAATAAGTTGTACATCCTCACTCCTAATTCCTCAAAGAAGCCTTTAGATTAATGTCAGGCTCTTGTTAAATATTAGTTTGGGCAAGGATCAGCCTGAGCTTCCATACCTACTGCACAAGGAAGTCAAAGGGCCTGTCTCATTCCCAGCTTCTGCCTCTTGTTGGCAGTTTGTGGATTTTTCTGGAGGAGCAAATGTGGAATTCAGTGCCTCTCTCTGAGGGCTCGGGCTCCTGCTGGGCCCCAAAGCACCGTGGTTTGCCTGGAATTCAGCCCCAGCCAAGAGTTCTGAGTCCTTCTAGTGAGGGCTCTGGGCTAAGCCAATCTGATGCAGGTGAGTTGAGTTAGGCTCAAAAGTTTCAGAGGAAGTTGAGAAATAAGGTTTCTCCTTTTTTCTTTTAGAAAGAAAAGATAAGATAGGGGTAGGTGCTGCTTGGTTAGGACTTGTATGTGCTGGCAGCTAAGAGCTGGATCATTTATTTAGGCTGCAAGAAGGAACAACTGCATGTATTTGCTGGACTCTGATCTCCAGTTAGCACAGGAGCCCTTTCAGTAGATAGGGAAGGAGTAGGGAGGAAATCACGGGGGAGTTTGAGGATGGGAGGATCAGTTGTTTGAGAGAGGGAAGCTTCTTCCTACATAATTTTTTCTTCATCAGGGCTGTGCTCTAGGAGACCCTGGGTCAAAATTGGAAGGCAAACTCTACACTGAAGGAATATTGTGTATGTAGTTATGCCAGTCTATGCTGTCTTAGCAAGGATAGAAGAGAAAAAATACGATAGAACCAAATGAAGTGGGTATGGTCATTAACTTCATCAGGGAGAGGGCTACTGAAGGCAAAACTATCCATATTTTACAACATCTAGGTCAGTTACTAGTTTGTCTGCTTTTTTTTTTGGTACAGAATTGCTGCAATTGTCTCCAACATCTCCCTTTCCTGTGGGCTTCAGCCCCCGCAGCTCTTGATCTATGTGTCTGTAAGGAGGCAAGCAGGGTTTGATGCTGCAACAGCACTTCAGTATTCTCTTTCTCAATCAATTAATAATTAATATTGGCCACTCATTACTCCCGCATTATTTATCTGATACTTTTCCCTATTTTCTCTTATCCTGATTATTTTTTTCCCCCTCCTCTGAGTTGATCTCAGCAAAACTTTGTTCCAGACCCTACAGGGAGAAGGAGAAAATGGGTCAGAGCTACAGAGGCAGCAGCAGGGCACTGTCTTCTTACTGGAACAAGTCTGAGGCCAGGAACAGAGAAGTGCTGGAAGCTTCATGCTGTGTTTCTGTGGTATAACAGCACAGCTCTGATGGCACACTAATTCACTTTTTCACTTTTAGGAACCACTAAGGCAGTACTGATACTTCCTTAACTGTGCTGGTTCATGATCATACAATGTAATTATCTGATTCTGGTATACACTTTGTAGGACCTATTTTCTGGGTTCTGTTTCTTGGCAGATCTACCTGATAACACAGCTTCCAAAAATGTACACGAAGAGGTCAGATTTCTATGTTGAATAAATTATTGTATGTATTTTAGTGGTTTTGGGGCCCTGTTGTTATAGGCTGTGTAAAATGCCAAACATAAAGGCCAGTCCAAACCCTCAAGAATTCAAGTTTAAAAAAATTAAATCAGATAAGTGTATGTGATAATTATATGTAATAAGTTCACATCAAAATCCCAACCTTTTGGAAGAAATTTGGATATAAAATGGATCTTAGAATCTCTGGAAGATTTATAATTAGAAATACCAAATAAGACTCTGGTAGAAGGCTCACCATGTCATTGCTGACATTAACACCAGGCTGCTTTACTGGGACTGATGGACGCTTTCTTCTTTTTTGTTTAATAATGTATTTCCTCTTGGAGGAAAACTGTGGTAGTAAAACTCAGCAAAGCCAACAATGTGTCTCATAAACAAATTAATTTCCTTCTTCAAACATTGTTTCATTCAAGAGCAATACATTCAAAATTCCTTTTAGTACTGGGTCTTTAATTGGTTCCTTTTGCAGGAACGAAGCAGCAATTCTTTGAATGTCCCTTGAAGTTTGCTGAATTTGTTAAAATCTGCTGTGTTATCTCGTGTTGGGAATGCAGCCTTTACTGAAGTGCAGTGAAGGATTGATCTTGATAACATAATTTATGTTTAACTTTAGACTTTCTTAGGAAAAGCCCACACATTTTTTTGTAATGGTGAGCATTTACCTCGAATACGTAAAAAAAAATCACCCCTAACTTTTCCCTAGAGGGATGCAGTTGAATTTCAGGGTTGTTTAATGATACATAAAACAAACAAATGAGGGATACCTGTTCCTGGAGGGAGGAGATCTCATTTCATCTGCCTCTGAGAAAGCCCCAGTTGTTCTGCTTCTCCCAAAACTTGAGTAAGGCCCAAGGAAGGGGTAATAGGGCACTGTTATGTGTTTAATGTTAGGCATAGCTTTTACTGCATTTCTTTATTCATTCGGTGTTTGCTTTTCACCATTACTGTGATATACAGGTGTTAATTTGAGTTCAGGTCTTTCATTGATACCAGAGGCAAACAGACTCTATGGTAAGTGTAGTTATTTGAAATAACTACAAATGTAGTATCTACGTTACTTCCAGTGTTGAATGTTCTGTACAGGAGACACAGAAATGGGGAAAGTGAAGGTAAAGGAGAAGCACTATAATCTAAGTTATTTTGTGGCCCAAGACTGAGTGTGACTACATCTGGGAGGAATGAGCACCCATCTGGGAAAGTGTTTCAGCCATTAAAAGAAGTTCAGTTTATTTTATTTCATATGGACAAATAAAATTCAGATTGCTAATGGTCAGATATTGAGTGAAATAATTATGCAACTAAAGTTACCTTGATTTTAGCATTATTATTGCTGGAAAAGGGTTAATATTTCCTGGAAGTCTGTGGTCTAGGTTAGTGGTCTGTATTTTTTTTCGGTGGGGGGAGTGTGGGGGGGTGGTGTGGGATATTTTAAAATATTTTTACTCACTCAAGGAGTAGGAGAAAAAATACGTGATTGCAACTATGGCAAGACTGGTAAGTAAGGCTCAAGCTGTGGAAGATGGTCTGTGGTGTAAGGCAGACTGAATGTGTTCCATTAAATTTATTCATTAGGTGTTCTCTCATGATGAGTGGATTCAGAGATCAGCAGCCCAGGCTTTTGAACCATTTAACAATAAATGAGAAACCAAAGTTGTAAGGAGTATGGTGATGAACATTGACTGGTTACAGTAGAAGCCTGGAAGCAAGAGGAGGTCAGAGCAAAATACGGCACCGTGGCAATGTTCCCTCACCCAGCCTTGCAAGAACTGAACAGAAGTTGGCACTGCAGGAAAAAAGCCAACAGAGGCAGAGCTGCCCTGGGAGCTGGCACTGACCCCAGCAGCAGTGGCTGAACCAGTGTGGGGCTGTGCCCTGTGAACCAGAGCAGCTCCCTCCTGTCTAAGTGAGCTTTTCACAAGGCCAGAGCAGGGGGTTCACTGCACAGGGTGGCAAACACCTCCCTCATCCCCACAGCAATGCTGCCTGGAAATCACTTGCCTTGCTCCTGAAAGCCGAGGAGTTTCTGTCACGCTGCTCTGCCTCTGGTTGCAGTTGCCTCATTCCCAGGACGAAAGTTGTTCTTCCACCAGCACTGTGAATGATGCTTGGCTTCTCATCAGTCTTTGTTTGCTCTAAGAAAGCAGTGGAGGAAGAGTGGCTTGTGCTTTCTTACCAGTCCTGTGCTTAGGTCCTCCAGAGAGCTTATTTTCACAATTAAAATGGATTTAATAGGGATTTTCTTCTCTTCTATCACACCGTCTTTTTGCCCTGTGCTTAACTGGGCTGTGTTTTCTGAAGAAACAGACTAAAAATGTATTTTATTGATACTTGGTCCTCTGAGCTGTAGGTAGCTTTTGGTACATTAGGCACAGAGGCACCTTTGACCTTTAAACAAAATGACCTTATGTCTGAATACTTCCACACAGCATTTATCTAGAGATCAAGGTAAATTTTTACCTACCTGAGATGCTTCCTCTGCAGTTACTGCTTCTGAAATAATAAAAAAGAGCTCTTGATTTTTTTAATCATTCCCCACTGTCTGAAAGTGGATGGCACCAGTGGGTTAAAGGCATCTGTGTAGTGAAAAACTTCTAACCCAAAGTAAATTTTCATTTTTGATGAAAACACATTGATTTTACACCACTAAAAACTCCAGCTATGGAGTTCTATTAACTGAAGTCTACACATCTATATGTGTTTTATTCCTTAGAATTCGGGTGACCTGATTGCAAAGCACCCTTTTTAAGGGAGAAGAGTTGCTAACCTTATAATCCTGGCCTTTTTTTCAGTAGAGGTTGCATCTGAAACAATTGCCAAGGTGGTTTCTTCACTGTTCTTAATTAGGAAGTGTCACCAAAATAAATTGGGTTCAGCTTTGCTGTATCAGTATCATTTATTATGGAGAGCATGGTGAGCTGAAATATATGCAGATGGCTAAGTTACTTTATATTTTCTCAGTTAGGAGATAGTGGGATAGACTGATGGGTAGGCCTGACTCAGAATCAGACTAGGATTAACATATGTTTTTCATAGAAGAATAGTGTGTGAATTTTCAATATTTTAAAGAAAAGGGTGAAATGCTTAATATTTATGGCACTTATAGAAACAAATTACTTCCAGAGAAACATCCAGTGTTTAGGAATGATTCAGTCTTGATGAATTACCCTGCCATATACAGTGATACAGCTGAATGACACTTCCAGCTGGCTTCATTTTGTATGACCACTGTGATATATTCCCAAGAGCCTGAAGCCCTTTCTAAGGAGGGAATACATTGTCCTGCTTGCATCAATAGTCCTTTCTTGGGTACATTGTGACATCCTTTTCTGTGGGGTGTGTTGTGTCCCCGTGCTGTATGGGAGATGTGTGCGTAATAAATCCAGTGGAAATAAACAGTGTTTTCCCCCTTGTGAATATGTGATCTATGATTTATTTATCCACCCAGACTTAGACTAATAGCATGTCAAATGCTGCCTGTTTGTCTTCCTGTTGACATATTTCTATCAGCAGTGTCTTCTGTATTATGGATAGGAAAAATATTAGCAGATTTATAAAACAATGGCTTAACGAGACCAGTTCTTTGATGTAAGCTAGATGGACTCCACTAGGGAAAATAATAAGAGATTAGGTGGAGGGGAGGGGTTTTTTGTCTACTGTGAAATTGTTCACATTAGGCTGGAAGAAGAGTAAATTGAGACTGACTGACTCCACCAGAAGGTCAGACACTGAGCAGTGCTGGCATGCTGATGTCTGCTGGGGCAGATCTTGCTGAGGTACCCCTGTAACTGCATAGAGACCTGAGATCTCCTTCTCTTGCACCTTGCCATGCACTGAGTCATGGTGCAAAGAATCAGGTTTGGTATCATGAAAATGCATAGTGACAGCAAACAAGTCCGAGACAGCTGCAGTTAAGAGGTACAAGTGTTTTGATAGGGGAAAAGATGCTAAAAGCATCTAAATGCATCAAATTGCCATAAACAATCCAACCTGTTTAATCTGTGCTTTTCATGGTCTGATGCTGAGTTCACCTTCTTGAATCTGAAAAAAATAATTAGTGAGAGTGTTAAAGCAAAGAATGTCAGATTTGACTGTGGGGTTTGGAACACCATGAGCACCCACGGGTAATTCACTTAATCAGAACTCTTGTGTTTCTGTCTCTGCTATACTGGTGCCTTCCTGTATAACTTTTGGCAAGGTAGTTGCTTTCCTTTTGCTTTGTCTATTTATAAACTGTTAAATAGCCAGGAAAGGTAGAAACTCTTATTATGTGTTTTATACAATAGTTATTTCAATGCCTGTTTCTTCTGTTAGAGACACAAAGTCCATTTTAATAAAATGACTAATAACAGAGAGTTTTGTGAAAGGTTTTTCCTAGTACTTGTCATTGCCCAAAGGGCTGGTTCTCCTTGATCCACAAAGTATCTTTTCTACTAAAAGAGAAGTTTCCACTATATAAAGCATAGACTTTTGCCTTAAGAAATGGCAATAGCAAAGGTAGAAACAACGGCCCTTTCTTGTATTTATTTCAAAGGTTGTTTTAGGTTTAGTGCAGCTTTGACTTAATAGTAGTTCAAACCTGAACCCAAACCATATAGGTGAAAATGACACTGTTCTCTCCCCACTGTGTATATTGACACTATACTTTTCTGCTTATAAGAGATGGGGCTGTCAAAGATGTGATGAAATAACATTCTGGGCTTTGGCATGCTTTCATTCGAAAGGCCAGTGTACACAATGTAAACATTTTAAACGAGTTCTGCTTTGAATGGCTGCTGCAGTTCGTGGCTGGTTATCTCCTGTTTCAAAGACTTCCGGCATTGAGGAAAACAGCTTTTCTAAAAGCTGCTGGCAGTTCTGCTATGACTCCTGGTCTCCTACACTTTTTCCTGTTCATTTCTTTTTTTACGTTTTAAGAAAACCCTTTGAATTTTCCTGCAATCTTTGATATCAGGAGATATGAGCAGAAACACAAGACTTGCATATCTAATTGTGCACTTGGCCTTATCTTTGTCTGCAAGGCTGATGTTTACCTTTGAAAAGGAAATTATTCTTTTTGAACTATTATAGCCTCTAAGCTTTCATCGTGTCTCTCTAATCTGTAGTCCTTTTCTTCTAGTGCCCTGT
The DNA here is from genome assembly GCA_013398175.1 of Climacteris rufus. Lineage (NCBI taxonomy): Eukaryota > Metazoa > Chordata > Aves > Passeriformes > Climacteridae > Climacteris > Climacteris rufus. The sequence goes on from VZRZ01001394.1 coordinate 414,605, forward strand.
CAGATGCTTAGTGAAGGTTTAGGAAGATAATGTCCTTAACAAAAGGGAAATAAAGAGGGTTTCTTTTTAAATAAGAAAGCTCTTCTTAACAATAATTTGAGCTGATCAAAATGTTATTGACTAACTGGTCTTTTAAATTCAGTAAGGCTAAAACTAAGATACAGCAGTAGGCAGGAATGAGCAGCTGTGGGAAGAGAAAGGGGGGAACAGTTCTTTAGATTGGAGATAACTTTATAGTGGGCAGTGCTGCATTGTTTTAGAAAAGTCAAGCGTTACACTGGGTGTGTATGAGCAGGAGCATTGACTGCAAACTACAGAAAGAAAGTCTTCTAGTCTACTGAGGAATGGTAGGTCTGGAGCTGAAGCTGAGAGCTTCTCTTTCTGGAGAACCTAAATGAAAATAATCAGGCTAGGAAGTGCAACCTGTGAAGAAAAAAAGAAAGAAGTTTTACCTTTTGACATAAGAAAGGCAGGCTGGGAGGTGCAAGAGCAAACAGGCATGATGATAAACTCTGGATATGGATATGGATATATGCAGATAAAAATAGTTACCCAGCTGAGAGATAGAAATTAATCAATTCTCCTTGAGCAAGGTGAACACAAGATTTCAGCTGCAAAAGTGTTCAGGCTAGACCAGGAGAAAAACTTTTCTAACAGCAGAAATTATTCATCAATGGACTAGATTGGCAAGGCTGTGCAGTGTTCCTCTGTGGAGTCCTTTCATGGCAGGTTTAATCCAGTGAATTCTCACTCTTTCAAATGGATGATCTTAGCTGTGCTCAGTTTAGAACAGAGCAATGCAGCTGTAGCTGTAGACATGAGCCTCACTTGGTCCTCATTTTAACACGCAAAAGAAGATTTTTAATAGATTATTTTCTGGAATAAAATTTCTAATAAAAGTTAACTGATGAAAAAAGTTAATATTGATTTATTATCAGCACAGTAATGCATGTAATAGCACAAAAACCTAGAATAATCATGATGTGAGAATAGAAGAGGGGCATATATTTGCTTTCAAATGGTTGCAGCAGGAAGGGGTTTAAAAGACACTGCCTAGCTAAGGTAATAAAGTATTTTCTATTATAAAGTTGTTGTCATGTGTCTCTGAAGTCTCACCAGTCAAGCTGTGGTTGTTACAGAATATCTTAAACTAAGAGGATGGCAAAATAAATAAAATATAATCAGTAGTGAGATTGTGTTCCTTGATGACAGTGATGCAGTTCTTACCATCCTTGTCACAACTACCCATGGAAATTTTTCCTGTTTTCTGATTATTAGAGTTGTTGTCTGCTTTTAGTAAGTACAAAGTATCTGGTAGATACCTACAGGATTAAGCCTACACTGAAGTGCTTAGCAGAAGTTGGATCCTTAAATGACCCTTCTGTATTTCCTTTGTCATAGCACTAAACCTGCTGTGCTTCTTGAACTTTATCTGAGTACGTGCTGCATACTGTATTTATATCAGACACATTTTATTGTTTGCATTTTGGCTTTATGAAATGTCAGAATCAATCTTATACTAATGAAATGTTCAAATTTCATCTCAGCTATGAACATAGCTGCTAATCCTATAAGATGTTTACTTTCTGCCTCTCTGGCTATGTATAGTAACAGAGAGTCTGCCAACTTAAGCACTGCTGACAAATGTCTCCCTACTGCTAGTCAGTCTAATAAATGTTATTTCATTGAGTAAAGATTTAAAATTAATTAAGTCAATGTCATTAAAATCCCTTGCAACCTTTGACAAGTATGCTCTTACTGCAGGCCTGTAAAAGTAGTTACCTGAATACTGCATGTGCCCCTGAATCTCACCCAATTTGGTCATTTTTATGTTTTAATCTTACAATTTAAGTTTAATCATTGTGGAATACAACTTTTAATGGTAGTAGCTATGCTTTAGGTGGAAATGTGGAGGGAGAAAGTAGAGAGAAAGGTAGGCTGTTTCAAGTGATGCAAAACTGATAGGAAAAAGGTAAGCCAAAGGGCACTGACCAGAGTCCAGTCTTCCTAGTAAACTGTAGAGTGTAGCTACAAACCTCCCAAGACTTTCTTTAAAATTTCTCCTATGGCATTCTCAAAATGAGAGCTGTGTAATTCTCAGCATGAAATCTCAGGCTGCATTCCTTGTTGAAGGCTGTGGTCAAAGAGTTCACAGCACTGTCCAGAGTGTGGGTGTGTTTGTGTATGTAGGGACATTTTTTACATTTAGTTTCTAAGCTTCAGACCCCAGTTGTCCACATCCATGGGCTCTGTGTAGCTTTTGGCACCTATGCAAACACCACCAGAAGCCTGCTCAGGCAGAATGGTGTATTTATTTGCACTGGCATGGTGCCTGAGGAATTACCCAGGAATAGGGCCCTGGTGAACTGACCACCATAGAAGAAAGGTCTCAACAAATGTTTCTCAGACTTCTGATACCCAGGGAACAGTTTGTTTTGGGTGGGAATTGCAAGGGAGATGGCAGATGTGGCCAAGCAGCCCTTACCCTGTGCAGCTCTTCTATGAATGGTCATTATACCAGTCACATAACACAATCCTTCATTGGACTCCTGGGGCTCTTAGTCCTGCTGGGTCCTTGAGAAGGGATGAAGAGGTAGAGCACACAACTGTTGTGCAAAAGTTCCCATGCAAACCATTTAAGAATCACTGAACTTCCCCTGCCCTGCATCCCCCACGCTATGGAGAAAGCTGATGAGGAAGAGGATGTAACAGTGTCAGGAACATTGTGGGAATACAATTTGGCACCACTTGTTCTGATGCAGATGAGCACAAAAGCTCAGGAGCAGCAGTCACTGCATGGCTTGGTGCCTCTGACTGGTGCAGCACAGCTATTGACTGTGAAAACAGGAGAGCCGTTTTCAGATGCTTTCCATGAGAGTGTTACTGCTCCTCACAGTTCTACTGATGGACAGCAACCAGCCATGAGTGATGAGATTTTGGCAGTTTAGGACCAGATGTTATAGAAGTATAACCTGGCATGAAACCTGGATGTGTCATCTGTTTCCACTTAGTTAGGCAGTGACACTGATGCAGCAAAGGAAATATAAATAGTTTTAATTTTCTTGGACTGGAAGGTCTTTGACTCAGAAATCAACCTCTGGTGTGGCCAGAGCAGATGGACAGTGGAGACGCTGTTGATTCATGTTACTTAAACTGATCAGGATTTACAGCATTTATGTCTTTCTTGTTCCAGGGTGAATAAGGACAGTTCACTTTTCTAAGTGATCTGACATTGCCTTTCATGTGTTCAGAAGGAGGAGCCTAAATTTCAAAAATATAAATGAGATTTATTCATAGTATATACAGCTATCAAAACCCATGAATAACTGCACCTCAATGGGCCTGTATTCTTGTGTATTAGTTGTGTTTTCCTCATGTAACAGACTTGTCCTCATCTGATTCTCACCTTTGTTAAGATTGCTGGAGTTTCTACATAAAGTGTCTTATTTTGGTATCCATGAAGGATTTATCATCAAATCCATGTCAAATGAAGACAGAGAAGTGCTGATTAAATAAAGGATGTTTCCTATGGTGACATGGGACCAAATACACCTTTCTACTGTGCAGGACTCACAGTGATCATTAAACAGCCCACAGGCTTACAACCTCACACCTCAGGAAGTCTCAGGCAGAAAGGTGTCATCCCTCAATGCCTGATTGAGAGCCATTTTCTGTTTAGTATTTTTAACCTTCTCCTTCTGTTTAGTTCCTGCTCTGCCACTTAATGTAATGCCTGTTTATTGCAGCCTGCTTTTAGTTTGGTCCTTTTAAAAGCTCCCTGAGGCACGATGATGCCTAGAAATTAATGTATTCCCTTCCCGCACATCCAGCAGATGTGTGTATATTGAGTTAGTGTCTCTAGTGTTTAGCTAATTTCTCTTCAGAGCAAAGTTGAATCACTGCTACATACCAAACCCATTTGTGGCCTTTCTTCTAACTATTGGCATAGGTAGATTTATATACACAATATTTTTAGCTTTAGCTGCAAAGGGTTTATGTGACTTGCAGATTTTTTAAAAGCACATGCTGCACTATTGGGCAGCACAGCTCCAGGTGCTGAACGTGGCTGGATTCAGCAGGAGTGTGTGTAAGGCAGCCTTTGCATCATGAGACCTTGAAGTAGTTTTCTTTGTCACCTTTGCCTACCCAGCTTTTTCCTACTGGTTGGAATAGAAGTCATCTTTGAAAGATTACTGCTGGTTGAAAAGCTGAGACTTTGGTTAGCCTGCTAGGTAAAAGCACCCTTGCTAATAATTAACATGTATTCCAGTTAACTGTACAGGAACTCGTTTCTCCAAGTGAAAGAAAATACTCTCCTAATGTTCACAATACACAAAGCCAGGACTGTTAAATCTCAGCTGTGGTTGAAGTCACTCATTTTACCTGTAAACGGTGATGCCTTATTTTCCATCAGAAAATGGAGGTCTCTCTCCACGTTATCTGCAGTCCTTTGTATCATATCCCCTCCTGCTGAGGCAGTCACCAGAATAACTCCTTGGAAGAGCATTGGTTCTGTGCTAGTCTTCCAGCCCTACTGGAAAAGTGCAACCATTCACATGCTTATGATGTCTTACCTCGGTAAACTCAATTCAACCTGAGCATCATCTCCTGGAACCACCCCCAGCCCCTTATGGTAGATGACGTACCCTTCCCACTGTACTAAAAAGACTCAGCTCTTCAAGTAATGTCTTTTAAAAATATAGATTTATTTTAAGCACATGAAACATCAGGAGAGGCACAATTATAAACAGAGAAAGATTAAACATGGTCAGGAGCTTATGCCAGACAATGCAAGCAATAACTTAGAGGCAGAGGTTACCATTTCACATATGAAAACCTGCTGAAAGTTGGTTATTATTGGTACTAGACAGTCTAGCCTTTGCTCATCTCAGTTTTAATATGAAAATACCTTCTCATTTCATGCCTTGCAAGTTTTTACTTAGAAGTATTTGCCTAAGTAGCTATATATTTTAAATACTGTATAAAGTGCATTCAGATGAAGGATGGAAAAGGTAAAGGCCCAATTGCCAGTGCACTAGAGAGGACTGAGGAAAACACATTCAAATCATTGACTAGAAAGAGCTTGGTTTTGAACCAAACCCTAAGAACACTGAGTAATGGCACAGTAATGCAAACACGGTTTCTAGGAGACAAGTTTAGAGTAGATACTAAGTACCAGAGCTATGGCTTGACAGCATATTTATCTTTTAAGTTTTGCAGAGCAAGGTCACATTCCTCTGTTGATAATTGCGAGAATAAAAAATATGCTGAAATTTGAAATGTTCCTCCTAATGTGATCTTGAACAGTTGTTACTGTAAACAACATTGTATTTATTTTGAAATTGTCATTAATTCTTGGATCTTATTGTCTGCATTTTCCTCTAGACTGTGAGCTGCTATCTTGGAATTCCAATTAGCTTTTTGTTGTTAGAAGTGCAGCAATTTCCACCTTTAACCAGCCTTTAAGCCTAAAGTTGTTTCTGTTAACATCACTGAATCAGCATGTCTTGTTCAAAACCTTAGGCTTTCTGGTTCATGAGTAAAGGGAAATCTAAGGACAGCCAAAATACACCATCTTCAACTCTCAGCTTCCTGTAACTAATTTGTGTGTATCTCAGAAGCTTGAGAAAGGCTAAGGGATATTGCAAATTAAAACACTCTGGCATAATTTTTTTCCTCTTCAGTCATGTTGGGTAGGTAGAGGAATTGAGCAGCACCAAAAATTCCACTTGTTTTTAGACAAGTGGACTCCTCAGTCTCTGTTCTGAGAGGCAACTGCAGTGCTGGAGCCTCTTACCCCTCTTAGCACACCTGTTACTTTTGTGGAAACATGAACTTGGAAGACACTGAACAACATTCCCAGCACTGTGATACTGACTTTAAGGATAGAACAGTGGTTTTTTCCCTACAATCAAAGAGGAAGAACTCCTCTGAAATGAAAGTAAAAAAAAAAAAAAGAAACATTTTTTAAAACTGTAACTTCCGTCTCTATTTCACATCAATTGTGCTTATGAACAGCTAGGGAAAAAATCCTGTAGAATTCAAGAGCTGAAATCTTTAACTCTTCTCAGTCATCCTTTTTGTCAGAGGTACTTGAGCTATCCTCTTCATTGCCTTCAGGACAGACTTTATTTCTTGCAAGTGGTGTTATTTCTGAGTCCAGGGCTGAGCTCCTAACTGGACTGTGTTTGACTTTGGGTGGCTCACTGCCATGCTCCAACATATCTAACTGGTATCTCTGTAGATCTAGATATGTAGTAAACAACGTGGCATATTCTGGATGCTTGAGTGCAAAGTTCTTGAACTCATCTGAAAAACATTAGAAAACACAGATACTACAGTGCAGCAACAGAATCAAAGGAAATTGCAGTGCCTGCTTCTTTTACTGAAACTGATCTCAAGTTAGTTCCCTCTAAAGAATCTTAGGAGTACCAGACAAAGTATCTAGGTCTGTGCTTCAAGTTTTCCCCAGAAACAAGGTATGAGAACCATCAGGTAATTTCAGGGAATTAAAGAAGGAAACTCCCTGTCAATATCACTATCAGAGTATTCTTTCTTACAAAAGGATGTAACTTACCATAGGAGAGCTTCCCTGTTTCATCTGCATCTATTTCTTTGAAGAGCATGGAAACATCAAGCTCAGGCAGCCCCAGTGCTGACTGAATGATAGAAGCAAACTCATCTTCTGTTATAGTGCCATCCTCATCCATGTCAAAGAGCTGGAAAAGACACAATGTGTGGAAATACTTCAGCAGCAGTTTGCCTATGAACCCTCTGTGCACATCAGCCACTCATATTGGCTTTCCAGCACTGGGGAGGCCTGCAAACGATGGCTGGGATTTGATGAGACTGGCTGCATCCCAACTACCTTCTCTTGCAAAAGATTTTATGTATTTTCTCTGCCATAAGACTAAGCAGAGTCTCAGCAGAGCAATGTCCACGCTGTGGTTGGGAATAGAACATTCTGCCAAAACAAACAAACAAACCTCACAGCATTAGTTCAGTGATAAAAATAAAACAAAACTGATGAAACATAAACAAAGGTTTATGTTTATTGTCACTGAGTGCTAAGGATCTACTGAATTCAGCCAGTCTGTACTGAACATCCTAGGTTTTAGTCTCCATTTTCATTGCTTGTGGCACATCTGCTATCACATTAGACTTGCTATCAATAGTTCATGCTCTGACATAAAATACCTGAATTCTAATGTATCTGACTGGCCACCCACTATGGAATTACTATGAAATATACTATTATGGAATATATTATCCACTATTATTATCATGAAATTATTGTAACAATTATAACAAGGAATTTTGGTTCCTGGAATGCAGGCAGTTGATGTACACTGATCATCCCATCCTTCCCAGCACAGCGACAGTGACCATCTACTATGAATCACCCCTGGAGAAACACAAGGGAGGGATGGCTGTAATTCTTAAATACTTGCTACAGGCAAACTTTGCCATTGTGAGGGAAAGTGGCATTTTAGTGTACATTTAGTGGCAAAGCAAACAAGTAGCAAAAGGAAACCCATAGTTCCATTTTAGACTGAAACAGGCCTTTACCACCTGAACCAGTTGTTTAATGCTGAAACTGGAAATTAAAACAAATTACTGATTTTATAATCAGCACTCCTGTTAAGACACTGAAGAGTATAGTCTAGGAAACAAAACAATGAAACAGCAACAATACCTGCTAGGCTTGCTTCTTCACGGGAATCTGTGCTGATAAAACATTTCCAAAAAAAGCACAAATCACTTTGTACTGCAGTGCTTATCTGAAAAGAAGCCAGTGGATATAATGGATTGCCATAAAACCTCTGGTACTTCCCAAGTACACATCAGTACTAAGAAGCATCCAGTTTAAGATGAACATGAGCCATTTATCAATATATTGTTCAATGCAGTTTGTAAGGCCAGATTAGTGGGTGAAATAACTGGATCTGTGTCAAAGAGCTACTAATAAAAGAGGATTCACAATGTGGGTATCCCTGGTCATGTATTGCCTGCTTGTACCTGAGATGTGAAAGCAGCTGCAGCTCCCTGACTGTTTGTATTTTCAGCATACCAGAGTACAAGCCAGAAGTTCTTGCAGCCCTGTTTTGGATGTGCCAGTCCTGAATATCCCTTGATGTTTTTTTCCTTTCCTATTTGTTAAGAACAATGACTCTAGTGAGGCTTGACCCACAAGAGGATATTACTCCATCTATTGTGACAGTGAAGAATCACAGCAGAAAATCCTCAGGCAGAAAAACTGCAAGTGCTGCTGAATCATTTTCGGAGTTAGCCTGCCAAGTTACATATTCATTAGTGCCTTCATTGAAACCCTTTTCTATGATGCCTGCAATTCTTTCCCTCCCTTTCACACTCTAAATGTCAATTGGTTTAAGAGAATTACTCACATTTGCATAACAGATTGAAGCTATAAACTTATGATTTGAAAGCTAACAGACTTACAGTCAGTCTTGATTTGTCAGGTTTGTAGATTTACACTAAATTGAACTTACCTTAAATGCCATCCGAATAGTCTCCTCTGTGTTGGCTGGGTTACAAAGGATAGACAAACCAATTACATACTCTCTGAAGTCAATGGTGCCATCCCCATTCTGTAACCAAAACAGGCATGGCAGTAGTTATAGTTAATACTGCAAATCACTTTAAAAGCTATTCTGTAAATCAAATACACAACATGCACTAAGGCAGTTTACAATACTAGAGGTTTTTGTTCTTCCTCGAAAAAATACAGCTCACTAAATATGTAATACTAAGGCTGGAGTAGCAACATACATATTTTCAATAGCTATAAACTGGGTATCAATTTCTAGTTTAAAAACAAAAAAAAACACAAACAAAAAAAGATTTAAAACAAATTAAAAGTTTTTCTTTAGTAATGACCTTCAGGAAGGCTCTCAGAATAACTGGAATCCATGAGTCTGCGGTAGCTGTAGGAGCACATGTAGCACTGGCCCTTGCTGAAGTTGACAGACCAATGCAACATTCCAGAATAAACAAGCCAAGAATGAGGTTGTTGCTTTGAGTTTGAACCTTCAGCAATACAATATATGCCAGTGAAACAACAACCAAATATATTTGGTTTACCTTAAGCCTTCCTTTCAAGCCAATGCACTACCCCACATGCTATTTTGAAGCCAATACAATCTCATACCTTTTAAGCCAGAAAGGTAAGGAATTCATTGGAACGGCCTCTGTAATAATTCCAGTTTTGATGGGAACAAACATTTCAATGTGTTAACTACAAAGCCACATCAACAAAACATTTGAAGCTTGCTTTGATGGGATTTGTGATTGATTCCACGTAAGCTGCATTATATTTGCAGATAGGGAGAATGGCAGATGCCTGTTGAAACCTATGCTTATGTCAGTAGTGTTCCTGTCACCACACTGAAAGTTTCTTGAGTGTTTTAGGAAATATCTCTCTGGGGCAAAGCCATCTGCAAGTTTTAGGTGGTGGGACACAGAGCAGTTACTGACAACTACCTCATTGTTTTGAACATTCACAATAAGGGCATTAATCAAAAAAGTTTTAAAAGCAAAATGAAGTGTAAAGGAGAATTCCCTTTAATTGGAATTTAAGTGGATAATGTGTTGTGTATTTCAAGAAAAAAACCGTTTTTTTAAAAAGTAGAGTCCCTATGTCTGAGAACAGCACAGAACTTTTTCAGCCACGTGAGAGAGGGGTGGTCTCCTGGGTAAATCTGTAGCAAAGAGCCAGACCAGGATTCTATTTCTGGCTCTCCTACCAACTTCTAATGCCCACTCGAGCATACCAGCCTTAACCTTTCTGCTCTTGGTTTTCTGCTGCTGAACAGTGCAATATGCCAGGGGAGAATACCAAGGCTGCTATGTAGAGTGCTTTGAAAATCTTGAGCACTATGAAATGGAATTTAGTAATTGAATTTAGGTTTTGAGATAGTTCTTGATTAACAAAATATGTTTAATAATGTAATAAAGTCAGTATTACTGACTTGTCATCATCAAGCTATATATTTGACAGGATTTAGAACTGCTAAGATACAATTTTATTTAGCCTTCAAAAGCAATGCAGGACTTCTGCACAGACAACTGTTATTTTCTTTATATTGGTGGCCTAACCAATCTATTTTGAAGACATGCAACCTTTGAACTTGTGCTTTTAGAAACCTGTGGATTTCAGGGAAACTTTTGAGCAAAGATATGAGTAGGATATGAACTTTTAAGTTACTTTTATGTCTGTTTAAGGATTATAACTGTTGATAGTTTTTAATTATTAGAAAAGGGCAATATTGTCTCATGAATGTGGTTTTATTTACAAATCTGTGCTCTCATTGTGGTGCAGAGTTTGACTTTTTTGTCTACATTGTAGTTTTCAGAGATAACAGATCTAACTTTAAAGTTTAACATTACAAACATAAACTCTTAAAATAACTGAAGCAAGAGTTTAGATAATAATTGTTCAAAGTTCCATAGAATATTATTTTTGGACAGTTTTGTAGACTTTATTCTTAGCAAAGGATTGTTTGATGTGATTACAATTTAAAAAAAATATTTTTCAAGTAAAGAATATGTATCACAGGAAAAGAATTGGGAAATAAACTTTTAAATAATTTAATTAAAAACAACTTCTGAAAGAACACAGATGTGGCTGCACGTGGACAAATGACAAGAAAAAAGACAAAATAAGGGTCATATTATTTTCATTAAAGTGCTAAAACTCAGTAACCAAAACTGACTACAGTCTAATAGACAGAACTCCAGCCACTTCAGTAGGAAATAAAGTTACTGTGCTTGCAAGATCATGTTGTGACTAGTTCTACTAAATTCTAGGATGCTGGCTAACTTCCAAATGTTCTGGGATTTTGGTTAAGGAGAAATGATGGGGTTGCTGCCTGGAAAAACAGTTGGGAGTTAAACTGAAAATACAGGAAAACCTTCAGTGCTTGTGCAGCACCACAGCAAAAGAACACTTGCAATTGTCTTTCTACACATGTCTAACTGTGTCTGCAGCCTATGTAACCAAGAATATTTTAAGGAAGCAACACATGAGCTGAGCTCAAGTCTTCTAAATGGCAAAGTAAACCATGAGAATTTAGGCATTTGTATTTATGCTACACAAAACAATAAAAATATAGTGTAATCTTAACAACTCCTGTTTTCTTTAAGGAAGCTAGCTTTCTGCTACTATTTTCACTATAGCATGCTATGGTAACTGGGGTTTTGTTGTCTAATACAGTAAATCTTGGACTTTGGTAAACGAAAAAGTTGCATTGTCATAAGCATTCTCCATTTGGGTTTGCACAGGGACTGTGAGACAGATGCAGTATAAAGTTTAAGGTACTACTGCATCAACACTTTTTCTCACTGTGTAAGGCAATGGGAAAAAACCAAGTGTGTATTGTGTGTGTGCTTGTCATTCATGTTTAGCCAAATAAACCCCGAGTCAACCCAGGAAAGCTGCAACTGGGCCATTTGGGGAGGAACTGTAGATGCACCTCTTGTGTTGACATCCAGGCTCACCACGTAAGAGGCTTCTGCTGTCCCTCCAGAATTTCCAGCACCTGTTGCTATGTGCAAGTTCTGAGTAGTCAGAAAGGAGATTTGTGAGACAAACCAGGCGGGATGGTGCTCACCTGGAGGTCTCTCACTCTACCTCATGCTCACTTTTCTATTACTCAGAGCCCAAATGGCACTATGTGGCACTATGGATAACTGTGCTTTTCCACTGAATAACTGGGAAGGGGCTGAATGCCATTAGGAAGGAATTGACCTCTTTCATGGGGGACAATACGAGTATTTTTCTGTTACCCAGCTTGCTAATAAACGAAGTGCAGGAGGAAAAAGTCTGGGCAAAAGTTCTAAGTCCGTTTCAAGTAAAAGGTTTCTGCAAGTATAGCTGGGAGAATATTTCATCAGTTTGTAAAATACTATTTGCCAAGTGTAAATGCAAGATTTAGAAATCAAAGCTATGGAAATTTACAGACCAAACCAACTCACAGCCCTTCACTAACATGCAGATGGCCTGCAGGTATTGTGTGGTATTTCTCAATGAGTCACTGCTGTGCCCCTGGGGAGGGGCAGGGGCATGTGGACTCTCACATCTGAAGTGTGTAGTGCCAGGCTGCCTACTCAACTCATCCTTTCATATTGCAGCCAGCTCACACACACCCGAGACAATTTTCATTTAAAGCAGTTGAGGCTTGCTAACAAATGTCTTATGCAAGAGCTGTTTTGATCAACTATGTAATCCTTAAATCAAAGAAATACACCTTTGGCAGTTCATGTTATTCCTTTTTTCTTCACTCAAAAGTTGACATCTTAGCCAGAACTGCTTAACCAGCTTGAGTGGGATGCTGCACTCTGATGAAATTTAACTCAGATAGCCAGAGGTTGATTTTGGCTGTCTTTCTGCTATGTGACTGTGTAATTATTTCAAGTTTCTCTAAATATAAATGTAGTATTTTAAGTTGTTTACATTATAACTATACTTAGGCTTGAAGTAAAGAGAGAAAAGACTCGTTCATAGAACTGTAGGAAGGAAAAGATCATTGCCAAAGTAGCCTCGTGTAAATCTTCAATTTTGTCCTGGCCAGCAGGTAGAACTGAAAGTACCACTCAGGTTTTGCTTCAGCAGACAAGCATGAAAAAGTAGAAGTAGGAAGGAAATGAAATGATTATGTAAATTCACTGATCATTACAGTTATTGCAACTCTAATGTTTTTCCCCTTCTTAGAAATAACTGCACAACACTCTTTACCACTGATTGCCTTCAGGCAAACAGCCCTTTATTCCAGCTTAGTGACTGCTGGCAAATCAGAACAGCAACATCAATGCCAAACTTAGGAGCTTTTTATGTAATAGTTATACTCATATACAAGCTACTTTACATGAAAAAATAACTAAGCTTTGATCTTTCCAATGTATTCCCAAACCTTAGAGTCTAGAGTTAGTTTTCTCACACAGACTTAAGCAACTGTGCAATCAACAATTTACACAAACCCTCCAGAAAAGCAGACCAGTGCATAGATAAGAGGAATCACTACACCTGAAGCTGAGCCATCTCCCATTAGCCATATCTGCCTTAGAACAAGGAAAAGACTACAGTTCTACAGCACAGCATTGTAGTCTTCCACGTGTATCTTGCAGACAAAGCTTATTCTCTGCTATGCCTTCAGGAATACATGGTGAGCTGCAGCCAATCTTCAATGGTCACTTGGATGTGCCCACTTCCATCGCTGTCCAGGGCCCTGAAGGCGCGGAACATGCTGTCCAGCCGCACCAAGCAGCTGATGAAGCTGTTGAAATCCATGCTGCCGTCTTCGGCCGCGTACCTGCGCACGATCACCCGGCACAGCTGCTCGTTCAGGTGGAACCCCGCAGCCTTCAAGGCGCTTGGCAGCTGAGCTCTCCCGACAGTGCCTGACCGATCAGTATCAAACTGCTTGTACACACACTGCCACTTCTTGATGTTGTTCCACAGATACTTGAACTCTTCAAAGCCCAGTTTGCCGCTTGCGTCGCAGTCCATGACGGCGACCATGCTACGGCAGGTGTCTAAGCTGAAGCCATCCGTCTTCAAGTCCTGGTGTCTAGAAAGGACTTTGTTCAGGATGTCCCTCAGCTCTGTGGCGCACACTTCCATATCATCTCCAGCCAGCTGGGCAAACAGGCGACGAAACTGCCTGATCTCATCGCTTTCCTGAGCTTCCACGTTTGTAAAATGATTGCGAGGAGGTGGAGGTGGCTCTGGATTATACTGAGCTGCTGCTTCACTTATAAGGTTGACGAGACCTCCAACGATTCCTCCAATATTCCCTCCACGTCCACCTCCTGTTAGGAGACCTCCAAGGCCACGTGCGAGGCTCCCTCCATGACCACTACCGCTTCCTCCGCTCAGCAAAGCTTTAGCAAGGAACATTGTGAAGATTTTGTGAAGGGAGTTACTCACAGATCCTGTGCTTCTGTAGCTCTCCGAAGCTGTTTTGTGTCTGACTTGGGTGTGGGCAAAACACAGCTTATCTGCATGCTTAGACTTTACCATGTCTGTGCATGTCTCTGGCTGCCAGAGTTAAATCTCACTTTCTGTCAGGCGTTGGTATGCCGCTACTTCTTTTATTCTTTGCATAGTTATGTCTATGTGATTTGAGGAATCATTTTAGAGAAAAAAAACAATGAGGTTGAAAGCTACAGAGCATAAGTCTCAAAATGCCTGTGCTCATACCTGAAGCAATTTGAAAATAGCCCTGCTATATAAGCATGACTGGTCCTCAGTTACACCTATCTCCTTAATGTTGAATGCAGCCTTGCACTTGTTTTTATCATCTTTTATTCTCTCAAATTTCTAGTGAATTGAGAATTACCTTGCTAGTTCTAGTCTCTAAGGTTGTGCCAGATACAGAAAGTGAAAGGAGTGTTGACTGCCATTAATTACTCTGGTTGCCACAGCACATTTCTGGTGTATGTGCTCCGCTTCAGGTCTCACACTACCTGCCATAGGAGCCAATGGTCCAAGATGGGAACGCAGGAATGACAAAAGGAGGAGTACCTAGCTCTGCTAGAGCTTCAAGGAATTCAGCAGTTTAGGAAATACATTTGACTCTTTCCCTGTTTTAGAGCTTGTAAAAACATTTTCTCTGGAAAAATCCTGAAACACTTTTAATTAGCATATACATTGCAATGACCTCCTAAGGACAGGTGTACTAAGGTTAGTGCCAAACAAAGTGCCAACTTTGATCAGGAAGAGTGATGGTGAGTTGGTAAAGCTCCTATGGAAAGAGAAAACCTCCAGGCCCTAAGTCCTTGCAGGACAACTGGTTGTGTGCACTGCAGCATACACTGGAGGTCGGGAAGTAAGATGAATTCTATCTCTGCCCTTGTCACTGATGCTTCTGGAATAGTCAGAAAGACATCCATAGGGCAATTTTTGTCATCCTCAGAGAGCAGCAGAAAATGTGAGAGATTAGCAATGACTAGGGGAGAAAGCCTAAATGATCACATTAATGCACAGCTCCCTTTATGGCTGGAGAGAGGCAAGAGCCTCTAACAGCACCCTTCAGAAACACAGCAGGAGCACTCCAGTGTTCCAGTGAACACTCTAGTTAGCTTCACTCTGCCTTAAATTATCTACTTAACTACAACAGTTAATTAAACTATCAGAGTATACATAAGATCAAAACCTGGAGTAGGCAAAAGGAAATATTCAGCCATTACCAGCATGAAGATTATTGTCTGATACTGGTGCAGCAGCTTGGTGTGAGGGATGGCTGCCATGTCCCAAGTCAGAAACTGAGGAATGTTTTTCCATCGAAACTTGTGAATGAAACTGTAAGTCACCTACCTTGCTTACAGAAACTGCTAACCAAGAAGCATTTACTAAACTGGATATAATGAATTATAATAAATATCCTTTTGGTACATGATTTCTAATAAAATATTGTCAGCAAGTCAACCAACTACTCACCCTGTCAAAGAGTAGAAACAGCTCTTTGAGGACATCTGAAATAGGCAGCTTCAAGTACTCAGCAAACTCCTCAATTCCAATTCTTCCCCCTTTGGAAGCACTGGCAATAGCAGCAAAAGTATCCAACTGCTCTCTCACATGATTCCATTTTAGGCTATGCAAACATGAGGGAGAGGAGATATTTCTATACAGCAGTTCTTGGACAGATGGAATTTCAGTAGGAGTTATTACAGTGTTCAAAGATGAAAAACTGCCAAACGGCATGTGTGTAAAAACATTTCTGATGCTGTACTTCAGACTGGATATTTTACTTTAAACCAGCAATTAAGGACTGCTCCCTCCACCCTGGTTATTAATATGAAAAGCAGGCCATTCTATGCTTGGATATGTCAGACTTTCATAGAGTAACTTCCCAAATGTAGAATTGTCTGTCCAGTTACTAGGCTACTCTAGCAGAGAGCTTTCCATTACCATAAACTCAGGAGTAGCATTATTTTGCTGCTCTAGGGTGAGTATTTCTTTGACGGAGGGAGCAGATCTCAGCTCTATTAGCAAACTCTCTATCCAAACACCAGTATTGCTACAGCCTCAGAAGTATCAGATCTCTGCAGAATACACCACTGCACCTCAGTGAGGATAATCAGGGCTGCCCTGTTCACGGAGTTCTATAAATGGATATATAGCACCTAAATAGTAAGTCAAGATTCACTGCACACATACTTCAGATTTCATCACAGCCATGGAAGGTTCTTTGATGGAGTTACTATATGGTTACATGGTTCAGTCCTCAAATTCCACTGTATCCAGACAGAAAAAGTTGATACCACTAGCAACACATGGCTGCACAGTAAAAGTAAGACCAGTAAGCCACTGGCTGAAGTTTCAGACTGGAAAGAAGCTTTCTACTTCCTGCCAGGCACTGGCAGTGCCTCACCACTAAAGCAATTTAAATTTGCAACCAGATTACCATCAAGTGCTTAAAATAGGTAGTGCTCTACTTTCCTCACCCTTTGGTGAGATAAAAGGTTAGAAAAATTTTTCCTCCTGCAACACTGCCCACAAAAATTATTTGGGATTAGTTCTTACTGGGACTTTCCTCATCTCTGATTTCCTTAGAATTGATGTATGTAAGCTGTATGCATAAATACAATATCTTACAAATGGCCAAGTCTGTTGTCTGATAATTTATCCTTTTGCAGATAGCCATCAATACCTGCAGCACCTTAGTAATTATGCTACCATCAGCTCAGCTTCCCTTACTTGAGTTTCTTGCTAATTTTGGTGAACTCCACCAGCCCAGCTTCCATGGGTAAAGTCAACTGTCCTGCTGAAATCATCAGTCTGCAATCTTCAAAAGTGTGATCAGTGACTGGCACATTCAAAGCACTGAAACAAAATTAAGGAAAAAGAAAAGTCAATTTCTTATATGAAAATGACCTTTTGTTGACCGTTTCCCTTCTCTGGTATGTGAAACAAATGGTAATTCAATCTTGCACTGCTGCAAGTAGGACAAAGCAATACACACCATTTCACGAAACTGTGAAACCACACTGTGAAACTACTTTATGGCAGCATCATGAAGTTTTAAGATTTACAATCTTGTAAATGCAGCCCAGCAACGTTGGAGAACAAATCCCCCACTTCAAGCAAGAAGGAAGCAGTTTATTCCATTTTTCTATGAATTGAACATACTGTGTTCCAATATAAGACAACCTTCTTCATGCTCCATGTAAAAACAATCAGGGTAATCTAGGATAGGAATCTGATACCTCTTAGTGAAAATCTACAGCAATTCCTATATATAGTACCTGGGACTAGGCTAAACTGTACTTTATGGCTAGGAATGGATTACAGAATTGCTGGATATAAAAGAACAGTTCTCAAGGATTTTATTAATCATTGATTACTTACTTTGCCATGGTTTGTCGGACTCTGTTGGCAAAAAGTATTGGATCATTCTTTTCTTCCTCAGTAGGAACATGAACAGGCAGAAACTGAAAGAGATGAGTTATCCAGTCAATTCAGTAGTCACCACTTCATTAGGAACATGAACAATTTCTTATTTTCGTTGGAGAGGGGGAAAACAGGAGGAAAAAAATCAGCCCTGCAATGAAGGGACTGGGCACTAGAGGTCTCAGCCGCCTCAGAAACCGCTCTGGCTCTTCTGCCCTCTGCACACAAATGAGATTTATTGCAAAACTACCTCTTAATGATTGGTAGAGTCTTAATATGAAAAATCAATGCCCCAAAGAAGGGAAGTATAACAAATGCATACTTAGTTAAAAGAATAAATGCTGCACTGCTAAGAATGTGAGTTTGAAATACTGCACACTTCTTTTCAAAGATCCTTTATAAATGATGTCATAAACTGGAATAGTGTATGTAAGAGTTTTAATGTTTTTAAAGCATCTCGTACCTGTTAATGTCAGTATGTGACTGGTAAGTTTCCTGTACATTTTTCCTCTATGATAAAAACATTAAGGAATCATAATTCTAAGTAGCACACTAACCGGAAATAATATTGTAAAATTTTGGAACTCCAAGCAGGGAATAAAATCCCAACAACTTCCTCTCCTCCAACATCTAGAAAACACTCCAGATATCTAAATGGCAACATGTTTACTGTTGAGGATTTATTCAATATTAATATGTAAGAAGTTGAAGTACCTTTTCACTAAAATAGCTTATAGATGAACCATTAGGCATGAACCAGCATCTGTTTGCAAAGTAGTGTGTGTGGAGGAGTATTTTGCTCTTTCTACTTCAGTGTACAGTGTTTTCTCTCAGCCCTGTGTACTGTGCCTTTTCTCAGCCATGGTTATAATTTATCTGAGTTCTGCTGCTCCCCATCCTGTAATCTTGCCCTTAATTTCTACAATACAGCTATTCCAAAATAATGTGTTGCTCATGGTTCATTGGAAGACAGTTGATAATTATGTGTCAATATGTTTTTTTTAGTTATATTGCAGTTGCTGGTGATGCACTAATATAGTGGTAACTGTTCCATATAAATGCAGCTCATCCTGAACAGCCTTTCAATGCTTATTTTTAAGCAATACTTCCTCCTTATGATTAAAACCAGTAAGTTTATGGAACTGGTTATCTGTCAAATAACCATAACAATTTTATGTTTACAGTTAAAAGTTGTCTCGCATGTAAGGACAGGGGAGGTCCAGCTGTTCACATGAATGTTTGAGATTTCACTCCTTCTGTAAGCAGTTGCCAACTTTGTTCAAGGTCTGAAATAGGCCCCTGGTTCTTACAACTCCCCTTCAGAAGTCACATAACTCTTAAACTGAGAAAGCACAGGCACACAGAAGCCTCTGTCACTGGGTGAGATGAAGTTGTAACTCCGGCTTTATTTTATCTACGCAAACATGGTCATGGTCTGGAAAGTGGTCATTACTTCACTTGAGGCTGAGGCTTTGCTCAGAGAGTAATGTAAATTCCTGGCAGGTTAAACACCACCTCTGTCCCCTTCAAAAATCTCATCTACAATTATTCACAAACCTGTTTGCCAGAAACAACAGCTGGGGAGCAAGAATTTGGTGTCTTGACCTCCTGCAGTGGCAGCGTTATCTCACACCCCCAGCTGTTTATCTGATGGAGAGTGGCAAGCACACCTTACCCTGTCAAACGCAGTCCTGTAAGAAAAATTCTTCACAGCTCTTTCAGCAGCAAAAATACTTCTCTGATCTGCTTGTGACCTAGTCTCTCTTCTTACAGAATTTTCATGTATCTTTTGTAGCCCTAAAGCTCACTGCCAGGTTCACTGTTTCATTTTCTATAACCCAGTGTGTTAGAGTTTGACTGCACAAGCATGAATGGCCCTGGAGCCCATCACTGCCCCTACACATAAGCAGCAAAACATATAATTTTCTCCCCTTCCTCAGGTCCTTAACCAGCTTAGTCTGCACTGACAATCCTTTGTGCTCTGCTAGGGAATGGGAACTCCAACACTTAACTAAGGGTCAAACAGTTTCTCTGGCTGCTCACCCCTGTGTTGTGAATGTTGTCTCTTTGACAGAGAGCAGTCAGACTGTGGGTGCTCACATGAAGTGTGCATGTTGTTTCAGTTGTCATTCATCTGTCTTTGTACTGTGCAGTGGATTTTAATGATCAAGGGAACTGGTTCCTTATACAAGGCTCAGTACAAGTACTTGAGTGAGCTCTTAGTTTTAGAAATCTATGAGAGTTCAGTCTGGGAAGATGGTGAGGAAGACAAGGTTACTTTGAAGGGATCAGAGAAATGAGGAGGTGGGAAAAATAATGTATTCTAACAGAATTTATTCTAATTTTTAGTTTTAACATCTGCAGAATTCATGTGGTGACAATTAAGTGATTTTACAGTGCTCTAAAAATAAAGACATTTCTGACAGCTATCTTTTAGAAACTCATCAGAATGACACATACATATGGACAACAAATCTATTACTCACTGTGATTCTTGTTTCTGAGACATTTGTTTATTGTTCACTAGAACTAAAAATGTGAATAATGCATTTATAGTAGAGCAGAAATTCCCTGGTTGCTGAATCTTAGTACAAAAATATTTCCAATTCTTACCTCAACTTCTACTCTTGTGAAGAGCTGACACAGTGTCATTACGCACAGCTCTTTACTGCAGGCAAAGAGGAAGAAAAATAAATGTTATTTATTTAAAACCAAAGTATTTGCATGTCAGTAGATTAAAGTTTTTAAAGCACAAAAAACCAAAGCCAGTATTGGGCAAGGTTTTTAAGTTCGCCTTGCAGTGACGTGCCCCAAAAAGTTGCTTTTGACATTTTTTCTACAGGGCTTCTGCATATACCTTCTGCTTTCTCATAGGGCAGGAAATTTGTTTCTCTCACTGACATTAACAATTCTGTACAGCTTTCTGGTCAATAAAATGTCTCTCTCCCTTTAAAAAAGTCCATAGATACTGGATTTTAAGCTTTAAGAGCTTTGATTCTGAGAAGCAGCTTTACTTTATCTGTTATTCTCTCAGCTGCAAGATTTATGCAGAACTGGATTTGTTACTATTTGCTAGTCATTTTGCAAATTATAGTGGTGTTTACACAAATGTGTTAATGAAGTGTCATTTTGGTCGGGACCTTCACTGCTTTTACAAAAAGTCACAAATTTTAGGATCAACAGGTAAGATAGGGGGATGAAGAAACCTCTAAAGAGGTTAAGTGTAATCCCTTGCACTTCTAACTTGTTCTTTTCACTGTGATTTTTAAGCAGAAATGCACATTTGATCTTTACATCAAGTATATTATAATAGAAAACCTTCAAGCAGTTTTTCTCTGTCCTTGTTTTGGACAAAATAAAATAGAAAAGGGAAAACACAGGAGAACCTGTGGGATCCTTTCTACCTTCTGCACAAGTCCACTCTTCACGCTTGATTTTCTAACACGTAACATTAGGTATTCCTCCCAGCAAGGCACAAAAGTAACAGAGAAGTAGTAAGTGAAAGCAGAACCTGTGTCAGGGGTTTCTGAGAAGAGACTGGTGCTGTCCCATCCTGGCCGCAATATCCGGGAAGTTTTACCAAGAGTCAGACAGTTCTGCATTTTGTGATCTGTGTGTTTGTGCAGGGGATGTTCTTCTCCTGGTTCCAGTTATTTTGGTTAAGAATCTCTAGATTCTTCTCCAACCATCCCTTCTCTTCCTGTGATTTTGCTAAGCAGTTCCTTTCACCTGCTCACAGGTTTCAATCTGAGCCTTCACCATCCAGGCACCAGGCTGAGAGCATTTCTCCATTCTGAGTGGATGGGTAGCTTCCTCCCTCCCACAGAAATACCTCTGATTTAGTTTCTTTCTTTGCCCATTCCTACTCCATCCCTCATAACTGAACATACAGCTCTATTTTAAGCTTCCAGAGCAAATCCTTCATAGAGGAAATATGTAGTATGTACTGAATTTGCAATGCTCATTATTCTCAGTAATCACTCTATGCTGATAAATGTAACAGCAGTAGTAGTAATAAAAATCTTGGGAAACTGAAATGGACATTTTCACCATGTCCATTCTCTAAGTGTGCAGATGTTAGGATTAACTAACGATATCTTAAAAGGTGTTTATGATCTGCTTCACTAGTTCAGATGTGTTTCAAAATTAGTTGCCTTAAAAATGTTACTTAGTAAATCAGTACTGCTGTACTTAGATACACTACATATTCCACACGAAAATGTGGTCTATGGATTCTGAAAATGCACATTTTAATGAATATTTATGAGGTGAAAAGTATTTTCCAGACATATTTTCAGTGCCGTTGTGAAGGTTTTTTAATATTTTTCTTTCCTTTGCTCTAGTGTAATGTACAACACAGAAGCAAATGGAAAAAAAAAAAAGAGTGGCAGAGCTGGAAATAATACTTTCTTTTGCTATCCCTTTCTCTAGCCATTCAGCTATGAAATCTACTGCATGACAGCATTATCCCCAGGTATTTCCCCCTCATAAAAACAAATCTAGAAGAACATGTGTCTTGGCTTAGTGGAATCTGTTTGGCAGACTGTTTAGGAACAGGGGAAAAAATTTCTGTATGTAATTTTCAGTAGGATTAAGAAACTTACAACGAATAGCCCTGCCATGTCCAGGTCACAGTATCCTAAGGAAAAAATAAAACACAGAAATATATGACAAAATCAAATGAAAGTCAGTGAGCAGATAAGTTACAATTTAAAACATGCACAAGTTTAGTAAAAGTGAATGATGGTTTTATAGTCCTGTAGTGAAAATAAATAAAGGTGTTAAGGCAAATAGGATTGCCTGCCTTAAAAATTTGGAAATAAGCATGGCAGACTTTTATCAACATTTAGGAATAACATTTATAGTCACTTAGATATTGTAAGTCATTCACTCTGATCCAAATAAGAGAAGTATAGGAAAAAAATTAGTAAGACTTTTTCAGTGGGCCTCACCAGTCCATTTAGCGAAGCATTCTTGTAGATATATTTGGTTTAGTTTTTAAGGACATTTCTGCATAATCTATCATGCTTTTTCTTTGATTTTTTGTTTTCTCCTTTTTTTCCTCACTCTGTGTTTATTACTTTTTATACATTATTTTTACACTGTGTACTGGCAGATCCTTAAGTCCTACCAGTGAAATGCAATACCAATCCCCTTGAGTGGTTCTCTTTTGAAATTCATTTGTAAAAGGATTATACACAGGAATCTTTGCAAATAACAACAATAACAACCATATTTTTAACCCTAAAAAACATTAGGAAGTGAAAGTTTGGTCTTTTCTGGATTTGCAGCTCTGGATGACCATGCAATTTAAAAAAAGTTAGAAAGGTCCCAGCCTTACACGTGGAGTAAAGTGGAGCTGCAGAAGGAATGTTGCAAGAAAAGAATATCTGCAAAGCTGTCCTCCTGATGAGGGTGCTGCATGTACTGCAGGGCTCAGCTTTGCTTTTGTTCAGAAACTTTGCAAGTCCCTTTGCAGTAAGACTATCCTGAGCTTAACCAAAAAGTGATGACTAATAGGGAAGCTGTCTCCATTTTAGACTTCAAAGCAGAGGCTCTGTGGCACTGCAGGAAGTTTCTGACTTCCGCTGCAATACTTTCCTGCCTCCCCCCTTTAGATAAGGAGCCCAGCAGTTTTTTCACAGTCAGAACAGCAACTACACCATGGGGTCACTTGGGAAGCCTGGCTGTTCCCAGGAGCTCTTCAATGCTAAAGCTCAGAGCAACATATTCTTCAGGGACAATGCACATTATTTATTGTAGGTACCATTAAAGTCAGGATTTTTACTTCTCTATTACCAGTTAGTAATAAAAGAATGTTCTGCTCACCAGCTTGTTGGGGTAGCGGAGTAACACAGGTTGGACAGGGACTCGTGGAACAAAGGCACCTGCAGCCACAAATTAGAACTGATTGTTAGGCCCCAGTTTAATACAGCAAATAGGAGCTTTTAAGTGATTTATTTCAGACATGGTACCTGGAAGGAGATATTTTTAAAAAGGCAAAGACAATAAGGAGTGTTCTTAATTTTTTTGTTTGTTTTCTTTTTTTTTGTTTGGTTTGTTTGTTTGTTTTGTTTATTTGTTTTTAAGTCAACAGCACAACAAGCAATATGTCAGGACAGAAAAGTGTTAGGCTCCACTTCAAGGAGAAAGCTGTCCAAGATTCCGGGACTGTTCAAACGTATTTTCTGTGCATTATCTCCCCACTGACAGGCATTAATTTTTTCTTATCCCACATTGTGGAACTTTAGAACCAATGGCAGAAAACACAAGTTTTTGGAGAAGAAAGGGGAAGCAACAAAGGTAAAAAAGGAAGTTATAAAACAACACCTAAACCCTCCATTTTGGACACTAGTATTACAATATTTCATAAACCAAAATGTCTACACTTCTACCTAATTCACCTAGTGACATAACCTTAACTATACAGCATTAATTTCAAAGTTATCACACTACAGGGGAAGTCTTTTCCAGGGTTTAAGATCAAATGAGGTGTATTTCTGGGGATCATAACCTTTTAAAGCAGAAAGAGTGAAATTCTCAGAATTCAGGGTTCCAACATTAATTTCAATGGATCAGATGCTCACAGGGCTGTTGAGCATTTCCTGAACCATTCTGTGTTCTGATCATCATAAGTGATAAGGATCTGAGCATGTCAGTGGTTTTGTAACTTTTCTATCCAAGACACTGTTCAACAGTTAAAGTCATGTTGTTCTCCTTTCTTAATTGAAGGGCAGCACAACAATCTAATGATCAGTGATGCCATCAAGTACCTTTGTATGCTAAAAATGATCTATGGTCCTGGCTTGCTAAGCACTATGCAAACAGATTTTGTAACTTGGTTGCTAAGTCTTGCATAGCAAAACTTACAGGAATCTAAGATGGCACAACTGTTAGCTGAGATAAAAGAACATCATGTAAGTAAGTTCATACATTCATCTCATAATAATCACAGTTGAATTTCTGGGTAAATAAATTAGATGAAAACTGTACCCAGAAAAAAACCCCAACTAACTAACTGTATACGTCATGGATATTTTGCATCCTACACAACAGCACAAACCAGAAAAGTAAGCTGACTAGTATAAAAGAGTGGGTTTAGTGCCACTGAAACTTTAATAATGTATAGGATTACTACAGTGCTATTGTGGATGATGTACCTTCACAACTACAGTCCTTACTACAACTACCAAATTAATATCACACATTATTTTCCAACAACAATGAGACAAAATCTCTCACCTTGTTTAAATGTGATCAGGCAAGATCGGTTTGTGCAGGTGCCTTCTGGGAAAATCAGTATCTTGGATTTAAAGAGAGAGAAATATATATACACACATATATATTTCATAAAAGGATTATACTTTAGCATCTGTTATGCACAGGCTGACTTTATGCAAGTTCTGTGACCTCTTGTACTGTATTACAAGAATATTAGTACTGTTTCAAAAGAAAATGAGCAAATTAATGAAGGATGCTTACAACATTATTAACCTGGTCCATCCTGATTTGGAAACTAATGCTTTCTAAGAAAGGAATTCTGGGGAAAGGCCTTTATCAGTTCAGAAATACGGCACAAAAGGCTTTAAGGGTTTCACTTGAAATTTTAGTGTTGGTAATAATAGAATTGTTCCTCTGACAGCAGTTCCTTATTGAGCTACTGGGTGTATAAATGTAAGTCTGGACTGAAAGGAAGTGCATGAGGTACTTCAGCATTTACAGGCACAGATGCTATCTCGAGAGAGATGCCAGCTGTGATGAGATCACAGCCTGAGTAGCAGCAGCAAAAGGCAGAGAAGGCAGGCATGTGCCATGAGGCAGAGCTCTGAGGGCAGTACACACCACAGCAGCCTCTGAACCTCAGTGACTCAGACACACCAACACCCAGAAGGTTTCTGAATTAGTGTCTGAGATAGTACATTAGGTGCACTGTGACCAGCAATGTGACTCACTGAATCCAGCCCCCTAAGAAATACAAGAAGGCTTTGTATCTCTCGTATCACTACAGGATCATAAGCAGCATTCCAAAAACACCTCTGCACAAAACATAGTCTGGATCAAGAGTGTTCAAGGTGTGCTCCCACTTCAGTCTGAGTGAACAGGTCAAGGCTAGCTGTCAAAGAGGCCTCAGTAGGTCACACCCAAGGGACACAGACTGTTTGAGGGTATGACAGAGGCAGCCACATGCACCAAGTTACAGCCAATCCTCCACTACACATCCTGTAATCAGAAATTGTTCACTGGGACCATGGACACAGACATGTTTCTGCTTAGCATATGTCATAAACCCCAAAACATAGATTAGTGACTGACCAAACACTAAGTAATTGTACCCTCCTTGCCCTTTTGGTACAGGATTGGGATAAGCACTAATCAGAACCTCAAGCTATTAATATGCACAAGTGGTGCCCAGCCTTCTGTGCCTGGCTTTTAAGAGGAGGGAACAGGGAATCCAGCTACTATTTCTTTTCTATAGTACTAAAAGAACACAGCCCAGGCACTCTGAAGATGGTACGTTGGACCTTGTGGTCAAGTTTCTCAAGGAAAAAAAAAAAAAAAAGTCTGGCCAGGACACAGGACAAGGAATCACCCAGTGACAGCCTCAGTTGTACTGCTGACTCAGTCTTGGAGATTCCCAGATTACTTGACTCATAGACTATTTATGACACAACATATATCTAGGTTTCATCCCAAGTGCAGCACTGGTGTAGGAGCCAATTTCTCTTTCCTCCCCATGCTGCTTTCAGCAGAGATTAGGTCTACCAGGGCATTCATCCATACCAGTTCAGCAAATCATAAGCATCAGTGTAGTATCTAAGCCCAGCATTAAAAAGAATTTGACATGTGCATGTTTAACTGACAAACTGAAAAATATAATGGAGGCAGCTTAGAAAAATGCATTTATGAGTAAAATTAAAGTAGCCTAAATGCTAAAAAAGATTTTTAGTAAGGTACTTTTGAAGTAAAAATGTATGAAATGTGTGAATAATGCCATTACAAAAAAAAAAAGTGGGAAGTGTTGGTCTTCCCTGTTTGAATTGTCTTTTTTCCTAGAGCCTGTTCAGAAAGTAGAGCAGTAAACAGCAGGTCTAACTGTCATAGAGACACCTGCTACTGATGTCTATTATTTTCACTTACCTCTTAAATTTTCCTCAAAAGCCATTCAGAGGAACAAAAGTGAAGGAAAAGTTAACTTTTCTTAGTCATTTAAGGGGTACGACTATAACTAAAGTGACCTTGTAACTTCAGCTATTGAAACAGTTACTTTCTGTTTTTAAGTCAATTATCCCCCGAGGAAACAACTCAGGAACTAATTCAAAACACGAAGCATGAATTTATACACAAATCTGCACAGGAGATCTTTGGAGAAATGTCTTGTATCACTGACTGGATTTGTCCAGCAGCATGGCAGTAACACAGTATTTGTAGTATCTGAAGGCAATGTGAGACCAAAGTCAATGCAACAAAAAGCAAGCAGAAAGGCACTGCCAAATGAGATGTCAGTAGGTGCACAAGTGATTCCAATCTTGCAAAGCCTGTGGGTTTCCATCCCAGCCCTCTGCCCGTCATAAAAGCAGCAGAGCTGTTGCTGCAACATTTTTCTCCCTCCTGAACAGCCCCTGCCCCATGAGCTCTTCCTGGAAAGCCATCCAGGACCTGGAAGTGTAACAGCAGCTCGCTGCTGAGGAAGGACCATGGGAAACACTGAGCAGAAAATCTTGGGTTTAGTGCATTATTAAGCTAAAGAGTGAACTGAGCTTCACCTCAGCTATAATCTATGTAAGAAACTGATGTTTTGAGCTGTAGTACTGTTTGTGCTGGGTCTTGGACAGTCTGGGTTACCCATCTCATCAACTGCTCATCCCCTACCTGTTGTGAGCACAGCATTATGATCTAGCTTCAGAATACCGATCCACACATACCAATGTAAGTCATCTGCTATACTGAAGACAGAATGTTAAGACTTGAATGGGGTAAAGAGAAAGTCAAAAGCATCTGCATTTGCAACAGCAATTGGTACTGGCTGGACTTTAATTGATCCTTTTGTCAAGACAAAACTCTTTCTGGGCACTAAACTCCTCCTTTCTTAACCCAGTCATATACCTGAGAGCTGACTTCATCTTGGTACATTGTAAGAATTCTGTTCAGCCAAGCACTTGTGATCCTGTGATGCACAACAAATAGGAAACATGAATACCTGACAGAAGAGAAGGAAGTACTGTATTTATTACCTGTGGCCACTGGCCTCCTGATAACGCCCTCCTAGTTATCTCAGCAACCGTGTTCTTCCGTGAATCAGGGTCTTGACGAGAAACTGCTACAGGCTGAAGGGAACTTAAAATTGCTGTGAAAAAGAGAAAAATATTTTGTCTTATACTAGTGCTTAGAAAACACATGGGTTCAAGGTCTCCTTTTAGCAGAAACTTGTTATTCTTATCCTAGGAGACAGACTCCACACAAACAACTTTCAGACTAAATTGATAAGAGTGTTATTATTCTCCTCTTTCTGCAAAATGGGAATTAAGACACAAAAGATACACTCACCCTGCCAGCTGAGGAACTTTACAGTAGGTATAAACATGTGAAATTCACCCAAACACATTCTAACAATATTGCTATTATTTTTCACTGAGCATTTCCCCACAATTCTAAGAGAGTGATCTAACTGGGTCTCTGCTCATGGGCCACACTCAGGCCTAACTCATGCAGGCTGCACCCAACATGTAGTTTTAGCCTTCCCTTTTCAGTTACAAAGCATGCACAGCTTCTGTGTAAATTACATAAAAACTTCTTTTCTGATTCTCCTTTAATCAGAAGTCTACATCAGACTGTGTGGACGAATGCGATGAGAAACCTGGCAAAGAATTATCTTCTCTGTCCCAATCCTGTGCTTTTAAGCTAAAATCAATATATTATCTGTTCATTTATTTCCTACCAAGACATTGTGCTGTGTTGCCTACTGAGTTTAGTTCTGGGTTCCTGTACAGCCAGCAGAAAGTCTACAGCTGATTCTAGCAATAATGCAAATGGGGATTCTTTTTGTGCCAAAAGGAGGAGAAAATAACAGAAGCATGACTCATCTGATCTTTTCCATTCTCTGCATTTCCTTTTCGAGCAACTCCTCTTACATTCCTTCCTGGTCTTGTTCCCATTAAAAAAATCCATAACAGTGCCTTCAAGTTTAAACTTATCAATGTGGTATTTTCCAGACTGCTGTAGTTTGGGTCTGTTTTGAAATAACCTTCACTAACATTTGTGGGCCACTGTTAAAAGACAGCAATGGAATAGATTTCTCAAGCTACCTACTGGGAGAATGAAAGAGCTTGCAGCCTGAGCAGTTGCAAAACATGTTTTCATATAAAACTAGTTTAAAATGACATTTCATAACTGAAAAGAAACACTATATTTCTAGGCATTTTTACCAATTCACAGAGATAACGTGTTACAGGAATTTCACTGGAAATAATTTGTAACTGTTTTTGGAACCTAAGGATTTAAAAGTCTGCCCTTAAATCACTTCAGGAGATAAAATTTTTGCTTCAATGTCAAGTTGCTGACTCGTAACTTTTTATTTTTTCATCAATACTTACTGCCAAATACTGGAGTTCTCAGGTTCTCTGCTCTAGACACTATTGATGGCATTCCAGTTAGGGCACAAATAATGGCATCAAAAAAGCTTGAATGAGGAGCTGCGACAAAGACTGGGGCTTCTGGCAGATTTGCTACTTTGCCCTTCACTTTAACTTGGAATCCCATCACCAAGTAAGCAGTACGAGTCAGGCATGAGAGGGTTCTCTGGATCATCCTCCTTGTAAACAGAAGCAGAAAAGTATCATCCATCTTGCAGTCAGTATTTATTTTGTACTTCAAAAGAAAAGCCTGTAACAGATTTCCTAGTTCTAACCAGCACTGGGGGCCCCACACAGGTAGCACTAGTACTCACCAGGAGAATGTACAGCTAAAGGGAAAGTAGGGAAGGGCACATCACCTTTCCCTGCTGGAAGATGAGGCAATGTACAGCATCTTGTGAAACCCTCCTCCCAGGCACACCATTTCTCATGCTCTATTTTATAGCATTGTAGCATTACACTGTTGTGAGTACAGTAATTAGCAGATTCAGTGTCCCTTCTGTAAGAACTCAGGTAACTGATACTGTTCTTTTACTATCAGTTGTAAATATGTAAGGTTAAATGACAATGTTCCCTTACTGGAACATGTTCCCATGGCAGGGGACACGTTCCTTTCATGGACTCTCTGTAACCTCTTGGTCTTGTTAGAAATCACCCCCTGTGTCTCGTCCTCCTCCTGCCACTGCAGTGCATCATAGCTGGAAGGGAACTTCATTACTTTGAGGTCAGAAGTGAGTGACTGAAACCCAGAACCCACAGAAGCAGCTGTAAAATACCACTTCAAGGGCAATGCAGCTGAGAGAGGAGCTGTCAAAGCTAATTTTGTCATAGAATCAGAGCATAGCGGAAATGACAAAGGGTACACAGAAACTCAGTCTATGTTATGTTACCAAATACTCACTTAATGAGTTTCTTTTCTCAAATATTCCTATTAGTATTATCACTGAAGTAAGTCCTGGCTTACAAATAGTCTGTAAATATTTTTATACAAATATTTTTTTAGCCCAAATATAACTGAAAATCTACCTATTTAAAAAGCTCAACTATTGTAAAATACACTCATTAAAAAATAGGTTCATCTAAATGGCTAAAACTGAGATGTCACTGAGGAATCCTCTTGAATCAAAAGGAGGAGTGAGAGGAAAAAAAAGCTTTAGACCCTGTCTTTGTGTCATTAAAAAAAAGAAAAAAAAAAGAAGTCTCAGTTTTCACAAATGTTGGTCACTTTTTACCTTCTCCATCCTTTCAGTGGCAGAGATCCTCTTCCAGGCTGATGGAAAGTTGCAATTGATGCAAGCAGCCATGCTAGCAGTAAAATGAATGTGATGCATATGGCACGGAGAGGAAGCAAAATAATACCCTGGAGAACACTCTGTAAAAAAAGAGGTGAAATGTCTTAAGAAATGGTATCAACAGAAATGACACTGCTGTGTAAGGATTTTCAAATACTGACTTTATAACCATTATATTAACCATTTATTAACTATTTTAACCAAATTTTAACTTTAATGCTATGTCATTTAGTAAGGAAAGCATTAATGATTTCAGAGTTCTTATGGAAAATCATTCACAGTATTTCATTTTCACTTTTGAGTTCCCATTTCAGGTAGAACTGGAGTATCTGAGTATTTAAGATTTTGGCTTGGATGTTGCTAGACACAGAGGGTAAACTAAGTTTGCTTGTTCCAGTTGATCTTTGGTCTTGGTCTGCAGCATGCAACCAGTCCAGACGAGTCTGCCCAACTGACACATATCTCCACTACGGAGCTTTCTGTCACTAGCTGCCTGTCTAGAGGTTGTGGGATTATTAAGATGACTAATTGTACTCTTGCCCTTTCAAATGACAAATCTTGTGTTGAGTCACAATGCTGCTGCAAGTGATCTTCACTACTGCTTCTGGGAATTGTGCACACACAACACAATGTCATTTCACCTAGTCGGGACTTCTGCAAAACAGAGTTTTTAGTCGCCCTGATCGCAAATAATCATCAAACATTATCCCCAACCCCCCCAAAGGAATTTTCAGCTTGCATATTTTCACACTCAGCCCCAGGAAACAGGTGTATTGGCAGAATGCTGTACCACGGGCAGCTCTGGTACAGGGCATAGCAGGAAGAAATTCTTAATTGTTTTACTCCAGCACATTAGGTTAGAAACTGTATCCTGAAGGCCTTTATGGAGCAACACAGCCCAGTGCAGAGCAAGGCCAGGGCTGGGAGGCAGGTGAGCTGTGCTAGCAGGTGCGAGCCAGAGCCCAGCATTCCTGGGAAACCAGTGAAGGGTTCAACTCCCTTTGGCACCTCATCCAGCTCAGCTGCCACTCACTGATGAGGATCAGATTGTGTGCACAAGAACAAAACAAATGCACAGAACAAAACACATCCCAAAAGAACTGTAACAGTGATTTTTGAAAATTTATTTGGGCTATGTTTCTAAAAGTACCTCAAAACTTATCTGAGGGTTTGTTATTGCTCACAGACTGACAACCCCAGCAGTTCAGATGTACAGGAGAAGTTACTGAAGGAGAATTTGCGAGTTTAACTTATGCTTGTGAGCTCACTACTTTGTATGCTTTACTATTTTTTAAGAAAATCTACAACTGAACAACAGTGTTTCTCTCTCAAAATCAACTTTTTTAGTTGGCTCTTTAACAATGGCCTCTTACCATCCAGAAAAAGCAAGGCTTTTTGTATGTCAGTTTTACAAAACAGTTTGCAGCTTCCTGGAGCTGTGGTTATTAATACCACAATGGATTTTAATTTACCTATTTTCTTTAAAAAGGAACAAGTGTTTGTAGCATATCTGAAAATAAGCATCTTAATATATTATTTATCCGATTTTTTTACACAGTTGCTTCTAATTCTCCTCTCACCAACAGAGTCCCTTCCCTCCCCACCAAACCCTTTCCATCTTCATGTAATGTCCTCTTACCCTCCTCTTGTAAATATGCAGGAGAGGCTCTGCCATCTGGCTCTAAACCCTCTGACAGTGATGAGGATTAAGATGAATTTGGGGCCTTCAGGACTTGGTTCTGTGTTACCACAGGCACAATGACAACAGACTAAATGTTACGGTGGATACACAGAGTAAATTAAGATAAGCATGATAAGCAGGTACACTGTGTTGATGTTTATGTTCTGCAAGCACTGCCAATGTTCCCAGGAGAGATCTGAACACTCAGTCGGATTATTTCTTTCTTTTACATAACAGTTTTGTATAACTAGCTATGGAATTTTAACCATGACTTCATGGACAACAGGAAAAGGACTGCTCTGGACCACAGAAAGGAGCATGACAGGTTTGACCCTGGAGATCTATTGCTCCCACTCACTCTGGTGCCAGCTGTGGTGAATCTGAGAAAGTCAAGTAGGAAGTTAAACCAACCAAGACTCCTTGCTTGTCTCCTAGAATTAGAAGTGTCCTTTTTTTCTCTATATCCATTCTCTTGCACTATGATCTAAAGGCCAGTTCAGCATTTCAGCTGCATTCAGTTATCTAATATGGGCTGCACAAGCATAAATCAGTGTGGTTTGACTTTAAGTTACATTTTTCTTTATACAAAAGAATATATAGGCACTGACCTAAAATGAAAAATAAAGGATGCAATAGAAAAAGCAAAACAATTCCTTCCCCAAAACTTTAATAAATTCATTAATCTATTTCAGGCAGATGCACAGGTGGTACTGATTTGCTGATGCAAGCTATTGGCTTTCCAGGTCACTGTGCAATGAGGCTGAGTTGGTTTCTGCTCCATCAGCTGCAGAGTAGGGTAAGAAAAGGACAGAAAAGAGAAAGGTCAAGGCAGACTAGAAAAAGGACAGTATAGGAGAAAAACATACAAAAGAAAACACAAAGTTTAGTAACTACTGAGTAGGATCAGAGCCATTCCAGCTTCTGTACAGTAATCATAAAGATAGAATTATTCTGAGTCATCCAAAGAACCTTTTCCCACATACTGAATCACCCATGTACTTTCTGTTTACTGTGTCTGCAGTGACTGCATATCCTGTCACTGCAGTAGTCCTGGCAGTCCAGGTCCCACTCCCACAGCTGATTGACCCTGGATCAATACATAGGATTACACTGCTGCTGAAAAAGCCACAGAAAGCCACAGAATTCCACTTGAAATGTTGTTCAACTTCAGCTGCTGCCAAGTTATCTAGGAAGCAGCAGTAGAGCAGGCTGGGGACCAGAAAAAAACTCAGCTTTCAGTGAACTACTTTGACAGGTGAAGCTGTGATCAGATGGACTGTCCCCCATGGCAGTACACACAGGGCAAGACAGGGTGTTCCATGAGCATCCAGAGGATGCCACAGCTCTGCCAGGCAGTCCAAGTGCTTCCAAGCATTGGGTTAAAAATACTGCCTTTAGCATGCTGGTTGTGCCATTACATAGTTCACCATTGCTGAAGTTCACCAAGCATCTCTTCTGAATAAACTGAAATCCAGTAATGACTTAACTAGAATCTGAGCTTTGCATTTGCAGTTCAGAAGTTAGGACAGCAAATGAGCAACCAGGATCAACAGAACTAAACTTAAACCCAGGAAAAATCTCAACAGTGAATTGCAGCCAACTTCAGTCAGAGGATGGAAACCAGAAGTATTTGACAACTGGTTTAAAATCTTATTTGGCACACGAAGATGGTTAGCACAGTCCTTGCTTTGCACATTCTAAAGAATAACAAAAATCTCACTGGCTGGGACCAGCAAGGACCAGCAAGAAATTGTAAAATCTCACTCCACTTTTCAGTCTGGCTACAGCCTGTTTCCATATTTGAAGCTGAATGCAACAGCTACCCTGCCTCACTTTCAAGCTCCGTCCATCAGGCACAGCGCAGCCTTTGCATTCAAGTTCACCAACATATGGAAATCCTGCTGTGGACTCCCAAAGAAGGTTTTGAAATCGTATGGTTTTATTGGTGTATGTTGAAGGAATAGTACAGAACAGGGGGGATACAACAAAACTGTCCTTAACATGCAAGAATAGAGAAACACTACACTTGACACAAACAGAAAGAGAAGGGACACTTCTCTTTTCTGAAGTTCATAGTAACACTCTGGTAAGGCCCTGATTCCCAGCAGGTCTGACTGGCAGTGCTGAGCAAGAGAGGAGCAGAGGTTTACAGGACAAAGCAGTCAGTAGGAAGTGTCCTTGTCCTTATGACTATAGGGTGAAAAGAACAAAAGGGAGCAACACATGACATGAAAAGATTCTCTTTCAAGTGTTTTTCTGCTTTACAATTCTGTGACTACTGTTTTGCTCCTCAGCTCACTAGCACTGGGCCTTGACCCACGTGGGTGCTTTTCCTTCCAGATGCATTACAGAGTTCCCCATTGGGACACATCATGTTTTTCATCCCTTCCTTCTGAAGGAAAAAAGCAGGATATATTTATTACAGCTAAAATAGTAATAGTAACTTAAAAATGCAAGCTTTTGAAAGTAGTTTGTGCTTCTTTGAGAAAGAACAGTTGGCACAGAAAGCTGTCCATTTCTGGAACCTCATTAAGAAACTGGTTTCTTTACCTCAGGTTTCATGCCTAAAGCTACCGATTCAGATGCACTTGAAATGTGTTCCAGGTTCTAGTAAAACATAGGGGATAAAAGAATTTGAAATTGTTTTCCAAGTTTCTCACATTTCCTCCATCCATCTACCTTCGGGGCAAACACTGTTTATGACTTGAGGAAGATCTATATGAAACATAAAATATTTAGTTGTACATCAGCCCCAGATATTTATAACCATCAGCAGAAAATACTGTAATTTCACCTACACAGTGATGTCCTCATTCTCCTCATCCATATGTCAGTTCATGTTTGGTTCATCAGCTAATTTTTGAAGAATATTTTTAAAAATCAAAGCTTTCTTAGTTGTATGAGTACCCTGGTAAGTCTTGTGTGTGCTTGTACACAAGCTGTAGTGGGACAGCATTCATCTCAGAAGCCTAATCAAATTAGTCCAGTGACACCAGTCAGCAACCCAGTGGGATTTGGGTACCGTTTTTTGTTGTACACCCTGCAATATGGAACCAAGAGATTAACTCCCCCAACCCCCAGGCTTAAAATCAGCCTAAAGCAAGTTAAGCATTTGAAACAACATGACTGAAAAAGTTATCTTTTATTTTAGCTTTCCATATCAGAGAGAAGTTATCATCTTCACTCTAGAGCTGAGGCATCTTACACGATCGATTGATAGGCAGTATTTCCTTTTTGAAACAGGGCTCACGTTTTCTCTAGAAGTGATGTGCTATTAGCAATGATTATGCAAATATTTTAAAAAGCTGGCTGTCAATCTTATGTTAAAAGTTTTAAGTTTGAAGTCAATAAGTCTGTGTGTGTGTGTCCACCAAGCAGCTCGTGGACTTTGAAAGGTGTTGGCTTGAAGAACTTAGTTTCAAAAAAGACCGACTTTTTAATGATGATCACCTTTTCCATCTTTGACCGTTTACTTAACTTCTTCGTGTAACTGCTCTCTACCTGTGTATTAGATCAGGAAGGACACTACAGGGGAAGGAAATGTTCTCACTATATGCCTGTTCCCGGCGAAGCCAGGAGCTGTAGCCAGGGAACAGAGTCGGGGCTGTTCCGCTCCCCTCCGGGCTCGGCGCGGGGTCCCAGGGGTGCTGGGCAGGCCGGGCCCCGCAGCCCCGGCTGCCGGCGGGCGGGAGAGCGGGGCCGGCGCCACTTTCAAAGCGCGATCGCTCACACGGCCGCGCTCTGCCCTCGCACGGGGGGCTCTTCAAAGCGACCCGGGAGCTGCACAGTGCACCGCTGACAGCCCCGTGGAGGCGGCACACAGCGCCGGCTTGGAGCCGCGCCCGGGGGTGCCGCGCCCGCGGGTGCCGTGCCCGCTCCGCCGCCCCGATCCCGTGCGCATC
>VZRZ01001394.1:452883-670388 GCA_013398175.1 Climacteris rufus
TCCCCCTAGCTCCCCTAGCTGGCTCTCCCCCCGCCCTTTGAAGCGTGGGCCTGGGAAGTCTAAGTGTCCTTGAAGAGCAAGCCCAGAGAGAGAGGGTTATGTCTCTAGAGAACAGCAGCTAACAGGCTATGAAGCATACACACCAGGCAATACAGAATTTGAAAAATATAAGGGTTAAAACCTAAGGCAACATTTTGAAGAACAATTAATTTCTAGTCTATGAATCTATGGTAAAATGAACCTTGATCAATGGACCACATAAAACACAACCTAGCCTTTGCAAAGCTGATATCTGGAATCTTTCTTTCACTGAAAGGTGCATGTGGTACTAAAGATGGGCTTCGAGAGAATAGCAGCATTAGCTTGCTAGTCATTATTTTTCTAGGTTGAAGCTACAGCTTTTGTTCTGCAGGTCACTAGGACCATGTTTTTCCTGAAGAGCTTACCCTATACCTTTGATTCTGCCTAGGAACTGTGGAAAAGTGGCCCTACAGCAGGTGTAGCTGTATAATCCAAGTGAATCATATTAGTGATGCATGAAAATCCAGTACACATTTCCATAGTGTAAGACAGGAATTTTTTCTCTCTTATAAACAAACACAGATTTTAAAAAAGTATATACAGCTTTATAGATTTTAATATAAATTATATATATACTGTTTGAAATGGACTAAGATCTTTGCCTTATCCTGGCTGCCTTTGGGACAGTTCACTCTCTTCCTCAATTTTGTAAAAAATTTTTAAACTCTTCTGTCAGTAATTCCTAATCTGAACCAGAAGCTAAAACAAGTTGCCTTTTTTAACATTTATCTGTTTAATTCTTCTGATCAGAGCTGTTGTTTTGCCTCTATAAAACATGCGTACAAAGGCATTTTTCCTTCAGAAATTGAAAACCTGCTCGGGTTTGTCTTGCTCCCTGCTGCTGTCTGACAAAACTCTGCCATCTCCTGGCCCAGCCGTGTAACACTGCTGCACACAGCAGCTGGGGAGCATCTGTTCACTGCTTGTAAGGAAAACAACTCTTCTCAAGGACTAAAAGCCTTCTTCATGCAAAGTGCCATTCTGATTTTCCCGTTTCTTTCTGTCATACTAAATGCGAATTACTTGCCAGAAGTGGGTAGGAGGACAGCTGTTGATCGCCTTGTGTTTCTGTTGTCATTTTAACAACTTCTTTCTTTCATTTCAGGCCATAGTCCTCTAATGTTGGTTCAGTTTGTGCCTCCCTCCTGAAACAATGCCTAACACCTCTAAGTGCCCATCTGGGCACAGCTGACAGCATGTTCTCTCCAGGGATCAGGGCAGCCAAAAGTGTAATACAGTCACATTAAATTTGTCTTTCTCTGCCTGGGACAGTCTTACAGTGTTATCCCGGTAAGCTGTATACCCTCAAAGGTCTTTATGCCCTGACCATGCAACATACAACCTCAATACCATGCCAAGTAAATGGCACTGTGGCAGGCTGGATAACACAAGGTGTAATCCTTTAGGGTTCCATCAACCAATTTCAGTCTCCTGGAGATCCAGCTCTGCATGTCCCCCGGTAGAATACACTGGTTTAGTGAGACTTCAAGCAAGAAAAGCAGTTCTGGACTGTTCATTTCACAGTGCTCAGGTACATGGGGACTGGAGGAGGTGCTGACTGGCACACAAGAACCCATCCAAGCAGGCACACACGGGGGCATGCATGTATACACAAACCCAGACATAACTTTTCTTCTAAGACAGGTGCAGAGATACCTGTATATTGGAGTTTTCATTGAATGTTAAATGGAATTGGAACACCCCTAAAGCTAACCTTTTTCCTGGGTTTTCCTTTCTCTGCCTCTGTCCCTTCCCTAAATGTTAGACTTTCCATGTTCATGTTACATCCCTTACATTGATGCACATAAGGTTCACAGTGTTTGCTTGGTAATTTTCAAATGCTTCATTCAGTTTGAGAGTTGTTTCTAGCTGTTTTTGTCAGAGAGAAGTTGCTGTCCCCAGTCTTTTAATAATGCCAGCCCATAGGTGCAGGTAAAACAGTCCTAGCATGCTGCACCAAAGAGGGAAACCTCATGCTGAGAGTTCCCTGAAGCTTCTTCTGCTGAATTCCTTTCTCTTTGCAATGCTTGATGGACATAAGGCAAATAAATCAGAGGCAAGAACCTAATCACTTCATTTTGCAAGTCATACCTGATAATGACCCCTGCAAAGGGAGGCACTTCAGTGAATGTTTAGATGGCATGGTGTTTGTCTCAGTGGAGTAAGTAGGACGTGGTTACATTTCTGGTCCCAGACAGGCAGACAGATTGCTGACCCAGCTCTGTTAACAACTTGGGAAAAAGTAGCATTGGCTCTTGCTGATGCTGAATGAAAATAGAGCTAGTATTACCTCAGGAAGTCCATTGGGTATGTCCCCTTGGAGAATCCTCCTTCCTCACCTGAGCTGGCTGCAGAACTAGACAACTTGACAAGAATTTCTCTTCTGTTCCTTTGGGTAAGGAAAGCTCTGGACTGATGATGGGGCATCTCTAACTCCCAGTGCTCTCAAACTGGCACCTTTCCTGATTATTGAATTCACTTGAAAACAAAAGAAAAAAGTAGATTTACAAGAAAAAGAGAGACTCCAGTGAATTGTGTGAGAATGAGATATAAAATTAACAGTTGGTTTTTTTTTTTTCCTTTGAACTGAACCCAGGAGCCTCAGTAAAGTTTACCCTATTTAAAGCATTAATTAGGGAGCTGACTGTACATAAAGATAAAACAGAAGTCTTAAAAAAGTCTCCAGGGACTCAAAAACTCCAGGTTTGTCTACATGAGGCAAAAGAATTTTAATTAGCAGCAACTGAATTGAAGTGAACTGATATGAGAAACAAAAAGAGAATTTATCCCACAATGTATTCAGAGAACATAATTGAATGTTCATTAGCTAAGAGTTATATACTGACTGTTAATGAGCAGAAATGAATATGTATTATTTCTTATTAAGCTGGAAATGTATGGAACTAATTGCATTTAAATATAGTAGCTATAAAGCTGTGTTTATTAAGAGTCACTACTAAGAACAGGAAAGACATAGGTGAATTTATATCTTTACTGAAGTATCGTTTTAAATATTTATTATGCTAAGTGGTATTAATACATAGCTTTTCAGGGAAATTGTTATTATGTTGTGCTAGTAGGACTCGGTGACGCCTTCATTTGGAGAGGATTTATGCTTTATTTGTTTTAAATTAGGGAAGGCAGCACAAACAAACAGAAGCTCTCGGATTCCTCTAAGACAGCATTATTGCTTCTCAGGATGAGGGTCCTCTGTTACTCATGATCAAATGACACTTGGCTTCTTGATATGAAGCCTTGATAATAATCTCAGGAGAGAGTTTTGGTAAGGTTTCTTTGTTGCAGATGTACAGGACAGAGCCATCTTGTTGTTAGGTGTGGTGCCAAGAGACCAGAAGGAATTTGTATTATCACACGGGGTTGCTGTGCACGCACCCAGGAAGGGCCCATGCGTCTGGGAAAGCCTCTGGTTGTCCTGGGCTGAGCCTGAGAGGAGACTGGTAGGGCATGGTGGGCACTGTCTGATGAAGGGACACAGGGAGTGAGCAGTTGCAGGGGTGTTTGTGTTGGAAGGGTTGGTTCCCTTTAGGGCATTTAGTTACTGAAGGGTGCATGAGGAAGGGCAGAGCAGGGGGGAGGTTTGATGTATCTGCCCTGACTGAGGGCGAGGTGTGAAATGGAAACCCTGGTGTCCAACAGCTCCTTGGCCTTGGGGTTCTGTGAGATGGGGGGCGTGTGGGGTGGCTTTGCCTGAACATTTGATGGCTTTTGCCATGATTTCAGTGGTCTCTTGGGAAAGGAGAGGGACAGCAGACAGAGAGGGAGAAGAAAAGAAGCAGCAACACCCTGAGTGTGTGCAGAGCAGCAGGGAAGAAAGAGGTACTACAAAGAGGAAGATCCTTAAAAATAACTCAGAAGAAGTCTGATGGCTTCCCAGTGTTGAGTTAGCCTGTTTTCTTTGGAGCTGCTGTGGAGTGCTGGACCAAGACACACCTGCTCCTGAATGAATTTCACTGGCATCTGCCAACAAATTTGGATTTACACCCACGATTATTCATTGCAGTGGAAAGGCCACATCTTCTGCATGGCAAAAATAAATGTTTTCATCCTCCTGCTCCCTTTGAAATTGAAGAATATTTTGGGGCTGCAATCAGGGAGAGTTAGCACACCTTTGAGCTGGTCTGTGCATTTGACATCAGTGCTTTAGGCAGTGATTTTGTGGAATTAAATTACTGTCTTCCTGC
Source organism: Climacteris rufus (assembly GCA_013398175.1). NCBI lineage: Eukaryota > Metazoa > Chordata > Aves > Passeriformes > Climacteridae > Climacteris > Climacteris rufus. The sequence goes on from VZRZ01001394.1 coordinate 457,167, forward strand.
TTAAATGGAAAAATATCCTGCTTGGTCTGATTAGAATTTGAATTTTTTTAATTTTGCAATTTATCCTTTTCTGATAAAATTATTATAGATTATTACAGTAAACAGTGGTCCTTTAGTAATCTAAATTTCTGTTTATTAATTGTATGGATGTGTTTTTACTACAGGATTCCTTAGTAGCAGCAAGAACTGCATATTCAGAAGGATTGCAACTTTTCCCCTATTCACAAGAGGGCGATAAATCCCCAGTCATCTTTATCCAGCCTCTACTAAGTGTTCAGTACCTCACTGCAAAATGTCGTAAGGACCAGCTCCCTGTCAGAAAACTGAAATATATGTATATGGTCTGTATAAAATATTGTGATGCCTTTTGTTTTGCTTTATGGGAAGTTTAAGATATGCTCTGTTCATTTCATTCCACTGTAGATCCTAATGTCAGTAGAAACTAGATGTGGAAAAGTTATTTATAATATGCCCCCCACACACTGCAAGTGCAAGTGTTTTCTTTATGGTACACATACAGGTATTAAATTTAGACAAATGTCAAGCACATAATAAAAAAGAAATTTTAGCATACCATTCAGGAGAATTTCCCATAGCCTACAGGTTGTTGTGTGTGTATTTTTTCCTCATATGAAACTTCCCTTGGTGATCAGAATCTTCCGTTTCTTAACGTTAATCTTTTTCTTGAATTAAAGGATCTTTTCTCTTGAACTTCCCCTTTTAATACAATATTATTTCATCTAAATACAAGCCTTTTTGTGGTGACAGTATTAGTATGGAAAGCTGCCATTAGCACTATGATTTCTCTGTTTGTGTAGACAGTTTTGTAATTTATTAGTACACCATTACATTTTTAATATTTAGATTTATTCACCTTCACATTGACTGTCTCTTATAAATCGTTTCTGTTTCACACTATGTAATAAGAATAATTTCAGGAGTTCTACATGGAATAAAGAATAAGGGAAAGAAAAAGAACAACTGGTTCAGTATACTAAATTTTATGTCTCTGTTGATGTTATCTGAGTTCATTCCAGCTCCTGAGTTATCCATGCCACCCTCTTTTGAAGGAGCTGGATTTCTTCCAGTTCTAAAGCTCCATGACCCAGCCCATGCAATTTTTAAGCTGTTGGTATTAGAAAAAATTCTTAATAATTTACAGTATAGTATGGCCTCTGAAGAATGTTTTCACTCTGTATCTTAATATGAAAAATAAATAAATGCCGACAGCCTCTAGCAACACACTGAGGCATTTGCTGAAGGTGTTAGTACAGTGTCCAACTGAGTTTAAGGGCCTCAAATTATGTGACTTCCTTAAATAAAACAAGTCCATGACTCTTGAGGCACCTTCTGCAATCTGACTGAAGTTCTGGGACTGTCTCAGATAGCTGAGATAAAAACACCTTTATATTGTCTTTCAACAACTTCAGCTGTCTTTGGTTGTCTTGCCTGGCCCCTTGCCCAGTTGCTGATTACCTTAGGCCTGCAGTACGAGGGAGCTGTTAGAAATCAGGGCTACCAATAGCTTATTTATTTGGATATTATCTTGCCTGTAAGACCTTTCACCATTCACCTCCACCCCTCCTGCAGTGGTGCCTGCCGGGGCTGCACCGGGGCGAGGGCAGGGCTGTCCTTGAGTGCAGCACCCGTTCTGTGCTGGCGGACGGGCAACAGGCGGGCTTGGGAGAGGTGCACACTGGAGCTCCTGGAAAAAACAATGCACCCTGTTTAAGTGAAATTACAGTCTGCCCCGTGCCTTTCCTACTCGCCAGATGAGGTCTATGGCCTCTTCACTGTTTTTTCTCAACCCTAAAGCCAGAGTGTTCTCATGGATGTCTTGCCACAGTCAGTAGTTCCCAGGTTGGGAGAGCCACTGTAAACACAAACTCCTTCACAGGGATTCTCTCAGTACAGCCAGGCGTTTTGGCTGTTTCAGTAAAAATCAAACTTATGTAACAAACCCATGTGACTGTTGGTTTACTATCAGCTTTCCTCTGGACAGCAGCGGAGTTCTGTGTGCATCATTAACATCTCCTGACTGCCTTGGCAGATGCAGCCCTGGCTCTGCTGTGTATCTGGGGGTATGAAAATCTTAACTGGGCAAATGCAATTGTAAATATGATATGCCTCACAGTAATGTATAACTCATGTGTTTCCATCTAAGGAAAACAAACTCTTCTTACCACAAAAATGTGCCCTCCAGAACTCTATCCATATGCCAGAAATATACTTAAGTCATATTTTTGTCATATTATTTAAAGTTTTAAGTACACCACAATAGTAGGAGAGTGAGTATGCAGATGGGTCAATTCTGTTTATATATTCTGAAGAAATAAGGAGGAGTTGAGAGCAAACAAGCAAGAGTAAATGAAGCGTTTCCAACTGACCTGTGACTCAGCTGAGGTATCTGATCAGAGTAAGAACTTGGTAACTAGAATTAAGGGGGGAGTGGAAGGCATGCAGTAAACCTTTTTTATCTAGCAACTGTAGGAAGATGTTCTCCAACTTTAGCTAATATTTTTAAAGGTTAGGGGCTTTTTACAGTGGGCAGAGTGATGAAATAATCAAGAACTTGCTTCAGCAATAGAAAGCTGAAGATTCAGTGGTGTCACTGACTGAACAAAAACAGTGGGAAGCCCAGGACACAGCATGGGTTGCACTAAACCATGAAGTAAGTTTTAGTGTATGTGTTGATGTAAGTCTGGATATAACCAAAGACTGTCCCTTCTGTATTGTTAATAGATATCTGCTTTGCTCAAACAAGTTTTTGCCTTTTTAAGTGTTAACGATGAAGCCATCCTAATGCTATTAATACAACAGGTGTGGCTGCAAGAGTGTAAGGAGAGCAGCAAAATTCAGGTGTATGAGCTCAGTTCATGCTAATATAATCTGCCCTGAGCCACACTGCCTTTTCAAATGCTGAAGGTGAGGATGCTAGGTAGTTTAAAGCAAGACCAAATGTTCCTGCTGTTTGGCAGTCAGGACCCATGAAGACCACAGCAGTGTCTCTTCTGCACAGGTACTCACAGATAAGGTTGATCTGACATAGGGACCAGCCTAGAAATTTGCTCTGAGGCCCATAGCAGAGATCTATTGTGAGCATTGGAGTACAGGTTAAAAGACATACTTTTCTAGAGGAAAAATGCAGGAAGGGTGGAAACAATGAGTCTTGCAAAAAAAGGAGTGAATGCTAGGAAACAGGCTTGCTATAACTTGGCAGTTTTCAGAGATGTGCTGCTAGTTGTGCCTGAAGAATAAACATTCTACTTTTTCTGCTGACTGTAGCCAAAGTTTGTGGCCAGCCAAAAGGCAGGGGAAGCTCTAAGGAAGTGTGTGCGTGTAACAGGGACATTTCAGATGCTGATTACAGGTGCTTTGTCCAAGCTTTTTATTCCATATTTCAAAGAAGGTTTGAGTCTGGAAACGTGCTGTGGGATTAGAAATACTGCCTAAACTCTACCCAGCTGGCTTGGAGAAGCTTTTGGATGCTGATATGTGAGGCAGGTTCAACAAACTGAGATTGGGCCTTGAACAGTAAAATAACCTCTTTTGTGGAATCAGATCACAGATGTGGATGTTAACAAAGGATTATGGAGCTGTAGCTCAGTTCTCATAAATAGAAATGGTGATTAGTTACAGAGACTTCTGAGCTTTCTTCCCAGCAGCAGAGGGGCATGGACCCAAAGGGGCTGGGTGTTGGAATTTCACCCGTGCTTCGCTGGGCAAAAGACAGCAATTCTGCTGGTTTTCCAGTATGTAGTATGAAGTGGTTATCTTACTGGAGGGATTGAAAGGCATTATCAGTTGTAAAATGTATTGAAACAGAAAGTGCTATCTCAGTGCAAAGTGGTTTTATCTACTGCTGCACACCCAAAGGATTTACTCTTGAGGTGGAGACACATTTCGTAATGCCTGTGATGTGTACTGAGACAATTGGAAATAATTAAGCCTTGGGGTAGTGGGGTTGGGACCTTGCTCTTATTGAGGTCAGTGGCAATTCTGTCACTGATTTCAGCAGGAAGAGGATCAGGAGGCATTAGGTAAACACAAGATTTTCCAAGACTAAGCATCTGGGATTTTTGGAAGGCTAAATTATGCAGTGCCAGTCCTCGCCCTGGTAGTCCAATAGTACAGTGTAGACACTTTATGCCAATTAATTACTCAGGGATTTATTAGCTTGAAATGTTAAGGAAACTGCTAGCTTCATTGGTATCTGCAAACAAAACATGCAGAGTGAAGAAGGTTTGAATACCCTAGGCACTATAGCAGAAAGTGAACATAAAATATGATAATTGAACAGAGGACAGTAATTTGAAGGGATGCATGCCATTAAAATGGATCATATGATCCATGAAAACTTAGAAATAAATATAGTGTACTACTGTTGTGGAAACTGAAAAGTGACAATAGATGGGGAGAGACCAACAGAAAAAGAAATAGAAAAATCTCCACAAACACAAACCAAAAAAGTCCTTAAGGAGATTTACCCTGACATAAATTAAGTTGAAAATGTATTGATATTTGGGAGATGCCTCTGACAGTTATGAGCTTAAACAAGAAAGATGGCTTTTTCTCTGAAGAATTTCAGAATGTATAGATCTGCAAACAATTTATATATCAAAGCAGTCACCAAATGGGCTGGAGAGGCAGAGCAACAAATCATTTCCAGAAACTGCCATTATCAGAATGTAGAAGTAATGTTAATCTCAGTGTTGGTACAAAAGTGAACATTAATGTCTGTATTTTAAATAAAATCTGATTTTGATTTTATTATGTTGCCTTAGAACTCCTTGGAATTGGTCTTGGAAAACTGTGCTGTAGCCATGTCAGCTGGAGTCTTTTGACATAAAAATGACAGAAATCTGGAAAGTTTTCTAAACTACATGTACTGTCTTGTTAAATCACAGCTCAGTGTTTCATCTGACCATTGTAGACCTATGTAGTAAGCAGAGTTAACAGACAGAGGCAGAGGTGACTTTCTTATTAAAAAACAGAATATCTCTCATTGATTTCTGATGTTTTTCTAAAGGATTTGTGCTCCCAGATGATTTTATGCCTTTGCATTCATTTCTTATTTTGGAAAGGAAGCTCTTTTAATAATGTTTAGCATCAACCTCTCCTACCTGTGCAATTTACTGCTCTGGTAAAAGTGCTGTTCCCCTGCAAAAGCTTATAACGTGCTATATGAAATGTCAGGAATGATAAAGCAAAACAAAGAACCTCTGAAAGAAAATGTCCTGCCATGAATATCTGAAATCTACTGAACCACTGCTTTATTATACTTAAATTTCGATAAACGCTTTTCTTGAGAGCTTGTGCTTCAGTAGGCAGGGAGATGTGTTTTCTATGTAAATAGCAGTGTTTGCTTTTTCTTTAAAAACTGTATTCCACTGCAGTGGTAAATCCTACAAGCAAACTAAAACACAGTTTAGGCCATGAGATATGGAATAAAATCTCTGAAACCTCTCTCTGTGCTTGTTGGGTTGCCAATTGTGGCCATAGGGGAAGAATGCCTTAGAGAACAGATTTTCATAATGTTTTTATGTATGTTCAAGTTTTGAAAATAAGGGAGAAGGGAGGAAGCCAAAACCTATGAAAGGGTGCTAATAAGCTCATTTTGCCTTTTCATTGTTTTATGTCTTGCCCCAGATTTTATAGCTTCACTCTCAACAGAGATGGTATGGCACAGGATTTATTTCTGAGTGCTTATCACTCCTTAGTAGAAAGCATTTACGTTTTTCCATAAGAATGCTTTCTATTCACATCTTCCTTGATAGCATTTTTATCCACTTACTTTACCGTGAGGTATCACTTAGAACACTGCTCAGAGGTTGGCAAGGGTTAGTGTAACCATTAATGCATTAAAGTTGGCTGCAGGAAGTGTTAATGCTTTGCTGGCAGTTGTGTTTCAGAGCTGCTGTCTCTCATGTCAAAGGACTTCCTTTCCTAAATGACAGGCCAGCACTGTCCTTGTCTGAAGTCTTCCTCAGTAACTTTACCAACTCTTCCAGTCACCTCTTTTAGTTTTTTAGTTTTAGAAATCCAGCTTAAAATCTTGAAAGTTTGAAGATGTATCTGCAACTGTTTGTACAAATGTCTACAAATATAACTGATCTTCCTTGGTGGTTATTTCAACCAGTTTCATTTGCATCTCTTAAGGGCCAATTTAGGAACCAAGTGAAGCAACCAGGAAGCAAATGAAAAGGGTAGATTGTAACAGGAACAGTTTGTGACTCCATCCTTTGCAGAAATGTCACTTGAATATTTTCATAATGAAAGGCAGAGTCTCCAGTTTTATATTCTGCTTATGCTTTCATACTACTCTTTTCCACATATCATGGGAGAGTTTTTGTGTGGTTTTTTCAGGCAAGACAACTGTTACCTGTCATGAAGAGCTTCTCTTTCTTTCCTCCTATTTTTCCGAAGAGGGACACTGTCAGGGAATTGTACCATATCAGTAGTGCTACCTGTATTATATGAAGTGATGTGGTGATTGTTTAGCTTTGCATGGATTAGAAAAAGACTGGAGTTGCAGCATTCTTAAATCTGCTCATGGTTTTTTTGGTGAGGTTGGATTGGTTCTCAAGCTGGTTTAGATCTGTTTCTCTGTGGCTGAAACTGGCGATTACAATGCTTATCCATGAAAACAAGGTTGCTTGCTTTAACACAGATCTAGGGCATATCTCCCTTGGAGATAATGTCATAGAATAAAGTAGTTTAATGAAGGAAGAATGGAAACATTGGAGAATTCTTTGGGTTTTTTTGAGATTTCATCTTCCTGTTCTCTGTCCCAAAGTAACCATTCTGTCTTTGCATGAGTAAGATGAATTGGATGTCAAGACCTCTGAATATCCTTGGATAGCTTAAAACAAACAGGCTATGTGTCATAGTGTGGTTGAGCACACTATGAGTTTGTGGCTGAGTTTAAAAGTACATGGGGGGAGAATAAACATGTTTAAGGAACATTGAGATAAAAGGCTGGGGATTTTAGCATGCATGATTGTGAAACTGCATTGGAGCTTGTTGGGCTTCATGAAAGAGTATAAGCAATGTAAAGGATTACTGATGTCCTGTGACATGGTGGTCTAATCAAATGCCACTGAGCACATCCTTGGTACAGCAAGTGGTGAAGTCTTACTGAATTAAAGAAAAAGCTGATTGTTCTTTTGGGCCATACTGTTGCACGCTGAGTTGAGTGACTTACCTGTTTGGGAATGTCTGATGTACTAGGGTAGAACATACTGCTGCAGGTGCAGGGGTTCCTGTCGTGTGTTCTGGACAGAAGTGCAATAAAAATTGTGCAATTTCTATCAGTAATGCTGTATGATGAGTACTCTGAGCTTGTCTGTTTGAAAGGGAGGCTGTATTCTGTTGTTCCTACACATCCTGCTAAGGTGGTGAGGACCCCAGCAAGATCCTTTTGTGCTGGTGGCTTTTGGGCTGGCACTAGGAGTCTACCACTAGCAGCCCATAGTTACACTAAAATTAAGAAGCTCCATAATTATGAGGAGTACAGTCATGTTTTCTTCTACTCTGCCCTGCCTGTTGTTGGCCACACGTTTTCCAAGGGGGAGATTTAGCAGATGCCTGTGGTTTCTCTGCAGTTCTTCAGAGAAGGTGACATTCTGGATCTGGTTCCTCTTCCTGTGCCAGCTCTGACTCCCCAGCTCCACAACAAACTCCCCACATTACAGAAGTGTCCCATGGGTTAATTAGTTTGTGTTTAATATGTCTTGATGTAGAAAGTGTTGTTATTATTACTTAAAGCTCTTGAACCTTTCGGTATAGAGATACAAGACTTTTAATTACAAAAAATATGTATCCTGAGAATAACAGTCCCATTGTCTGAATTCCAGTGACTTTTTCTTTGTGATTTCCTGTTGCCATCCAGTTGACTTTAAGAACATAAAATTTGTCAAAATATTTTTTTAAATTTAGAATGCAAATTGCCTTACATTAAAATATTTAGATTTGTTCTGATTTTATTTTTAATTGCATACAGCACTGCTTTGATTGAAAATATTTAGACTGAGGAAATCCATGCCAGTAGGCTGTATTTGTATTTGTGCTCATCTCTTCAGGAAATTCCTTGTCTGTCTCTGTTGCTTGGCTATAAAGCACTTAATGAAAATAGCTTTTGTTGTTTTTTAGAGTAAATCTGCTGTAGGAACTTTGGAAAGAGAACACTGCTGCCTGTCCAAGTAATTCTAAGAAAAAGGAAGTATTTCAGGTGTATGTAACGTGTATTATTTCTCATTGATGGTGTTGCTTTGTGTCAGAAACCTTGGATAGGTTAGAGGTAGATTTTGCTGTGGACAAATGGTGTAACTGGTAAAATGAACATGTTACTATGGAGTAATTGATTGTTTTGAAGTTATGCATTCCACTATCTGTTGATCACATGCAACACTGCAAGCTGATGAAAACAAGAGCTTCTTTTTCCTTCTTCCTCTAATGAGGAGTCATTTCCTTGACTCTGACTCCTACTGGAGCTTGACAAGTTCAGACCACATATGTATCCTTGCCTGGAAAGATGGACACAGTAGTATTATGGAAACACTTAATATTATTAGTCATGTTATTTAATTTATTCTAATTTAACTTCTGAAAATGTGACTCTAACCTTCTCAAGTGCTTTGGTTCTAGGGAAGACCAAGTAGTTCTAGCTTCTGCTTAGGGCACCAGGGTTAGCCTGAGTTAGTGAATATTATAAAACAAAGTCTCCATCAATGAACTAACGAAGCATGTTTTGAAAAACACATCTGCAGTCAATAACCTTGAAGAGGAAAGAGTGTTATGGACAAATTCATTGAAAGCATATTCTATACTGGGTATGAAATTCTTGTGCACGTGTATAAACAGCACAGCTCCTGGGCTCTGGAGGTCTGATATGGGGCTTTGGAGAGACACTCAGCAGCCAGGGTTTGTGTGTTTGCACAGAGTTCATACACAGCATGATTTGGAACCCAGTCATGTCCTGTGGTGTCCCCATATCCTTCATGTTGGATGAAAAATAAGCTGTCATTCATGGCATTGTGGAAACTGAACTACTTAAGGAGACAGTCATTGGATGTGGTAAATTTTCCGTTGTTTATAGCCCTTAAATCAAGGGTAAAAGTGACTGTGATCGATGTAGTAATCAGTGCTTGAAATTCGAGGGGACATTTAAGGAGATGAGGCCAAATTATCACAATGTTCCTTCAAAAGTAAAAGCTACAAAAGCACTACTGGACATATGCACAACCAGAATTTTATGTACCACATTTATGTTGAAATTAATAGTTACTGTTCTAAAGCACTTTAAGGAGGGAAGAGGGGCCTTCACTTTAACCCTCCCTCCCCCAAACTCAGCATGAATATTGAGCTATTTTAAAGTGACATGCAAAAAGAAAGGAAGAAAAGACTATTCCTCCTTTATCCATAATGTAATGCTGTTGTACTCAACTCCAGGTCAATGTTTTTTTCTGCCATAATAGTAATAAAATCTTGCATTTTGATAAACTGAAAACAGGTTTATGAATAGCCACCAGTACTGTGATACTGATAAAACCTCTTCATGTTAATAGTACACACCCATCCCATCAGGGAAATGGAGCGGTCTTGCCAATATAGATTAGATTGTGATGGGTATTAGATAGTAAGTGGGAATAGCTTAATCTATAAGAATGTGAAGTATTTAGTAGTATTCTTCAGCTCCAGATAATGAAATGCCATCGAGACACTGTTAAATTTCTGTTTATTGACAGACATCTGCTGCAGTAAAGAGCCTGCCAAGAGCATGGTCTATGTTTTGAATTGATTTTATACCCTGATAACTCTCCGTAGTTGTGTGAAACATGCCCAAGTGGTGGAATGGAATCCAGTAGTTCTGTCTCTAGTAATAATTTATCTGTTGTCTTACATATGATTGTTTCTCTTATGGTGATCCCTCCCCTTTTCCCATGCAAATAATAGCAGAAGGAAGACCTCTACTTTGCCCCTCTAATAACAAGGTAGATCATCTCAGAATTTTGAGCTGCTTGAATATTTATTTTATACTGTCAATACTTTGTTAAAATTTCCCTGATGCCTGAAGTTTTGGTATCTGCCTAAAAGCAGCAGCAGTTGTAACAGCTGTCTGGTCAAGAATAATGATTTTTGGACTCAAAGTGTAGCTTTGTGTTGCTGCCCCTCTGACAGTGAGTGCTGAGTGATGTTCAGGTGGGATGGGACAGAGATGAGGCCAGTGCTGGCTTCCCAAGGGGGAAACAGCACCATAATCTCTGTGAAGATGAACCACGTGGCTACTTAGCTATCCATTTACTCTACCACTTCCCTTGCTCTTTTGCTGTGGCCATTCTCACATTTTGGTTAATCCTGTGAAGTTACTGGCCCTGTAGTTTCACTGTTACTGAGATTGGATTGCACTGCCCTTCCTCCTTGGTCACTCTCCCTAAGCTGTGTGTTAGTGGTGTGAGTGTGCAGCAGTCATCACCCCTAATAAGCCAGATTTCTCACAGTTTCTCCTGTGTTCTCAAGCACACAAAGATATTTCAGGCTGTATTTTCACTGTGATGCCATAGTTGTGCCATACCTTTTATCCATAGAGCCAAGGCCTGCCTAATTTCCCATTCTCTGGGCTGAAAAGTTGACATACTTAATCACATGCCAAGATCTCAAAAAAAAAATTACTTTGTAAATGGAATTTTAGAGTTAAATAAACAGTTTCATGTGTTGAATTATACCAGAGAATGGCACTAAGGTGACCTGCTAAAATTACATTCAGGTGGTATCAGTTTAAAGAACAAAGACTTTAACAATATCTGGAAAAAAGCGTAGATAATAGGTTGGAATACCCATAGTGCATGGCTGAGATAGTGCTGAGACGTGGCCAGAGGTCTACTGGCAGCACACTGTGCTGCTATAAAGACGATATTTGCTCTTCAGACTGGCAGGAATTGCTTACCTCCTACAATGAGGAAATTCCTTGAACCTGGCTCAGTCATTTCCCGCCCAGTCCTGGCTGAAGGCTGTGCGGCTTTGGATGACTTTCCTCCTTTGGCTTGAGGGGATGGTGACTGAAGTGCAGAGCCTGAGGGATGTGAGCAGGCAAAGACAGAAACTCAGGGAAAAAGCTTTCCCTAAATGAGTATGGAGTGTATATATAGCAGAGTGTATATGAGAGTTGTGGAATGCGATACAGCAGCTCTCGCTCTATTGACAGAAATGCTTTCCTAAAAGAATTTTCACACTTATTCCCAACAAAAGATGCTTTCCTTTTGATGTTTAAATACCCTTTATCTTTTTGAATAGCTTGGTATTACCCCAAAATAACTGGCACAAAGAGCACAAAATCCCGGAAGCCTCCTGCTTGGCAGCGTCTCGCACTGCACCGAGGCTCGGAGGGACGCAGGGGTGTTCTGCGCTGCCCGCGGTGCAGGGGCGCTGGGCAGGGAGCAGCGAGCGGAGCGGGGCTCGGTGTTCTGCGCTGCCCGCGGTGCAGGGCCCGTTCTGGGGCGCTGGGGAAGGAGCAGCGGAGCGGGGCTCGGTGTTCGGCGCTGCCCGCGGTGCAGGGCCCGTTCTGGGGCCCTGGGGAAGGAGCAGCGGAGCGGGGCTCGGTGTTCTGCGCTGCCCGCGGTGCAGGGCCCGTTCTGGGGCGCTGGGGAAGGAGCAGCGCCCGGCGCCGCTCCCGGCGCAGTGCGGCCGCGCTGCCCGCAGGGGGCGCTGTGAGCCCGTCCCGGCATTCACCCGCGCGGGAGAATTCCCCAATAACGCCCCGGTCCCAGGGTTTGTCTGGGACAGCCCGGCTGCTGCCTCTGGAGGCAAAATCCAACTGGAAGCAATGCTGTGTCAACTGCAATAACTCTCCCTCGCTTTGCTTTAAACCCCTCTATTATTGTAAAGCCACTTCGTGGCTCTGCAGTGGCTTTTCTCTCCTTGAACTTCAGGAATGGTTCTAGTTTACATCCACATTTCATAAAGGCCCTTCTGAATTAGCTGCCTGCCTTGGGATTGTACGTAGGGGTCTAGCGAGGATGCAGCCTATTTCCAGACTTAGGAGAAAGTAAGTCGCTTGAACTTTGGTTATATTATTTCCACCACAATTTTTGCAGAGCCTCCTTTTGCGTTTTCACAGTGTGCCATGTAGTGTCTACAGGAGCTCAGCTCATGTCACAGTTATTCAGATCACACTCCATTATTTAAATATAATTCCTAAGAATTTTAGCATTGGCAAACAGTCTTATATGGAGATACAGGTATTAAAACAGTGGTTTTGTAGCTTTCTCTTCTGCAGTTAATTTCACTCAAGTATCTCCCCAACAAGAAAATGGAACATAAATTCTGAATAGTTTGCTAGTCGTGACATTCCAGATATACCTGACAGAAACAGTGCATTTCCCAGTGGTCCATCTTGGGTGATTTTTCACTTTTGAAAACTCAAGTGTATTCCCACAGAGTGTGAAACCCAAGAGGGCTTATTTTCTCATAAAATTTTGGTTGGGAAATGTGGGAAGGTGGGTTCTCCTATGGGGCTATGCTGTGCTGATGAAGGCATATGGAGCTGGGAGTCTGGATTCTTTTATGGCTTTGAAATATCTTTGCACTTACACAGCAAAATATGTAGTTAGGATTCATGGTACACTTGCAGACAAAGTGCCAATCATTATCTTTAATTTTTTAAGTAGAGAAACCAGGGCCTGTTCAACATATGAAAAAAGCTGAAGTTAATTTCAAAAATGAGCAACTAAATGGATGTTGTAACGTGTGTTCTTAAGCCCTTCAGGTTCCATAGAGCACAGCCTTTGCCAGGAGTGATTAAAATACTAATGGGGAGTAATGAAATAGTCTGAAGAGAAATCAGAAAAGTGAATTAGGCTTGGTGTTTACCTGCAAAGTTAAAAAATGTGTGAAAGGATGTGTTCCTTTGATGTTAGACCACTTCAACTTCCTAGAAGAAAAATTCCCCATAAATTCAGGACTTCACTACTGGTGTGTAATAACCTTTGAATAGACACAATTTTCTCACATATACTTAGAGCTGTAGAAAGAGCTTCAGTGTGCTGTAGAAACAGAGTATATGTTAGCAATTTTTATTGTGATTTTAGTTTTAGTTTTTGGAGACCACGTTCAGTTTAGCATAGCTAGAATTTATGGAGCATAACTTTTCAAGGACTAAAATTATTAAAAAAGAATTCATTTTTCACACCCAGAGGCCCTGTGAGGTTTCAGCATCCCCACAGCTTTCAATTTTAGCAGTATTCTTTCCTGTGTTTTCAGATACTTCTCACATTTGTGAATCTAGTTATGGAATTTTCTCCTGACTGAATCCAGGCTGGAGTCATGCACTTGGTCAGTTAAGTCTTCTGAAGTCACTTGGTGGGTGCAAATACTTTTTACTGAGCACTGTCTGTTTTACAGTGTATCCAGTGTATTTTGTCACCCTTGTGTAAAGCGTGCTGGGACATTTGTATTTTTAAGCTTTCCAAGAAGATCACAGGAGAAAAGCTATCCATTGGGAAAGATAATTGGAAAGTACCAGTAAGTGGTTGCACTCAGTTAGTGTTCAAGGTGCTTTTCTGATGGAGGTTGAGAGATTGAGTAGAGGAACTGGTTACACTTTTTTATTTTTTTTTTCCCCCTCTGTGTGTGTGTGTGATTGCCCATTGTGTGGTTCCCTGTCATCAGTGTAGCTCTGGAGGCTGTGGCTGGACCAAGGCAGTCTCAGGCAATTGATGTACCCTAACTCTGAGCTGCTTGCAGATGTCTTTGGTCTTGGAATGATGACAGCACAGAGCCATTATTCTTTTAGGGAGGGCTGGGAACAACCGTATGGAATCCTTTTCTCAAAAATGATGGATTTCCTTCTCTCTGACAGCCAGAGCTACCAAGATGGGATCCTTGCCCACATGCAGCTTGAGGAACCCACAGTGCTGGGACTCTGGGCATCATCACCTTATGGAGGCTTTGGAGGCTTCTTTGGCCAGTTTTCTGGGCCAAATTTTTTTTCACCCTAAGCCCTGAATTCTGACATATACTTGCAAATGCAGGGGTCTGTCTTGTGGGAAACCTGGTCACGGTGAGAGAGAAAAAAAAGGAAATTTCTTTTATGTTGTGTAAGATTAGTACTGCACAGCTAAAAATGTGCTGAGAATTCTCTTATAGCTGCCATTAGTGAAGGGTGTCAGGTAAGGAGCCAGCTGTCAGAAAAATACATATTCTTACCCCTAAAGGTCAGTGTGGGTTCCTGCCCCAAGGAGAAATACAGATTGAGGTCGTGAAGAGGAAATGTGAAGCTCTGGAGTTAACAACTGCCTGTAGCAACTTCATTAGTTTTCAGTTTTCATATGAGTACTTTACAAATTTTAAGGGTTTGAATTTGCTAACTTAAAAAAAAAAAAATTAACTGCTTGTTTATCTTTCAGACAAGCGTGCTTGCCATGTGACAAGATGGGCTGTGTTTATAGCAGACAAAGTAAAAAGTATTTGCTGACACCATGACCCTATTGCAATAAGCATCAGTTTATCCTGAAGAGCTAATTGTTTTTGAAAGGATATAAAGTAGCCTTGTTTTGAAGTTTTCAGATTAATGCAACCTCAGTGTGTGTAATTATGGACAAAACTTGCCAAAAACACCATGGCCAAATGATGTCGGTAGACACCTGCTGAGCCCTCTTAAAAGTGTTTTGTGAGGTTAAGCAGGAGGTGATTGTCCTGGTCTAGTTTAGGCCCATCTGCAATTTTTTGGCTCCTAAATATTTTAAAAAATATTACCTAAATTCTCATGTGCCCTGGATTTCCTATGCCTGTGACAGATTTTATGTGAGATCTAGACAGAGTAAATATCTCACCCTATTCTACCTCATTTCTCCTGTTCTGCCATGCATTGTCTTGCTTATTTTAGACATTAGGACCTCTGACACAGGGACGTGTCTTGCCGCCAGTTTGCCATGCACTGCATACCAAATGTCCACTCTCAACTGTGAACTTCTGCTTAAGGCAGGTATGCACTATTTTATGCAAATATAAATAAATATCTACATATTTATTAGGATAAATATAAAATAAAATTGTTGTCATTAAAAATCTTTTGTGGCCTTTCTGACTCAAATACATATAGATGAAACTCCCTTCTGAAACTGAAATCAAAAGTAGAAATGAAGAGTCTGTGAGGCAGACATAAAATAGACAAAGAGATTCTGAGATTTAAATGGAAAAGCTCTATTTAAGCTCATGGTTTCACTAAAAAAACCACAATAAGTTAAGTATAGGATCTGTTTGAAACTTCTAGTGTCTGGTATTTCCCTGGTTTTTTTTGTCCATAGTACAGAATTTGCATGCAAAAATGAAGAGTGTATATAGAAAACATATTTGAAGGGGAAATGTTCTTGTTTCCTGGAGGAGTTTTGACCTAACCCTTTACAGGTGATGACTAACTCCTCTCTGCTGATTTCTTTTGTTTTGTTCCAAGTGTGTAGTTGTTTATGTAAGAAACAAAGCTGAAAGAACAAAAGAGTAAAGAGGTGATAAAAGTGGAGTGAAACCAAGGCAAAATCTGTAAAGGCCATGAGTGCTTTGATATATTATGCATTTTCTCAAAGGACTTGCCTGAACCAAAAGCCAAAGAAAAACCTGAGCTGAAGAGGTTTAACAATCTGTTAATCTGTTTAATAATTTATTAATCTGTGTAGGCAGGTGCCTTACCTTTTGGGTTGGATACTTATTCCCTTTTAGCTTCAAGATATTCAGTTTCAAGAATACTACATAAAAGTGAGAGGAACTGCAATTTACCTATTTGAGCATAGAATCAAGCCATAATTCTCCACACACAACCAGTGATATAAGACAAGAGACTGAGGACTGAGACAATGCTGTGCAGTGCTACATAAGAAGGTCTCTAAATGCAAGAATGGATAAAACTCCTACAAATCAGCATTTTAGAAGCCCCTTTGACATCATGGGAAACAACAGAAAAAGGATTTTCAGTGTAGGTCCTCCTAATTTATACTTTAGAGCTGCTGAGCAGTAGAATGGTCAGTGGCCTTGAAAAGTACATTTTCTTAATGGAAAAGAAAAGCATGAAAATGCTAGAATTTAATGAGCCTTGCCAAGTGTTCAGCTAGTGAGAAATCACACTCTCTTTCGAGGTCTGGGTTCAGCAGTCAGTGCATTGACTACAGAAGGAAGCAGAGCCCTTGTCTTCCTTTCACATGCAGGCCTTGCCTCTCTGGTAAGGTGCTTCGACTTGGTTTGCCTGATTCAGTCTCCTGCTGCTGTCCCGAGGCAGTGAACTTCAAGGGAGTTGGAAAGGAGAGCAGTGGAGAGAAGCCATGGCCAGAATTGTTTAAAGTGCAACCACAGTAGAAATAATATCTCCAGGGCTTAAGTAACTGTATGATGTGACACTGGATGGGAGACCTGTGGTTGAATTTCCTAATTTCTTGGCTAGATGTCATTAGAAACTTTGTGCAGTGGAGGTGCTGGGACTGCATCATTGCCTGGCACCCAGCTGCAGAGTGTGAAGCTGCTTTCAAGCTTCAGCCCTTTTGGCAGCAGTATAGTGCTGTAATAGGCAAGGCAGAATAAAGCTGTGAAGCAGTCCAGGGTTAAATCAGTGGTAAGAGACATGGAAAATAAGCCCACTTGGATAGCTTAATATTGTGAATTCCTGTCTTTCAGAAAGTGGAGACCACCTTCACATAATTCCAGAGACAGACTGCCAAACTCCAGGCTAATCTAAATTAAAACAATTATCCTCTTACAATTTTAGTTTATTTTGGCAATGCTAACAAATTTTTAAGAGCAAAGCAAGTCAGTCATTTGGGAGTAATTCTGAAAGTCCCAGAGGAAAGCACTGGGCAGTAGAAGACAGCTGAAAGCTCAACAGATTCTGTTTTGTCACCCTCTGTCTCATCATGCAGAACACCTGCAACAGGGTTAGCAAGGGAAATGCAGACCTGTAGTGACATGAGGCCTTTTTTTCTTGTGTCCCTTTGCCAGACTGGCTCATTGCTTGTCTGGTAGATTCTAAACATGTGCATGGTGAATCTGGCTGAAGCTGAACTTTAGAAGCATACTGGGAATTTGGGGATTTGGTAAATGAGGTGAAAGAATGATCCAGTGATGACATAAGCAGGCAGTGTGGATACAGCCCTCCCAGGGTTGGTTAGACTGGCCAACCTGGTAGTGTTGGCGTAGCTTCTCATGCAGCTATTGCAGCTATGGAAAAGTCTTCCAGCAATAAACCAAATGAACCACTGATCATCTTGACATTCTTGCCTGTTATCTCCAGTAGTGCTGCCAAGGAAGAAAATCTGTGCAGACTGAACACTTGTACTTTTATCTTGCTGTATTGTTGTTTGCTCAGACTGTGATGTATTTTCTGGGGAAGGGAAAAACTGATGTTACATGCTAAGCAGGCTAAGGCCAATTAGCCTGCAGACAGTTGGACTAGATGATTGTCATAAGTCCCTTCAAACCCAAATATTCTATTCTGACATCTATATTAAATAAAATATTCTATTATAGCCATGAGCTATTTCTTTGTGTGTGCCTCTGCATGTACACATGCAGGCATATATTTAATGCATAATTTAGAAAATATTATATATACTTCTTAAATGATATAAATTAATTTCGTAGCCTAAGTCACTTCTAGACTGGAAGAGACTTTTGGTTCACTTAATCTGTTCCCTACTTGGTCCAGGCCAGGAATTTTTTTTCTCCAAATAACACCAGAAATAACATGTCTGATGTAAGATGTTCTCTGGAAATACGGGGAGTCTTGATCTGAAGATGTAGTTGTTGGTTTTCTTGTTGTTTTGAGGGGTTGTTCTGATTTTGATTTTGCTCTTACTGCAGTTCCATACCTGGAAATACCTTAATACTTCTGAGTGTTTTACATAACCAATCTGTAACAAGTGCACATAAAATCTCTCTGATTCCACAGAGCCCAATGCTTGCTTGTTTGCTGATTTCAGCTCTTCCAAAGGCACAAGTATGTTCATTCACTTAGTCTTTGCTGCTAACAACATGCATGTCTGAGTTTGTAAATAGAAATAATTTGTCCAAAATGGACCCAAAGGACCTACTTTGCCTGATTTTAAGAACAGCACGGTTACAGTCAATTGCTTAAATTTATGGGTAACTGCTGCTTTGTAAAAGCAAGACAGAGTAGCAGGAAGAAAATGTATTTTTAACAAATACAAAATGTTAGTGAGACACGAACTGTTAAACATGATTCACAGTTGAGGCTGCTCTGTCTATTGAGTGTTTAAGCTGTGGCATTTCATTATAGCTTTGGCTGCTTTTTATGTATTGTGATGGAGCAGTTGCTAAACCACTGCCCTTTGCCCTGTTGGACTGGGGCTGTCCCACTGGTGGCCTGCAGCCCATCCTGCTCATAACTGTAGAAGATTTCCTTCAGCTCAAGGAGCAAGCCTATCTGAACTCTCTCCATGTTGCAACAAGCCCCGGTGCAGCACCTGTGAAACTCTACCCTGACACCTAAAAGTCCTAAGTGAACCTGATTCAGTTTAATAAAACTCTGGAAGTAGAACAAGTTCGATAAAAGTTTGATTTGTGCTAGGTTTTATATGGCTTAGAGATACACACTTATGCTTTTTCCCTTTGTTTCTTCTTCTGTAAAGAAGGTAAGTAAAAACTTTTGGTTCAGTTCTGAAAATGTCTTGGGAGAAACATGTTGAGGGCACGAAAGGCAAGGGCAGTGGCCTCCTTGATAAGGGCACAGTCTTAAAGTGCCCAAGAGAGGTGAAAAGAGAGGCCTGGGAAGGGTGATCCAGTTCAGCCATAGGGATCGTTGAAAAAGTCCATAGTGTTGGGACAGATGTAGAGTTAAACAGAGTAGCAAGTGAGTGGGACAGAATTACATGGGGCATGGCCATGTACAGGCAGAGCTGCTCAGGTGAGGACTTTCCGTCTCATTACAAACAGGAAAGAGGAGGAAGGTTTTAGGACTGTCTATTAATAAATGGAATTAGACCCAAAGATTTTTTCAGGACACATTTTGTGACTTAGTGTTTCGCAGGTCAGATGTGAAAGGCTAATGAGAAGGTCAGTATATCCCTTCAGTTTGTCTGACATACGTAAGTGATAACCTGGTAAATGTTGCAGTGGATGAACAGAAACAGATGTGTTTATAAATGACCTGTGTTAATCTTAAAGTCGCCAATCTGAAACTGAACCCAAAGAAGTGTGCGTTGGTTTAAGGATACAAAATTTATTTCTGGTTTTCTGCCAGTGATTTAGTCATTGGAGAATGGGTTTACATAGGCAAGAACAAACGGAGAAGCTGAGCAGAACTCCTTAAACCCACCAGATGTGCAGAGTTTTGTAGGATTATGGTGTTATTATTACAGAATGTAAGATGGTAGATTTGCCAATGTTGCAAAACATGCATAAGTTGTAGAGGAAAAGGAAGGTATTTCAGTCGTCAGTAGAAATGTGATTTAGCAAGTTCAGAGCTCAAAGACCCATTGCAAATGTTCTACTATATCTATGTTTCAAACCCCTTCCATATTAAATACAGATGCTGGAGTAGGCACTTTGGGGCATTATTGACACATGAACATAAAAATCTTCAGGGGATGGTTATTGAGGATTCTTAAAATAGAGCTTAAATTATTGCAATGCTCAAAATGAATGTCTGGCAGTCATTAAAGTTAGAGAATATTTTCAGCACTAGTACAGGAAGATGTTTATGATTGGGACAGATCATACATCCTTGAAATGTTTCAATAGATCTTGCTATCCTGAGAAGGTTGCCAGGTGTTTGTGAAAACTGCGACAGTGATATATTGTAACTACAGCTAGTTTGTTTTGTGCTTTATTTTGTTTGCTCTGCTGCAGGACTAATTGGGAAGGCAGTTAATGATTTTTGAAGGGAATGAGGATTCTGAGAAGGAGAGAAACCATCTATTGTGTAAGTACAAATAGTGCTGGCTCATCCATGTGAGGGTTGTCTCTAGTAATCAACAGCTTCCTAAAGTGGGAGTTATATCTGGATAGGGTGCAATCAAAAGATGATTTGGCAAATGCAGCCATTTTAGAAGAAGTATCTTTTCAGAATATCACAGTAAAACCCCTCTGCTTAGAGCAGAACAGCACTGCATGTGAACAAACACAAAGCTGTAGAGGACATGAGAAGAAACCAATGGATGATTGGTTCAGGTGTTACTGGTCAGTTCTGTGAATCATGGACTCAAAGTGAGAGATGTTTTGAAAAGGACCTGGGTTCACTACTTGCCTGCTGCAGTCTGTAGAGGCTCGTGAAGTGTTTCATGTGCATGGAACTGGATAAGATCTTTGGCCAGATGGTGTCTGAGCTCATGGGCAATTTGCATCTCAGTTTCTCAAGCTTACATCCCTATAGAATACGTATGCTGTCTCTTCCTTCCTGGGCTGTAGTGAGGTAGCCTGCTGATAAAGGGTGTGAATAACAGACAGAGGTGTAAACTGCTCAGAGAGGGAAGTGGGCTTTGCACAGACATGGGGCCATATAATTTTTTAAATTAAATTGCTGCAGTTACATCTTAGAACTAACAGAGAAAATAACCTAAGTTTCTAAATAAACCCACTATGCACTTAGGTACTAGGGTAATGTTCTTTCCTTTGACAGGTATTTCACTGAAACATGCTACTGAATTGTTGCCCTGACTTTTGCAGTTCTGGATGTTGTCATTCCTTTGTAGCTAGTTTCTCACACTCTTCTATGTAAACATAGCTATGTTATTGTAACTGTATCTTATCATTTACATTCCTTTCTCCTGGACACAGAGGTTTGATGGACATTTCCTTTGACCACTGTGATTGAGGGAGGAAGAACTCATTTCCTCCAATGAACAGTGATTTCTAAATGTATATAAAATAAAGAAGGCGGGTCTTGCTCACCCTTCCTGCTCTTTCCTACTTGCTCGTAATAGGTGTCTCCATCTCTTCTTTTGTGT
Source organism: Climacteris rufus (assembly GCA_013398175.1). Taxonomy (NCBI): domain Eukaryota; kingdom Metazoa; phylum Chordata; class Aves; order Passeriformes; family Climacteridae; genus Climacteris; species Climacteris rufus. Next base: position 478,109 of record VZRZ01001394.1, read on the forward strand.
TGTTACTGCGACACTGAATGTATAATTTCAAGTGATACAAGGAAGCCTCGCCATGAGAAGTGTTGACATTGTAATTTGATTTATTTGTATTATTAGCACTTCATGTGTGGGACATTATTTTCTGGTTTATTTTTTAATGAGAAACATTCCATCAAATTGTGAAAAGAACACTTTCTGTTGCCCAATGCATAAGCAAAAAGCCTAATTGAACAAACCCCCCAATGTTATAAAGAACAGAAAAATAAAGCACGTTAAACAATACTTGACTTTTATGTATAACGCATTGTCTTCAAAAATCTGAGTCGTTTCTATCCATATAAACAAGTTATATAGTAGTAACAAAGTGCATGAAGCAAATTGCTAAATTTAACTAAGGTATTAAAATAAAAAGTACTTTAAAACAATACTTTAACACAGATTTTTTGCCATGATTCTATCATGCATCAACACAAAGCAGATCCTGAGGCCACCTGTGCCTTTGACAGTCTTTCTGTATTATTATGTAAATAAATGGAAGTAATGGTCAAACTCATAAGAGGGTGAAAAACATCAAGACAAACCATCTATTTATAACAGAGTTGTATTAAAAAAAAAAATCAAAGTGCACTGCTGGTACATCTCATTTGAGCCTATCTGGTATGTGTATAACAGAGGGGCATGATCCAGTCTCCAGAGAGTTCAATGATTTGTTTAAGCACCAAGGGAATAAAGAATGATGGCTGTTCTGTTCATAGCACTACTATGACTAGCATGAAAACGGAAAAACTGTACCAGAATATATACGTAAACATCTTTTGTATACTGAGGAGGCAAACACTCTTAAATTATCTGATGTGTACAGTACTGGTACTTAGTGTTTTGGTGCCAGTACCAGACTGGTCCAGTAATTAGCATTCAGATCTATTTCTAATTACAGATAAGGCATATAACAAAAAAGTAAATATTTGGTTAATATCTCATATGGTTCAGCAACCCAACCAGTCAGAACTTATCTTGCCAATTTTAACAATCTTCAAACTCTTGTCTTCCATTTGTAGATAGTACTGATCTTTGAAAAAATAGGTGTATCCTGTTAAAATAAATTTGAAAAGAACATGCTCAGATTATGGAGTAGATAATTCTTGATCAAAGCTTTTTTGTTTTTGTGATTTCATGAAGCTTAATGAACTGGATGAATTATTTCCCAAATTATTTGTATTATATAAAAGATATATTTTACATCTACATAAAAATTCTCATCCTGTCAAAGAGAACGCTTGTTAAATGGAGCCTTAGGTTACTATTTTGTGAGCCAGAATTTTCTGGGAAGAAATGTTTTCTGGCAAAAGAGATGTTGAAAATGTGACTGAGTCAAGACTCATGTGATACCAGTTTTGCTTTCAGAAATTTATGCATATCTGTGCAAAATTTAAGGCCCCTTAACACCACAGGCCAGGCTGTCAGCTGCAGTTAATAAGAAGTTAAAAAGAAGTTAATAAGAAGTTAAAAAAATTACAAAATAAAACCCATTCATGGCTGTAATCAGGGAGACTATCATAGTTGAGCACTGGTTGTGCTAGAACAGGATGGTGCTGAAATGGTGGTGTGACTGTGTGCTGGTATGAGGAACCTGTGGGGTATCAAGGAGTTGGGAAGTGTCCAAGCTGTAAGGACTGGCTTGGTCATGCATCCTGGTGTTAGGACATCCTGTCAATCAGGCATTTGGGTGGCTCAATTTGGCTCCTACTCATGGACCACAAGAAATTAATGTCTTCAATAGGTTTTACAGCAGACATATAAGAGAGCTTGTTAGTGATTTAAATAAGAATTACAGCTTACCACTGTCCCCAAGACCCAGGACAGCATCGAGGTTATCTGGAACGCCATTCCAAGAGTCTGCAATGAATTTAGGGGATGCAAGCTCCATTTTCTTCTTTTCTTCATTGTACCTGGAGGAAATTACAGCTCTAAATTACAAATCTGTGTTTAATGTTAAATCGTAATATAATTTATCAAGGAGTCCTCAGCAAATGTGACTATATAAACCAAACAGAACAAATGTGACTATATAAACCAAACAGAAATATAATATCTGAGATTGTAACATTGTTTCTATTTCATTATAATTATGCCTGATTACTTTAAAACCCTGTGAAATTTTGCAACATTGTTTCTATATCATTATAATTATTCCTGATTCCTTTAAAACCCTGTGAAATTTTGCAACATTGTTTCTATATCATTATAATTATTCCTGATTCCTTTAAAACCCTGTGAAATTTTGCATCTTTCCTTTGGAAATGCAATCTTGCTGAATTGAAAATACACTTTCTAATGAAAATTCTTTTTGGAAGTGTAATTTGGATGGGAGTCAGTGCTGAGCAGGACGAGTGGAGTTGTCCTGAGAAGGGTCATGGGATATAACTTGAACCAGACTTCCAGTGCATGAGACCTCAATCATCCTTCAGGTTCTCAAGCACCTCTTCAGGAGCAGGAGACTTCAGAGATGTCATCTCTGACTAGTACTGGAGGGAGGGAAGCATGTATGTTCCTGGTTTCTATTTATCCATGTCCATAGGTATCTCAGGTTACGTTTCCCTCATTGCTCTATGGAACTGCTTGGATTATATCCAAAGTTACACCAATACTAATGAGCAGTAGGTTGGTCAAAAGCAATTTAAATGATTAATTTAAACTCCTTGCTATTTTTTTTTCCTGGGCTATTTAAAGAAAATCTAGTACCTTGCTGGTAGCTTTAAAACTTCAGCTGTGGAATCTGAGCCAGTTCCTCTTCCCCTCCCTCACAAAACTTTGCTATGCTCAACAGTCTTGTTATAATAACACTAAAATAGCTTGTGGCTGGAATGAGAGAGAGAGAAAGCTTCCAAAAAATCCATTTAAAGTAAGTGTGATAATGGCACAGGAAGGACTATGGTATGTAACTATTTTGATTCCATTGACAGAGTCTTTGTATAAAATGTACCAGCCACATACTTAAGGGTTATAGTGTCTGTTAAACAGATGCATTTTTAAAAAAATATTTGTCAACTGCTTGCTTTCTTCTTTACACAGATATAAATCACTTAATCTTATTTTGTTTCCTTAACAATAAATTGTGCATTCTGCAGTGACTGCAATTGATAAGGTACTTTGATAGAAATACTGTCTGTGATTAGAGTGATGAATTACTTGGAGGCCCTGCAGTACAATTAATCAAAGCAATAGTTGGCACAGAGGAGAGCAGCAGCTTTGCTAACTCATAGTCTGTAGGTTTTAGTAGGAGTCTGAAGTGTTGCAAATGGCTGTATTAGAACTACTTCAAATGTTTAAATGGTCTCTACAATACAACTTCAAAGAATGAATAACGTTCTTCAGCTTTTAAGTTCTTTTTTTTTTCTTTAGATAATGGAGAAGATTACTGTCCTTAAAGTAATTGAAAGTTATGATCAAGTGGCAATTGTGAAAGGGTATTTTATTTACTTACAGGAATCCACAGCCATTAGAATATAATAAAGACTGTCATTCATTTTAATCATATGTTCACATAAAATGGACTCAATTATACTGAGACTTCCTTTGATATTTTATATAGAGCATCTCTCAAAAGAAGCCCTTATAGATTGGTGAATCCTTTAGATTTCTGGTGGTTATTTATGATGTTTAACTTTCCTCTAAATTGTCATTTAATGAATGAGTCCTTTTTCAGCCTGTTGTGTAATGTCTGCATTCCTGAAGTAGAGTCCTGTTCCTGGAACAGGCCTCTGACAGTGACTGCAGGAGTTGGTGTCTGCTTTGTTCTCATGTCATTTTGATAGTCAGCACAGAGGTAACTCACAAAGTTCCTCCTCTGCTTTTTAAGATGGTCTTTAGTGCCAGATCTTCCTGCCAATTATGATAATGAGATTCTATTAAATACAATTATACAATTAGTGGACTCTTCAGATGTAATGTTATATTTCTACCACAGATATTTATTTCTACCACAGTAATATCCTTGAGACATTTTAAGGACAGTCCTTCTTAATCTAAGAAGATAAGAGTGTGGTAACACCTCTTATCACTCACCTGACTTTCAGTGGAAACTTGAAAAGGATTGAGACTGTCAAAAGAAATTGAAGCCAAGATTTTTCTCAAAGTACTAACGGATAGACTTGTGTTTTGTTCAGATTTCCTCAGTGCCAACTATATTAGTAGAGCAAAGTTGTCAGTGATGGGTAGATCAGCTGCTGAGAGGATTTACAGTCATCCCCAGCAAGCTTTGGTAGTCACACTGCTGTTTCCTTTAAATCCAGTGCTTCTAAAAACCTGATGGCTTAGTGAAAGAATGTCAAAGGCAATCTGGTCAGTCTTTGGATTCAAGTGGTTGGAGATCAATGCATGTTTAAGGAATTCCTTGCAGACTTTTCTCCCAGCATTTGTGAGCTGACAGTAAGGACAACTTGCTGCTCTTAATAGCCCAAGACCATGGGGCAGTTGCTGGTAGATGGGGTGAGAGGGGTAGGTTGTGAGTGGTGGGCAGCCTGACACTCTCAGATACCCTTTTCCATAGCAGGCTGTTTCCTGCTGCTGTGCTGAAGTGCTCCCTGCTGTCAACACTGTCCTGGCAGCCCTCAGTTTGTATTCCCAGAGGATGAACCCCTGTGTTTGGTCCCTGCCTCCTGAAGCTCAGGGTGCATTCAGCCCTAGAGACACACCTGGGATGCTCTGCTAACAGCATCCCAGCACCACTCAATGCGTCTTACTTCCAGTATCTGTCTCCAGCAAAAATGTATGTCCTCTTGTTTCTGCCCCAGTTAAAAGCTGCATCAACACGTTGCACATCAGGGGGCAGTCCCAGACTGGTGAGTTTCTTTGGATAGCCCCTGTCCAAGTTGCTGGCTGAATAAACCCAGTACTCGTTTCCTAAGTAGGGGAGAGAACAAAACAAACAAACACAGTTTATTAATCATTAACAGAGGGCTATTTATTCTATTTTTGCGTTGCTGTGTGACTTTTTATTGCACTAACTGTACCACCTTTCTTTCTAGAACTTTACCATCTGTGAAGCACTAGATTACAATGCAGATGTACTGTGATTACAACTGCTTTTCCTGTTGAAATATTGTTTGCCTCAGAAAAAACCATCACCTCAGTGTTCTCTTGCTTCCTCCCTTCTTAGCTGTCTTGTCTTTGAGGCAGGCACTGTCTTGGTACATTGGGGTTATGCTAAAACAAAAAGTTTATACAGGAAATTGTTTTGTATGATGAAGATGGTCTGAAATCAGGCAGGGGCACCTGATGTTCAAATGCACCAGCTCATGTTCACCCTCTATTTGTTTTGTTGAGCAATTTTATTGAGTGATTAACAGGAAGTTTTTGCTCAGAGTTCCTGTTGTCCTTTGTCACACAACATTTTCTAATGTCTCCCCAAATATTTAACAGTGGAATATGTAGTAGTGTTCTGTGTTCTTTACATGGAATTATAATTTGCTTAGTAAATACCCTTACTGGATTGTCTGAAAGCCATGGAAAGATTTATTCATGGAAGGACATTTCTTTGATTTTGTGCTAGAGGGAAAGAAAGTAAGTAAAGTATTAATGTGAGAAAAGTGAAAGGTGTAGCATGTCAGATCTTCAGAAGCTATTAATTCACCATTCAGGACTAAAGGGTGGGTCTAACTAGTAAGTATTGTAAGATAGTTGCATTATTTTCAAAGCAGTCTTTATTTTTTGACAGTTCTTATTTTCTTTTTTTTAAAAAGCAGGTTAGCTATGTTTTGCTGGAAATTATAAAGAGGGTGAGAGGTTTAGATGTGATAGGATTATATATAGTATATGCAATATTTGAAGTGTTTTGGCTTGCCTGAAATAAAATGTCTTAAAGTTCCCCCCCATCCATGTAAACTAAAGCAAGTGGCCTCTGAGACATGTGGACTAGATTATCATTATTTTTTTCCCTCCTGTACAGAAAATGTACAACAGCTTTGGCCGTACGGTTTTTACATGATTGGAGATGTTTAGTCATGTTTTTAGTAGATACTGGAGCCTAGTTTTTGCTGGCTCAGTTTTTCATGTTGAAAACAGTCTCACAGCTCTGTTCATTTGGCCACTACAGCTGAACCATGTGTGACTTACAACAGACAGAGCAGAGCTCCCTGTTCTCCTCCTCTCCCATGGGGGCAGCTTGCACGGCCGCCTGTATCCTCTGCCTGATGAGCCACCAAGGAAGATGCTTGGAGGCCAAAAGAGGAAGTCAGTCTTTGGCAAAAGAGAAGGAGACAAAGAAAGGCATGAGGGGGGAAAAATGTCTTCTCCAACATGTGTTGAGACAATAGCTTAAAATGGAAGGAAACAGAAGAAAAACAGCAGTGACTGAGGAAAGAGAGTTTCTGCTGTTGTTGCTGTTCATGTTAAGTAACGATTCTTGTTTGGTCTTGTTGAATGTGTCTTTCTGGGTGCTTATAGCTCCCCTTTTGTGTACTGGAGGCTGAATGCTGCTTAGTCTTTCAGCAGATCCAGCCTTTGTCCTAAAATCCTCAGCATGGGAATATGGAGATCTGTCACCCATACCTGTTGGCTCTGCTGGCTCTTAGACAGGCCATTCCCTGGCCCAGTTGCAACTTGGAGGAAAGTGAGCTTGAATGCAACGTTATGCAAATGGATACTTATATTTTGAAACTTAAAACCAGTATCTGTAAACAAATATAATCTCTAAAACCAATACCTGAAAAAAATACAGCCTTCTCATCCTGAGGGGCCTCATAGACAGCATCAATTTTCTCTGGCAGATCAGGCCAGAATGTAGCAACAAGAAGAGGACCTGTGGGTTTTCCTCGGGGGTTTATAGTCCTCCACATGAATCTGAGCAGGACAGAAAATTGTACAAGATTTACAATGCACTAATTCAGCAGCACATCTGTTTCTCATCACTTCTGGCAAAGACCACAAGAGCATGCACAAACACACATGTGCACACACACGTTAGCAGCAACACACACTTGTAACTCTTCTGCAGTGACTGAAAAGCAAACTCATTTATTTAGAAGCTTATTGCTAGAAGAGCTGCACCATAAGCTGCATGCTGGACTGCAGGTGAAAGAGCTGCACTGATTGCTTTGAGCTTCTTGTTGCTTTTTTGCATCAGGACAAAATTTATCCTGTGCTTTGGGTATACAAATAAACTCATTTACACACCATTTAAACAGTTAGAGCCCTCCTGCTGCTGTGTGTGGAGCAGATGGATGAGCCTTTGACAAAAGCGGAGTTTTGTATTCCATGAACTGCTCTTGCAATTACTATTGTAGTGACTAAAAGTTCAAATTTAATAGCAGTATATCATACTGCTTGGAAGTGAGTTTGGTTGTAAAAGAAACTGCTAGCAGTAAAAACGTTCATTAGAGAAATGCAAAGGGTAATTTATTGGCTATTTTATGTATAAGTAGGATGATAATTTGATTTAAGCTTTAAAAAGCTCTAATTATCTTTAAATGGCAAAGCTTTATGCTGAGGTCTTTTGGTATTAAAAATGGCACTGCTATTTCCTCCTCCATAGAATGAAGAACATTTTTCCCCAACAGAACAAAAGTTTTGACATGGTCATAAAATGAAAAATGAGCAGGCTGGTGGAATCGCTCTTGCACCAAGCTACAGCTGTTAAATTCTGAGGTCAAACTGCTTTTACCATTAATATGTTTCTGAAGCTTAAGGTGGTACTGGCATCTTATTTTTTGCAGAGTATAAATTTTCATTACCCTTTCCTGCCTGGAATAATTATAACTTTGAGAAACCTAGGACATTAGACTGCATTTTTGTTTTGCCAACAATTTGGAGGAGCCCTCATTAGTTTAACAAATTGCTGTATTTTTATCAATAATTAAGATAGTAATATGTTATCGTATTCTCATTTTGCATACATAGATGTATTTTTAACATATAAAAATATTTCTGAGCATGACTCATAATTTTCCTTTACAAAAAAGAGGCAAAGAATAAGCCATTTGGCTAATTACTCCTCTTGAAAGTGTTTAAATACATATGAAATGCTGTAAAAGGTAATGCCATTTATTTCACACATCTCTTTTTAGACAGAAAAGCAGATCAAATATGATATGGAATGGAAATTCATAGAGAAAATCTTTCTAACTCTGGATTCATGGAAGTACCTCCTTTAAAAATCCAAGTTAAAGAATTCTCAGTCAAATTTGGACCTGATTTATGGCTGAATCAGCTCCAGTAATTGCTATCTGTATGAATTTCAAACTTTCCAGAGCCACTGGAGACTTAACACCAGGTTTTTAATAAACCACACATTTCAAGGGACTTGTTAAAATGGTGAGGTTTTCTTTTGGAAAGAGAAACTTTGTCAAAGCTGAATTTTATTTTGTTTTTGAATCGGGTAGAAGGCATTTTTATTTCTACTCATCTTACTGAGGAAATGGTGAAATTAATTATTTGGCTTTCTCATTTCAGTTTGAACACAATAAAACATTCTAACTCATCCATATTAAATCTTAATATTACATTTATAGACAGATTTAATAATTTAATTACAGTATTTTACATCATATTTTAACATAATCAATTTTTTGCCATTATTACTACTACTACTACTACCACCACCACCACCACTACTACTACTACTACTACTACTATTAACAATAACAACAATTTATTTGCAGTTATAGGAAGAACCCAAATTTCAGTGGGTCTTTTTAAGTATCCTGATAAATTTCAAAGTTTGAACTTTAATTCACTCTCAGAACAAAACTCTTTGTGGAAATGCTGTTCTTGCGGATTCTGTGCCCAGTGGGAAAGCTCAACTGTTCTTTGTGGCCAACAGCACCTTCAACAATTCCCTTTTCCTTGGTAATTTCCTTTCCTTGATTTGAGGAGGGAGGGAAGATACTTTTTTTTTTAAAAAACAATCGTATCTGACCTCCTTTTTACTACTTACTCACTCTGCCTGTGCCATGTGACAGTTGGATTCTATGGTCATTTTCATGAATCATAGAAGTCACACGACACAAGATAGACAGTTGTTTCTTGAATTCCAAAAGTGAGTCATAATGCTGTTTGCTTGATACTTGGAAAGCTGCAGTGACTGACAGGCAAAGCCATTCCAGAGCAAAACAATTCAACTGTTGTCTGCTTTTGCTGCATGTTAGATAAAGGCTGAGCCAGTTTGAACAGATTGTTTTGGTATTTGCATAGTTCTTAGACCAACTGTATCTAAATGCAAAATACTTCTATTTTGTTGGGATTATATAGAATACTGGATCACTTTGTTGGTTTAGGAGTAGATTTTACATTGTTCCTTTGGATGACTACCAGTTTACAAGAGCAGAACCAAGGTGGAGGTCTGACTGAAAACCAAGGCCCACAAGTGAGCAGAAGAGGTGTGGAATTGTGGGAATACTCTGGAATTTGGTAGGGTTTTTGCTGCTGTGAGAATGTTTTTCCTTTGAAGGGTTGAGCTCAGGTGAATCCTCCAGCTCTCGGATGACTAAATTAGCAAAAGTGGGCACTGTTTTTGATAAATTTGTTAGGGGATTGTGGCCAGCCCTGTGTGACTTTGAAGCTCATTTGTTGGTGCTGTGGGGCCGTTTGGTGGCCAAGGAAGGACTGTTCCTTTGCTGATAGGAAACACTGGAATCTCAGCCTGCTGCTGATCAGGCCAAGAGGAAGAGTATAAAAGGTATCAGAGGTGTACCCACAGCCCAGATGGAGTGAACCCTTTTCCCCCAAACAGCTGTAATATAAATAGGGAATATTATGTTCTTACAATCAGAGGGTTTCAATTCCATTTCTGTATTGCTAAAACACAAAGCCTGGGATGAAGATTGAGTCAAACTTGAAATCCAAAGCACCATTGTTCTGGATATCATATACATTGGATCTAGAAGGAAATGCACTGAAGGAATTACTGTATTTACCAGTGTAATTACTTTAAAATTATCCAACTGACCATGCTTCTTGTCAAAAAAAAAAGCTGGTGAATAGAGTTAAACTGTGCAGCATAGTAATAAATTGTTCATATCTTCTAGCTGAAAATTTGAATCTGGAGTAGATGGCTAGGCTCAGGTATATCACCAGGAGATACAAATAATTTTTAAATTGATGTGTTGTGAGGTGAACTTGTTTGTTGGTTCCTGTTTCCTTTCAAATTTCAACTGACAACTGGCAAGGAGCAGTGAACAGGTGAGTTGCAATACTTCCCTCAGCTTCAAGTGCTTGTATGTGTTTTCATATGATAGGAGACAGCATTTGATTTAGGCATGCTCATTGAATGTGTGTGAAGCCAGACCTTCAGTGGTGTTGGGAGAATGTTCAGGGTAACTGAGGATAAATGATTCCAAATTTGGCATTGATTTATGACAGGGAAAAAGGAGCTTTAGTATTTTTCACAATGGCGCTGCCAAGTCCCACTCTTCTTAGGAGATGTTCTTTGAGCAGCTGGGTAATACAAGCCCTGGCAAAGACAGTGGGACCTGCAGCTGTGCAGCCACCACTTTTTATCAGAAATGTCTCTGCTTTTGCATCAAAAATGTCTTTGGTGTCTTCTGTCTTGGAGGCTTTGCACACACAGGGCCCATCCCAATCACCAATATCCTTGATGTGTTATTAAAGCAGCCAAGATTCACAAAATGCTGTTAATTAATGATTTTGGACTCAACCTGAATTAAACCATTTCCATTTCCCTTAGGAGTTGACTAAGACACTTTGCCATCTCTGAACACACACAAAAAAAGAGTGGATATTGTACCTAACAGTAGATTTATAGACTTTGGTGAATGTGCTCTCACAGTTTCCTTCATTTGAGGTCCTCTTCATAAGCAATTTATCTCACTTACCTATCTTTGAAGAAAAACGTTTCGCCTCTAATTTGTGCAACTCCATCAAATACAATTTCATGCTTGCAGAGCTCTGGAGTGACGGGTCCGAGAGTTGGACGTGGGCCTGGTCCTGGCCCTGGCCCTGGTCCGGGTTCGACATCGGGTGACACTTCTGTGATGGTGAACAGAGACATTCTGTTACACTGAAATGAAATGCTGCTCAGGTTACATGGAGAACATGAACTGCCATGATTTCTAGAAGGGGAATCATTTGGAGCGAGTTCTTGAAGGAGGAAAAACAGATAATAAAATCTCTTCAGAAAGAGGGTGGTTGAGCATAGCTGAGGAAGTCTTGACTTCCAGTCCTGCCTTAATCCGCTGCGTGGCCTCATTTGAGACCTTGTGCCTCTGTGTGTGTCTGTCTGTGCTGAGCTGTCTGTTTAACCTGACAGATATTCAGGAGTGACTATACTGGGTTCTGAAGTCAACATTACAATTTTTATTTTACTGGCTTCTAAAAATAAGAGAAATACATTTCAAGGTCCCTTTACTCAGAATTATCTGCAGCTCTGCTGAGAAAGACGTCAAAGTGGATTTCTCTTTTTAAAGAAGTGCCAATATTTGGCAAGTTACAAAGATGCAGTTTGAGCCATTTGGATGATCTTTCTGCTCTCACCAAGAATCAAAATGTGCTTTTCAGGACATGCACTTTGCCATCTGGTTTATTTTATTTTGTTTCATTATTTGGCTGCTGCTGTCTTGCCATTTGAAGCATTTGCCTTTTTTTCTCAGACATTGGGTTAATTTACTGTATGAGAAAAAAATGGAGTGTATCTGATTTGTGATAATAAAAATGGGAGAAAACAAAGGTTTTTTTGACTACTTGTTTTACATAGAAAGCATTTTGTAAAGGGTTATATCAGTTCAAGAGAAAAGAAAGGTAGTTTTGTCTCAGATCTTGAAGCATGCTTTAAGACAACTGGGTTAAGTTTTGAACTCTTATCAAAGATACACAGTGTGAGCTCAGAAAACCCACTTAACCTTGCCCATGTCTCAATTCCTATTGTTAATTAAAGCAGCTAAGGACAAGGAATAATGAAGATTCAAACCATATGATAATAATTTTGGTATATTATTAAAATTTCTAATGTGTTGAATACTGTAGAATATAGTCACTTACAGTTAGGAAGACCTCTCAGTAGAAAAGGGAAAAGCACAGAAAGAGAAATGGAATTTAGGAATGTCTGCTTAATTGACTGTAATATACTTGTGCTTCTGCAAGGTAGAAAATATATACATGAAAGGAATTTTAGTCATGATAGTACTTATGCATTTTGCTAAAACTATGTGGGGAGAAAATAGCTTATGTTGAAGATGTAGCAACCTTAAAATACTTAAATCCACTTTTTCTCCAGGAGCTTGCTTAATACATTTATGTTGAAGTTTCAGCTTGCACACCCTTTCTGTACATGTTATCATGATAGTACAGCTTGAATTGTTGAGGGAAGGCAATGTGAATTGTTTCCAAGATGGAAAACAGGAAACAATGTCCTTCCCCTGTTGCAAGGGAATCTGGGAGGCTCAGAGTGTTGCAGAAAGTAACATTCAAACCCACCCACATCAGGTACTTCAAGCTAGAGACAAACACGGCATTTCATTGTCCCTGTAAGTGCACTAGAAAGTTTCATATAAAGATTTGGCTATGGGGTGTTTTGATGCTCCTTTTCATTCAGGAAATTTATTGACCCCTCATCATTAAATTGTGATATTTAATTGGACTAGGACCCCTGATAATATGAGGAAAGCAGAGAGAAAGGAGCAGAGGATGTTTCTGGCATTGATGGGATTATGCACTTTGTAATTTGCTGCAAGTTCTGAGTCCCAAATTTCAACCAGTGCTTCCTGCTTTTCTGATAAATTTTGTTGACAGGGGAGAACTTTACCATATAGCTCCTGGATCCCTTTAATGTCATCCTGAGAAAGTCGAAAGTTCTTGGTGTAGGTGTAGATAGGGGCCATGAGAGCTCCTGGGTCCTCAGAGTGCTCTAATCCCATAGCATGGCCAAATTCATGGGCAGCAACCAAGAAGAGACTGTACCCTGAATAACACAGTTAAGATTGTGTTAGCTGCTGGCATCAAAATAGAATTGTATCACACAGGTTATTCACAACAAATAATAATGATTAGTATTTACAACCTCCATTGGTGGAACATCACATGTGTTGCCATTAACAACATTTCATTGGAGAGAGACTAAAACATCTTTTGTAGGTGATGTTTACTGCAGTCTCCCATGCAAGTGACCCTGACCACAGTATTAGTACTTCTGTGAAAAAGGAACCATAGCAAATAACATTGGATATCCCTTTCAGGCATTAAACTTGCACAAATTGAACTTGCAATCTAGATGTCAAATCTTGCTTTTCACCATGAAATGGCTTGTAAGTCAGGTCTCAGGCAAATCTGTGTCTCAGAACAGACTCTGAATCAGTACTAGTATGTCAAATATTGTACCAAGTATTGTAAAAAACTTTTATCACAGGATGATATTTTTTCAATTATGCCCAAACAGTCTCTGAACTTTGGCAGGCATTTTTCTTCCTAAAATAAACTCCCCAAATCTACCATTTATTTATAAATATGTAAAAAAGCCGTTTGCTAGATTTAATTTTGTCCATGTTAAAGGACAAATATTAAGCAAAATAATTTTAAATAGCAATATTCACCACATAAACTTTATACTGTCTCAGTACCCGTTTAAACATGTTTTTCATCCTTCACAATATCATTCACAAATGTATTAATTTTTTATGTTTAGCTTTTGTTCCTAATTTGACCGATACCAGTGTATAATTTATTGCATACTGGTGAAATACTATAGTACTTGTGGCTTTTAGCCTTGGAAGAAAAAACTGGTAGGGAGAAAAACATCTGTTTATTTATTTATTTAGTGGTTTTGTATTTTGGAAATCTAAAAAAGCTATCATTATAGCTTTAGAAAATCTGAATACAGATTGCCCTGGTACCCTCTGACAACAGTTACCTTGATCTGGGCAAAAGCCCCACTTGCGGTCGTCGTCGTAGCTGCTGGTGCAAGCACACCAGAGCTTGCCATCATTGCGCCCTGCACTCGTGCAGGACTCGTATTTATTCCCAAGGAAGATGAAGGGAAATACACAAGGAGCTCCCTCGGAATTTCCACCAACTGTTGACATGGCTGTGGAAAATGACAGGAAAATACGGTGAGAAGGGGGTTTCTTTTGCATCTTCTCCTAAACTACACACTAAAAGCAGAAAGCAAGCAGAAATACTGTGATCCTTCCAGGAATACGAAGACTAAGATTAAAAGTAGTATTTGAAAAGTGATAGAATTAAAAAGGAAAAAGTCTATGCACTGCCATTGCAATGGACTTGCCAGTAGTTTTGATGGCAGTAAGTAGGAGCCCTGGGCTCGTGTTTGCAGCTCTGAGAAAGCAGCAGTGAACAGTGTTTTGTGGAAGGTGATTGCCCTGCAAGTGTCTTTTAATGCTTATTCCTCGTGATATTTTAAAATGTTTTAAAGTGTTTAGATGGAAGGCAGGGTTAGTGTCAGAAAGGTTAAAGAGCTGTTGAATATCCACCTGGCTAGTGGGTGTCCTACTGAATAATAAGCTTTATATACCCTGCCAAGAGGGTACAGGTTAAAATCACATGATTTGAAACATTTTCTGAAGAAAAGGGTATATTAAATGTGGATACCTTTTTTTTAATCAGTATTTTTTTAAAAACTTGAAACATTTCCCCATGTTCTCATCTATGTAGCATATGGTAGTATACATAGTATTTGTGTATGCATGTACAAGTATTTCTAGAGGAAAGAGGATGTAACTACATTTAAAATAGCAGCTTGAAGTAGATATCATGAAAAGAATATAAAACTAATTTAAATTCATTTGCACTGCATCCTGGCAATTACAGTTCCTTTCAGATTATGGTCTAACTTCTGGGAAGGCACATGAGAGTAATACAGAAGCAAAGCTGGTTGTATCCCTGATTATGTGTTAGTATTTATTTCTCATTTATTAGTATTTATTAATAGCCTTTTATGCTGAAAAAAAAGCTTAAACTAAGTGTCTTTCTTGGTTCCAGTGATAGAGACTGTGTTACCTAGGACTTTGAATACATTGATTCTAGATATATTGGTTCTTTTTGTTCTGTTGAATGATCCTTTAGAATTTTTTCTTCCTAACTGTGTAGAAAATTACAATGAACTTGATCCTTTCTCTTTTTTTTTTTAATTTTTTAACATCTGTAATGTAAAATTGAAGGGTTACACGCAGGTATCAAAAGTAACAGAAAGCCAAATACCAGTACATCAAAACTGTATTGCAAATGGTTAGGCCATTTTCAAAATACCCCTAAAAAATCAAAAAGCAGGATACATGTACATTTAAATGAAGCTTCAGGGGTCTACAGACTGCCTGTATCTTCTCCTTGCCTCTGTTAAAAGCCAGAGATTTTAGAACTGCTGTGGCTAACTTAGTCTCTGTGCTTATGGCTCTAGTCTGTATCCTAAAAATGAACACCTGCCAAGCTATTCAAGGCTATAAATTAATTTTTGTTCCTTTATGTAGTAAAACTCAAGTTAAAAAGTATAAAAAATTGTGAAGAATGTGGAAATCTATTTTTATAGCTAAACCGTTTCACTTAGTTATTTTGAATTGCTGAAAAGATCTATTAACACAAGCTTAACATACTAAACAGGATTTCTTTCAGCAAGTTTAAATGGTAAGTATTAAGCTAAAATATTATTCATCCTTTCTTCTGTCACATGAGACTTCTATTCCAGGGCCATGAACAAATTGTAATCTGCCTGTAATTATCCATGTAGTTGTAGGTTCAGTGACATTTGTGCATCCCTGACAGACCTGGTGTGCTATGACACATCACATTTTCTGCACAGATTGCTCCTCTTGCAGTTACTTTCTTGGCCACCTCTGTTGATATTGTGTCTAACTCACCACCTTTTGTGTGCTCTGGTGAAAGGGTGCAAAAGGAGGCTTGTTACTTAAAACTATGACAAATCAGCATGTGTTATGCAAGCAACATTCCTCCTACCAGTCTCTGGACAGAATCCATATTTCTTATCTCTGTCGTAGTCTTCAGTGGTTCCACACCATCGGTAGCCATCTGTCCTGCCTTCTGTTGTGCACTGATCATAGGATTGGCCTTGGAACTTGAAGGGAAATTTGCAAGGCTGCCCATCACCATTGCCACCCATTGTAAAAAGTGCTGTAGGGAGAAGGAGAGAGGAAATGTCAATACACAAAGCTCAGTCTCAACAAGGAATTACAGTGGGTCAGTGGTAATGTGACTGAGTCTGGACAGACATTAGACACCCTTGGGATGTGGAGCACTTCACACTTAGGACCTCTGTTGTACACCAGCATTGAAATGCTTTGGCAAGATACACCAATGCTCTTGCAGTCTCACAAGTGTATAGAAAGGAATGGCTGATTATCTTTATAAGTGAACTGGCAGTGAAGAAAGTTCCAGCAAGCTGTTTGCATGTGGTTTTGTGTATATTCTTTATAGTCTGCCTCATAACACAAAATTGCTATTCCTTCTTAAAAAAACATTTAGAAAGAAGGTTCTGAGAAAAGTCACTCATGTTCCTTAGTTCTGTGCTAATTCATTTAGCTTGTGTCAAAGATTTTAGTTAGAAATATGACTGCTCCAACAAAGATGAACACTGGAGGCTTCTCCTGTCTTTTGCTTGGTCAGTGTTCCTGAAGGTTGTGTATTGGTCTTCTGCATGGGTGGGAGGGTGTTTATGTCTGTCCATATGCACAAACAAGGTTCTATGCCAACCCTGAGAGCCAGAAGTCTCTCATGGATGAAAGAACACAGATTAAACTGACTCCAGAGTTCTAGGTTTGGTTTTGGGATTTTAGTAAACTTTCTGGAATATCTAGAGGATGACAGGTAGAGTCTCTCATGCTGATATTTAAAAAAATGTATGTCCAAATTGAATTTCATGAAAATGCAGGTGGCTTGGAGTATCAGACATCTTGTGAATCTGCCTGTGTTTTCTCCTGGCTGCTCTGTCAGTGGGATTCCTCAGTGGTAGGACAGTGTCTGTGCATGCCATGTGCTGGTAAGGGGAAACTGTGAAGGCAACAAACTGCTCTAGACCTTGCACTGAGCAGAGAAAAAATCCTTCATGCATTTATGTGCTAATTCCCCTTAAGATTTAAGAACAGCACTGCAGAGTCACTTATCTGTTAGAATTCCCAGTTTAAAGCATGCATGATTTGGCCTTTTTTAAGATGCCCAAGGGCACCTTTCTTCCTCTCTCTCACCATTGTAAAGCTACAGCTAAAACCCAGATGTGTATGGGGAGGCTTGGCAGGTTAGTTCTAACTTTGCTGTTAGTTTTGATGACTAAACAGTCATTACAGCCTTGGTGTCTTTGTGTAGGGTTAGAGGGCATTTGCCACTGATCACCAGTGGGAAAAGGCATTGTTTATGTTTGTGGTCCTCTTTTTAGAGAAGCACTAAATAAACCCCCCAGACCTCTTCTGGCTTAAGGGTGATTGGAAAGGGTTCTAACAATGGGGTATTGTGACACAAATGGTTCATTTTGCCTTCTGCACTTAAACCAGTAATTGGCCACAGCATCAGGGACATGAACCAGTAAATTACAGAAGTAAGTTCCAGTCCCACTAATGAGAGGACTTGGAGCTTTGCAGGCCTGCTCATGCATACAAGTTCACTGAACTTCTGCTCTGCCTGAGAGAGTGATTCCATCCTTCTGCATCCTGGACATGGAAGGAGACACAGTGGAGTCCTATCTGCAGCACACACTGTATCTTCCCAAAAGAGCAAACTACAAATATTGGTGTTTCTCTCAGAGACTGTACTAAGTTAGGAAAGGACTAAGTTAGAACTAAGATTGTGGTTATTGTGATTGGAGAAGAACTTTACTTTTTTAATAAAGAAATGATAGAATTGGAGGGCAAAATTAAACTGAGTTGTTTAGATGACTCACTTGCCATGAGCTGCTTCCAGCCCTAGGTCTGGCAAACTCTGCATTTTAATAGCTTTTTTTATATTGGTTTACATGTGGCTAAGTTGCAAAAACCATATGGAAAGTCAATCTCTTATTGCTTTGCATGCAGCCTTTCTGAGTCACAGTCAAAATGCAGTTTTTCATTTTGCTTGAGGCTACATCATGTGATGGTAATATAAATGGTTTATTAAATTTTCAATCCCTACACCCCCACCTTAACTATAAAAGTGCTTTAATGTACATGAATGTTAAAAGCAGAGACAGGGGGAGTTTCCCCAAAACAAAAACCTAATTTACTTGTAAGGGGATCTTAAAGCGACTGTTGCTCTGCATCATGGTAAACTCAGCAATCCAAAATCTGGTGAAGATACACTGAAGTGAGAGCAGATTCAGACTGGATATTACTAATCTGTGAACTTCACTGTTAGCTCTTCTTAGAAAAATCAACCAGTTGTGATGTCAGGAAAGCTCAGGCTGAAAGGCTGCTAAAACCCCTGTGGCACAGACCCAAGGTGGAGGTAGCTGCAGCTTCATGAGGGTTCTGCTTGGGAGAGCAGTCAGGCAGGCAGCAGCCTAGAAGAACTGTGCCTGGTGTGAGGGAGGTACAGGCCCAGAACAGATGCAGAATATTCTGCAGGAGCAAAGTTAGGAGCCTAAACTGCCTGTAGTGTCAGTGGAGTATGGAAAGAAAGAGATCATATGATCCAATTCAGCACACCTGTGTAAAAGTTGTGGAGTAGGTAGATAACTTTCTGCTTTACCTTCTTCTGCTTTGACAAATGACAGTTCAATCAGTTCACAAAATTAGGGTACAGGTCTGGATGAACTTTAGAAAAGTCTGGTGCAATACCATAGCTTTAAAGATGTTTCCATATATGCACCATGGCTCTCTAATGAGAAGAATTGAAACTAATTTGAGTGAGTTAAACATGAGAGAAACAAAGGCCAATAACCAGGAATGTTGCCCCCAACACAGACACTCTGATGTCAATCCTCCTCTATCTGAATTTATTAGCTGGGGTTTAGCAAATTGTGCCTTGGAATAATGAGTGAACAATGCCACTCTGCATTTAATAAGAAACATCTGTGCATAACTGTTCATGGATCTTGCGAAACAATTACATCAGAAACAAAAGGCTGAAACCCTTCTGTTCCATTTCAGAAACACTGACACAAGCATTTCCACTTTCAGAACCAACTCTCCCTGACAGTGCTTCACTGCTGCTGTTTTCAGCCTTGCATGACTTTAGGATTTCACAATGGTGTATCAGTCAGGGTATGTGGATCTCTGTTTGTCTAGCTACCTATAATCCAGGCTTCATTCTGTCTGTATCTGAATGCCTGGAGATTTTAAAGAAATAAGCCAAATTTTTCTCTGTTCTGGCTGAAAGGATTAACCTGAGGGAGAGGAGATTTGGGGAAATGTGGGAAATGAAGGAGATGTCAAAATTTAAGGAAAAAAATGATTGTGCAGGTATGTGCATATGCATACATATAGTCTGCTGAAGTAAATATTAGCCTATAGAAGGTACTTTTGAACTTCATGCCAAAGATAACTTTTTTTTAAAATTAATTGAAGTCTGCTAAAAGTTCACACTCCTGTTTGTTCATCCTCTATAGCTGTATGAATAGCTGTCACCATGGTAGATTCCCAGCTCTAGTTGTGATCTGTAGCAGGCAATTAGGAGTTTGGAAATTAAGGAAATTTTTTTTCCACATTAGGGCTAGAAGACTGACATGTTCTACAACAGATTATCTTTGGAAGCCACTAGCACCCTGATGCAGAAAATCTGTAATCTTAAATGGAAACTGTATGGTCTTGCAAACGAGCTTGAAAAAGCCCCAGAATTTGTCAAGCAGAAATCCATGTAGTGTTTGGCTATGAGAAGATTCCAGAGAAGTTTTGCAGACAGAGGATCTGAACTTTTTATACATACACATACCTGAGAACTTAAAAGACACGTACTTACTAACACATGTGCATGTGTGACCCTTGGGAGGCTGGGACCTGTTGAGCTGTACCTGTACCTTCTTGGGTTGGCAAACCCCTGAATATGTTTTGTTAGATTGCAGCTTAAGCATCACCGATTTTCTTTCAGCAATCTGCATTCTCTTTCCTTGTACTGACTACATGTAGCCATAAAATTATAAATAAGTTCAGTACTATTGTTTCAAGCAGGATTAGCATGTATCTGAAAAGAACACCACTGCTTTCTGGTTTGTTCTCTTCCAAAACCCTCTTATTATTTGTTATGACCCAGGAGTAGTAGGCAGGAGTTTTAGTGACCTGTAGATCCATTGCTTGATAAGTAAGGTAAAAAGAGTGATGAAACACTCCCTGCTGCCCAAAGCTAATAGCAGTCAGTTATGTACAAAGGGAAATAACTGAATGTGGGAAACTGCAGTACTGGGAATGCCTGTTAATAGATGTGCCAGGAACCAGCAAACAGGAGATGGAACCAGTGGCTAAAAGCACCTTACCTTCTCTACTCTTCTCACTGCTGATAAATTAGCTCAGTAGGCTACAGCCAATTATATTTAATTGCTTCTCTAAAGGTTTCCTGCTGTGTGCTGTACAGGAGATGAAATTCACACTCATACCAATAAATTGTCTGAGATGTTATATCCTCAAGATGTAAAGACTCATCAAGATTTTCAAGCACAGAAATATGTGTTCCTGTTGTTTTACAAGGAAACATATTGTCTTAATTTCATTTGAAAGATAATAATAATAATCTTGTGTATAATTAAAAAAATATTGTTACAGGAAGGCATAATACACTTTGTCTAACTGTAAATGAATGTTTACAAATATGAAACCAAATTCTCATGAAATAGACAATTCTCTTCATATTTCAAAAAGTTATAAATTAAGTACAATTATAGCTTTCCTAGACCCTCTGGCAGTTTTGTACACATACTGATATGTTTATAGGATTTCTGGGAGACATTCATTCCTGTATCTAAAAGGAAATGGGAAAAGCACAAGGAGAAGTGGAGGAACAAAGAAGAAGGGAACAGCCTACCAGGAAAAAAACCAGAAGAAACATTGGTCTACTTACACTCGTGGGGACAAAAGCCATATTTCCCATCTGCATCAAAGTCTTTGGTTGTGGAACACCAGAGGAATCCGTCACTGCGTCCTGCATCTGTGCAGCTGTTGTATTCCTTGCCATTGAACCAGAAGGGAAATTTGCAGTATTCACCATCTGCATTTCCGTACTTCACTCTAACCACTATAAAGAGAACAAATGTGGTGGTGAAATTAGCCAGAGATATAAAAAATACAGTTTCTGGACATCTTCTTTTCCTGGAAGATACTGATATAGAAATGCAGTCTGAATTTCCACTTTGAAATTCAATATGCTGCTGGTCTCTCTATTGGCAAGGCAATCATAGCTGAAATATAAACTGGTAATTTAAAAAGAGTTGCATGGATATTACTCATGGTGAAGTGTTATAATCATCCCATTAAAAAACTATATGTTGTTACTATGGCAAGACGACGTTATAAACATCCTGTTAATACATTTAGTAATTTAATTTCTTTGGTAATATGGTCTGAAATGTTCAGTATAGTTTCAAAGGTTCCAGGCAGCAGCTGAACATGAGCTGAACATGCCTTGTGCCTCATAAACCACTTTGGTATTTCCAATGGGAGCTGTGTGACATCTGCTGTGGTACAGGGGGATAGGGTGGAAACACAGACACACCCAGATCCTGGGGTTTATTTCAGTTTGCACAGCATTGGTGCTGGAATATGTTAACGCATAGATAAGTCACTTATCCGTAGCATTTCTTTTAATGGCAGTAACTAACTGGTTGCTTATGCAGTATTTTCACTAATAGCAAAAGAGTTTCCTCCTGTCTCTGAGGCAGGGATCCAGTCCAGTTAGTACAGTTACCAGTCAGTGCTTTTTCTAAAGGTAAAAGAAAGCCCAACAGAAGGAAGATGACTATTTTGGTGTTAAAGTTCAATTCTTTCTTTGATAGGAGGACAGATGAGAAAACTAGAATTTGAAATGAAAGACAAACATGAGTTTGCTTCTTATTCTATGAGTTCCAAATTATTTTACATGACAAGAATTATAATTAGTACTCTATGATTATGACAAAGTTCAAACAGAAAAAACAGGTTTCAAACTACTAATACTTGGCCTTTTTCAGGTGAAAGTATCTCAACCTTTCTTCTAAAGGGTATGGCAAACTGCCTGATAAAAATTTTTGGAGCTGTTCTTAATCCACTGTTTGATGTTTATTTTGGTCATCAGCATGAGTGAGTTATATACCATCTGTTTTAAGACACTATCAGTATATAAAAACTTATTTGAGTGGGTGGTTCTGCTTTTAACAACTGGAGCCTCAGCTTAAATAATTTTAAAAAGGGTATGTCAGCAGAAAAACACTGACCAGTCTGCCTCTTATAAATGAACTTAAAGGTGTTGTAGTTTGAATCCCTGAGAACTGAAGCATGCAAAATCGTGGCCATGGCTTTGCACTTTCCCATAATTAATGAAGGTTATGCAGCATGAGGCCTGTTGTTAATTCAGTTTTTCATGGGGTAACAGCAGAGGAACAGAAGGAGAAATCCTATGTAAAATTTATTTTGGAATTACATAAACATGTTGTAGAGAACAATTTAAATTGTATAAATGAATTTTCACCTCCCAATATTTACTGACAGTTAATGAAACCATTTAATGCAGTGCCTGAAACAGCATTAAAATAGAACAGCCAGCAGGCCATATGTTCTGAAACATTAATAAGTCTGGTACCTTGTCCCTCTCCAAGAGTCCACAGTTCATCATCATCAAAATGGGAGTCTCCTCCAATTCCTGGCCCCGGTGCAAAGGCATGAGCCAGGAGACCATCTTTGCCATCAAAGGGATAGCCATCACCATGTTCTGCAGGAGGAAACAGACAGAAAAGAGTAGTTTCTAATGACCTCAGGCAGAGTCTATACATGGATGATGATTGTCATGTATACTTTCCCATCCAAGACAGCAGCAGAATACTTTAGTGAGTGAATTTATTAGTTTGGGTTGTGCTGGCAAGACTGAACCAGAAGAGAGGCAGCCAGTTCTTACAAAGAACATTAAGTGTCAGTACTGCAGTTGTCACAGCATGTTATTTTGTATCTCATAAATATTGTGGAAAGGAATCAAAAATTGTGAAGAACAGTGAAGTATTGTACATTAGATGTATGACTGCATGCACAGTGCTATTTCTCAATGGAGGCTGATAGGGAGTTGTAAAGTAAATATTGTAGATGAGAGATATTTTCAGGTAATTCATATCACTTTTCAACACAGAGACTGGAAAGTAAAGGCAGCTTTCCTTTTGCAGGCTGCTCTTTTCTGCTACACCTCAAGCTGCTGTGCTTTTTCCTTTTGCAGGATACTCATTACTCCAAGCAGGAAAGCAAAGCTGGGTGCCTCAGCAGTGAGCTCTGGAAGGCCAGCTTGTTCTTGCTGCTCTGTGTCCTGAAGTTTATTCCTCCTCCACTTCAAGCCTCAGGCAGCTCCTAGGGCAGCAGCAGGTTAAGCAGCTCTCCTGTTATTACACTGTAGGCTTTTCTTGGAAGCACACCACATGTGGCTAAGGCAGGCTGGCACAGGCATAGCCCTGGTATTCATAGCTTTCCCACCACACTGACCTGTGCATCAAAGCTGGCTGCCAGCATCTCTAGTTGCATCATTTCTGGTCTTTTGGTCTGATGTCTTGCCATTTAACAGAAGCCCTAAATACACAGGCCTGATTCTTACTCTGTTACACTGATTTCAGGCAAGAGTCACTCTTATACTAGTTCAGTTCATTCCTTTCAGGAGACTAGTGTATCAGTTGTCCAGGAGAAGATTTTGGCATATATTAGGTGCTTTACTCCCATTTATTTCAAAGCAGATCCTTTTGTTAAGAGAAAGGTCAAAAAGGAAGAAACCTCATGGATGTGTCAGCTCCTATAGATCTTATGAATCTGATATGCAGTAAAGTGATAAGAATGAATGTGGAAGGAGCTCTTTGCCCACAGTTTCTGAGCTGACTATAGCCAGCAAGTACTAAATCCAGCAGAAACACTTCTGCTTTTGTAAGACTTTTTTTTTTGTTGTTGTTGTTTTTTTTTGCAAACTGAGCCAGTCTGGATGAGGATCTGAAGTCCTGAGTGTACAGAATCTCTGCAGCTTTTGAGGTCAACTCATCAGCAGCTAAAGCAAAGAAAACTAGCTTGAAATTAAGGCTTTTACAAAGAGCTCAGTTATTCTTTAAACTGTTCATGTAATTTCCAAACTCTACCTCCCAAGTGATTGGCTGCACAAGTATCTTCATTAGTATTAAAAATTCTGCGACTGTCCAGAAGTTAAAATGCCCTGTGTTTATACTGAAAAGCTATAAACATTCTTTCAGGGGAAACCAAAATTAATTGAGAAGGCATGCACAAGGAAAATTAATCAAATCACCCATCATCAGCTGCACTCAAACCGTAATTCAGCTTATGATCCATATTTTTAAATTCTTCAAGACCAAAGAATGTGTTGAAAGCTTGCATTCTGCCATGCTAAAGAATGGAAACCATCTATGCAGTCAAAATTGGAAGGCACAAATCCAGTTTTAAGCTCCAATATGTTAGAACCCTCACCACTATCACTGGAAAATGGCATACAGCGCTATAAATAAATGGTATGATGGCATTCCATTCTCTTCTGTGGCAGGAAGCCAGCGCACATCATCTGAAGTTCTCTACCAATATGTCTCCGTTCTATTTCTGATTTGTAAATTTAAAAATAAAATGTTGCCCCTAGCAATTCTCTTTTGGAAAGATAAATATAGTGTAAGGATATTGTATAAATACTTCTCTCTCTCTCACGTATAAGAAAGAAAAGAGTCTCAGTGAAATTAGATCTTAGCTTGTGTAAGCCAAGTGTGAACTAGGACAAAGTTTGGAGAAAGGCTCACGGGTGCTACTTACTGAGGGTGGATCACTCTAATACTAAGGATTAATGAAAGGAACAAAATGAAAAACATAAGTAAAAATAGAAAAATATACCCCATCGGCCAAAATTAATCATAATATCTGCTTCTCCATCATGTATTCGGTTAAATCTCAGCGGTGTGACATCACTCCAGACTTGAAAGGCTCGAGCAAAGGCATCATCTACTGTCTCAGGATCCAAATCCGGGGTATAGCCTATAATCCTTGGAGGGAAAAACAATAGTTAAGTGACACCCAAACCTCCTCCCTGTATTAGTTGTTTATTGATCAACTTGCTGAGTAGACTCAGCAGCGTAACCAGTTAAGAGCACTGCTGCACATGAGATCTGAACACCTTTCTTTGATCCAGAGTTGTGTTTAGATGTGGCATTTACTGTTTATTTTCTTTTGGAATTGATGCAGCAGCAAGAAGAAAATTATATATCTAGAGGCTGTAAAGCCTGCATGGCAGTGGGCCTTGCACAAAACATTCTGGGTTTTGCATCAGCACTGAGACCAGAAAGGGAGCTCAGTAACATTCTGCAAGTTTCAAGTGTGGATTGTTTTGCTCTAAAATAAGAATAGAAAACCAGCCCTTCTCCCTCACCTGTGTCACTAATTGCACGTGTTTCATCTCTGTGGAATGCTGATCTTTTACTATTGTAAGGTTATATTGGCAATAGGATACATGGGGAAACAGGAGGAAAAAGCATGTCAAATAAAGCCATAGGCCTGACCTGAGAAAGGGACAAACTCTTTAGTGTGTTGTTTTCTTCTTCTTCATGTATTTTAATTGGACATCTTAGTGCCTTATATTATAGCCTGCTATCCTCCATATAATGACAAGTTTCCAATTCCTTGCTGCTGGGCCTGAGCATAGGGAGGGAAACTACTTTGTGTCTAAGGAGACTGAGGAAGAATCAGAAGAAGCATGTCAGCAAGGAGCTGTGACAACTGCTACAGGTTTGTTCGGTGTTTGTTAGGCTAGTCACAGCCCAAGGGATGCTGTGAGTCCAAACTTGTGAGGGAGCAGCAGACTAAGTCAAGCAGCTAAGACGAATTTGCTGCTTTTTTTTCATTGGTGGTAAAAGTTTGTTCATGGACCACCTAAGGTAGTAATTTTTTACTACAATGAGAGCAGTATTTGTCCCTAACTCTTCAGCAGAACATGAAATTAGAATATGTCAAACTTATTGCAATAGGCTTGTTGTAACTCATGTCTGTATCTACCTGAAATACGATTGTTTGATTTTAAAATTTATTTGATCATCTCCTTTTTTTAGGACTGCTGAAGGAAGAGGAGTTTGGCCTCTGCAACCAATAAGTACTGTGGTCCTCTTGGAGCAGATGGGCAGGTGAGATACTCCTGCTCCAGCTCCCTTAGGATGCTTACTGCAGAGCAAAGAGTAAACCCAAAAACTCTAGTTTCAACCAGAACCAGAAAGTTGATCTTGAGATGATTCGTCTTAATATATTTCAACTTGCAATGACAAAGGTGTTTGTTAAAGCATCTGGTAGTTATCCAAACACCAGGGGTTTCTAATTCAAGGAATCTTGTCTAGCCCTCTAAACAGCTACTGCACACCATAGCTATGGTTATATGTGAACAGAACCCACCACTGCCACTCAGTACCTGTATGTTATATGATTCTTTTCCCATTTTGGCTTTCTTGGAAAGAAGTTGTAATTGGCTACATCAGGGTTGCCACAGCGGGGTTTCTTCATTGTCTCGATAGTATTTTGATCCAAATCTCCCGTTTCAGGAAGCCCAAAAAATTTCTGCATTTTCTTCAGCGTATCTTTCAGGACAAATAAATTGCAACTGTCTTTTGGGCACCCATAGTATTTATTCAGGTATTGCTTGGGAAAAAAAGCACAGAACAAAGATGTTAAAATTTGTAACATAATACTTAATCATTGCAAATAACTACTGTAATTCCATGTTAGCTTTCTATCTGTAATTTGCAAGTTTTCTTATCAAAATTACTATCACTAGTAACTGAGGGACCAGCAGAATCTCCTTAGTTGACACAAAGCATCCTTGATCACACGACATTGCTAAACAATCATTTCCATTATTAGCTATCACCTTTACTTAATGAATTGCTTTTAGTAATTAGAACATAGAACTTTAATGTAGAACTATAAAGTTAAAATGTTGTTGGGTTTTTTTAATTATTTCTTTATGATATATAAATCTGCTTACAGTTTTAGACTTTGTGTAATGTTTTGTTGGAAGAGTCTGGATTATTGAGAAACTTGTCAAGCTATCAAAGCAATCCCACCAATGAGGC
Organism: Climacteris rufus; assembly: GCA_013398175.1. Taxonomy (NCBI): domain Eukaryota; kingdom Metazoa; phylum Chordata; class Aves; order Passeriformes; family Climacteridae; genus Climacteris; species Climacteris rufus. The sequence continues at coordinate 505,212 of VZRZ01001394.1, forward strand.
CACAATGATTGCAGAGAAAAACCCCATTGTTTATTCAAACCACACCGAGCTGTTTGAATGTTGTATGTGTTTGCTTTTGGGTCAAACATTGCAAAGACCTGAGGAAGAAAGTATTTGGTAACATCTCAGTTGCTTGGACAGTGCAGCCAATCAATAATTGTATACTTGAAACTGCAGTGGATGCTCCAGCACATCATGGGCAGACTGATGTTTCTGATACAGCCATAGTGGCTGTTCACAAAATTCTTCCTCATTGAAAAAGAGTTGTCATAAGGGACCAAAACAATGGCACAAATGTCATTATTTTCATCTCCTACCTAAAATAATACCCACTGAAGTCTGCTCTCCTTCTCTTAAGGATGGGTTTACAGTATTTTATGCTTTGCTGTGGAAGAAAAGTTACAACCATGTGAAATGCTAAGTATTCCCAAACTGCACCCAAATGGGTGCTTGGCACAGCACAGAACTGAGAGATACACTTCCCAATGGTGCTGTGAGACAGGAAGGTTGCAAGTTACTGATCTTTCTGGTAAAAACAGTCTGTAGCCAAGGAATAAACATCCTTCAGGTATTGTATCCCAAATATTAACTACAAGTCCAAGGTAGGAAAGCACCTAAATAAGGTAAAGATATATTTGCCAAAGATATATGAGAAATATCAGGGACAACTATTTCAAACTGAAGGTTACAAGGAGCCTGACAAAATGACTGTGCATTTAAGCTCTTGTGCCAGAAAATATTCCCAAGGGAAACCTTGTTTCATGTGTCTAATTAATTGCTGAACTTTACCCAGGAGACTGGGGTTGAGACCACAACATCAGCAAAATAAAGCAGAGGATATTTGATAACTGCAGTTCAGGCCTAGATTTCACCACCCTCCTCACAAAGTCCAGACTAACCTCATCTGCCCTGCATAGGAAATGGTTCAGGGCTTACTCATAAGAGGATTTAATCAAGTTGTTACACCATTTCCCTCAGAAGGTTCTTCATCTACTATGATTAAGCACAGACTATGCATAGTTTTTGTGATTTTTGGAACTTCTGATGTGGTATTTCTCCAGTGGAGACTGTGGCACTGGCAAATAAAGGACACAGAGTGGTTTCATCTTTGCTTCCACTAGGCTGTTGTCTACTCATAGTTAATGGAGCCCGGTGGAAATTATGTGAAATGCATTAAGAACATAATCAAATAAACCTGTTGGGTTCTTACCCTAATTTTCATCTTCATGTAGTTTGGTGGATTTTCTTATGCTTCTGCTTGCATCTCCCAGTGATATAATATAGATATTATGATATATAATATAGATATATATTATATATATAGATATATAATATAGATATATGATGGGTAGATGTAGACCATGATGTAATACTGATACAGACCATGACATAATATAGACTATACATCAGAACTGAAGTTTGCTGAAGAATCAGGCTGTTGCTCTTGCTATTTTAGTTTGGGAGCAAGCTATACAACCAAAAATATGAACTGAGTTATGGTAAAGAATTTTACTTGCTAGCATTCTCAGTAAAAAGTGACCCCCTTTCAGTTTTTCCTAAAATGGAGATTTTATTGAAGATGAGAAATGACCATGACCAGCTGTTCTATGAGGAGAGAATCTTGAAGAAAATGTAATGTCTGTGCAAACCACATCTTGGCCTAGGCTGAGAAATGCAGTTTCCCCAGAGTCAGCAGGGAGCTGTGGTGATCTGGAATTTTGATCCAGCCCATTAATGAAACAGGGTCCAGCTGCAACATAGCAATTTGTGTTCTGATGCTGAGTGTTGGGGCTGTTCTGATGGAGGGTGTGAGGAAAGGCAGCCAGTTAGCATTGCCCAAGAATACTCTAAGAAAGACAAAGAAGAACTGCAGTGTTAAACCAGCTTGTAATTTTCCTCTGAGTACACATAATAAATAGGTTGTTTGAAAGAAACAGATGAGGGGAGATGTGGGTTGCTGTTATTGAATAAAACCCTGGATGTGTCTAAGAAAATAGATTATCTAAGAGTGGTTAAATTAGTCTTATACATGTGGGACCCCATTCTCCTCTCCCAAATGCACTGCCCCCTTCCCTAGCCCCTGATTGCCGTGCTGCTAAGGCAAAACCTTGGGTGAATTTGTTTTGTTAAAGAGTGAGGAATGCTCTTTTTGGGTCAGTTTGTCTGTTTTTCCTAAACTTTCCAACACAGCTCCCAACTGGAAATTCTCTCTCTACCCTCCCCCAGACCTTCTTTAACCTGGCAAGCTTTCTCAAGACGCACACAAACTCCTAAAAAAAAAGTGAACAACTTTCAAATCTCTGTGCCCTAAAATAAGAATAATTTATCTCAATCCTCCTTAAAATGGATTTGCTGCTGAAGAAGAGAAATGTCTATAATTTACATGCTAAAATAAGAATAATCTATCTCAATCTCTCTTTAACTGGACTTCCCCATAATGTCATTTTTATGAAGGTCCACAGGGCTAAAATAAGGATAGAATAAAATGCTGTAGAGTTATAGCTATAATTTGCTAATATCACAGAAATCCAAACTCCATTTCTGTTCCAGATTGGATTTGGGAAAAATGTATTTCTTTAAATCTCTGATGAGATTTTTTTTCCAAAGTCAAAACTAGTCACAATGGCTTCTGAAAGTCGAGCCAGCTTTCAACTGCAGTGTCCCTTAAAGTTGTGTTTATGCAACACACGGTAAACAATCTGGAAAAGACACTTCTGAGAGCTGTGATACATGCATTAAGGGAGTCTCAACTGCCCTCATTTCTACTTGATTTAAGTAAAAAATTAGATGTCTCTTATTTGCCCTTCTCCCCTCTTACCATTGTAATCTTTTAATTATAGCTGTGATGATTTAATGAAAATATTTTGTATCTCAAAACATAAGGAAAAAAAACAAAAACCCAAACGACTTTCTTTGCTGGCTTTAAAAATTTTAAGAGAGGAAACATTACTTGGCTCCAGATTTAACTTTTGAAAGCTGATACCTTAGCTAGCTAGCTAGCACTTCCAGAGACTCTAGGGAAGGAATGCTACAGTCATTCCTTAGCCTCAGCTGAAACAAGAAAGAAACATCTGCTTATGAAACAACATTATAAATCTGAAGCAAAGACGAAACCAACACTTACCACTGCTAGTTCTTTGTCTGTTTTGGGAGTGCTGTCTCCGGGAAACTTAATGATTGGTGACGGTGCAGCTAAAGTTTTGTAAAAAAGATATACTTGGACGAATAGTACTTTAAAAACAAAGCCACAGCCAATGTGAGTCTTCATTCTGCCTAAACTTGTGCTCTCCTCTTTGGAAAAAGCTTTTCCCCACTGCCTCTGTGTTACTTTAGCTGCAAAGTGCACCAGTTGCTTATCTGCACATCTTAACTCGCGGCCCCGTTTTCCCTTTTGCTTGCTCTAGCAATTCCTTTGTATGTTTAAAACATCCAGATGCGCAGTCTCAAGCTACCACAAGAGGAAGTCTGAAAACTAGTGGAAACATGAGAAAAGGGCAGTTACCAGATGTGATTGCTGTGATTTTAAGGTAGCAACAGGCAGATAGTTGTTATTGCTAAAAGAGGCCACATTTTCTCCTCATTTGCATATATGAAAGCATTTATTTATGCCATAGAGCAGGAAAAAACAAAACCTGACTTAATCTTGAAGACATAGTGTCCCACATATAGTTTAATTAAAAAAAAAAAGAAAAAAGAAAAATATTACTAAATATTATTTTCCTGGCTAAGAATTTTTATTATTTTTAAGCTTATTTTTATGTCACAGACATAATGATATGCTTTAGTCATGTGTGGTTACACTTCCACACAGTGCCTTACAGCAAACATTTTTATTATGGATTTTGAGGCAGACCCTGCACAGGCCAGTGCAGCTGAGCAAGGCTTCTTGTCCCACTTCTGCTGAGGCTGCACAGACTGTGGGTCTGTACTCAGGGCGAGTGAGCCTTGGTCCCTCCCTGCTCTGTGCACAACGTGCAGAGCTCTCAGTGAGATTCTTGTGGCCTGTTGGGTTTAGAACCAGCTTGAGGCTTTGCCACCAACAGACTCAGTGCATCGCCTTAATCTACAGGGTAAGAGATAATCAGGCACATTCAGCCAGAGAAATTAACTTCAATAACCAATGTCAGGGAAATCGAACACAATTCAGGGTTTGCTTATAATGAGGGTTTGATCCACTGGTGCAGCTGCCTTAGTCTGAAATTTTGCTGTAAATATGGCCATTGTCATGGACAGTCCATTTATTGTGTCATTCATAATGTTGCCAGCTTTGAGATGTTATTATAAGTGGAATATTATTTTAGGTGAATATTCCTAATGTAGGGGTTTGGCTCATGACTTTTCAAGATGGGAGGTTGACAATTCTGCATCATTGCAAACTGTGTTCTGGCCAGCCAAGGGCCTACAGTTTCTACTAAACACAAGTCCAGCCATGATAGTTCCTCTGACCTGCATGTCACCATAAAGATTGCCACAGCTTTCCAATGAAGGCTAAATGAAAGTTTTCCAGATATGACTTCTGTTAATAAATAGGACTGTTAAGGAAAAGAAAATACTTTGCGGGTGTTTGGTGTTTGCTGATGATATTTGATTGTAAATAGTTAATATTGACAGTTCTTTGATTTATGCTAATATCAAGCTATTTTGCTAACTGCACCCTATCACCCATAAGTGAATAGTCTTACATAAAGGCAAGAATTTCAAAGGGCAGGCTGAGGGGCTCAAGGAGAAAGCATCTGCAGGAGCTTTTGCTGCCCATACACTTCCACTGACGCCAGCCTAGGAGCTGTATGCAGGGCTGCTGGGTGAATCAGCCATGGGAAACGACACTTGGCGCTCAGGAGAGAAAGAGGAGTTACGGGAACTTTGTGCATGAATGAGCTGTCTTTGTAAGCAAGAGGCTTTGTATTTATCCCCGCTCATCCTTTCAGGGATGAATCCGACGTGACTTGAGTTACAGTGAACAACTTTCTTCTGATGGTTCAGTTTTGAAATGACACATTCTTTTTTAGCTTTTCCCCATCAGCAAAAATCCATGGTCATTTAAGTGTTGCCTTAATAAACAGCAGTTCTGAAAATATGATCCAGTTTTTCCAGAGCCCGGTATTTGATTGTGGGGAATGACTCCTCTGCTTTGTTTGTGACAACAGCTCATATTTGTATCTAGCCATGTGACACTGTAACAGAACAAAGGCCAAAGAAGCCTTTACTACATGTGCCAAGTTACTCTTAGGACTCCTTAATTAAGCAAGTAGAAGTATTATGCATCATCTTGCAAGATTCTGCAGTTATCTTTGTGCTCTGTGTTAGGTCAAGGGCTGAAATAAATCCTAAAGTATAAGAACCACGTCATTTTTATAAGAATTTTAATATAATTTATGACAGCTTAGAAGCTTTCATTTAGAATGGTACTGCAGTGAAGACATTTAAAGCCAAATGTGTCCTGGCACATTCCAGTTACACTCATAAGCCTCATTGAAAACTAATGAATGCTCTGTTCTCTGTGTGTCCTAATGAACGTCGGATCAGAAATGGATGAGGAAACTTTTGAATGAACTGTGAAGTCTGTGCAGTTTGAAAATCTCACTGTGTTTTGCTTCTTATCTATGCTGGCAGTGAGAGTAGGTTGAGGTCACCTTCTAAATACACTTCCCAAAAGAACTGGCAAAGCAACAGAAACCATGCAGACCTGTAGTGAAGCACTGCTTCTCACTTTTGTTTGCATTTTTGCCGGTAAATTGCTTTGCTGATGCTACATCACTGATTGAGCAGTTAAGCAAGTTATGTTCAATTAGGAAACATAATACATAATGGAATATTGGTTTTATGGGTACTGAGTGAACCAATAGATTGAGTTTCTGAGCAGTCAGTGAAAGGCATTCTCTTCCATTACCACATTACATCAGTACCAGCTTATGAAATCCTGGCTGAGCTGCCTTCTTTCAGATTGGCAAAGCTAAATAAATGCTGGAACTTGTATGGTACTGAGACTGAATTTGAGGCAAAACGTTTCTTATATCCTTATATTTGTCTTTAAGCTTTATGCAATCATCCTGTTCTTAGTGTGCTACAGACGTGCTGCTTTTACAGGCTGGGAATGCAGTGGTGCTAAATCCTGGAAGTAGGAACATTCTGCTGCTGGCTGGCCTCTGCTTTGAGACAAAGATTGGGCTAAATGACTCCTGAGGTCTGTTACAGCCCAAATTATCACATCACCCTACCACTCTTGCTGAAGTGGAAGACATGGTATGATGTGTTTTCTTTTCTCAGACTAGATAAGCTTAAAATCAGGGAGACAGGCTCTGAAGCATTCAAAGTGATGTATTCTGACATTGACAGATTGATGGGTTAACTGCTCTTAGTATTTAGTGCATAAACATTTCTCAACGCTCTTTTCTCTGAAGAGATTACATCTCACCATAATTAGTGACTTCTGGGTAGACTCCCTGGAAGTTAAAAATTAAGGGAAGAGGCAATACAAAACACAGAGAAAGAAGAAAAATGTCCCACTGAGAAAAGAGCATAAGAGCATCTACCAATGTTATGGAAGAGCTGAAGCAATAACCTAGATTTCCTGTCTCTTGCCTTAATATTTTAGAAGATATTTTGTCCATGTACACAGATGATACCTCTGGATTAGTTATAGAAAATGAACACAGTTATATCTCCTACTACAGTCTTTATGTATTTGTGAAAAAAAATCATTTCCATGTTGCGTATAATTTCTATATTAGGTATTTATTTGATATATACATTGATTTATCTCACCTGAGTCATAAAAAACTCTTCTATGGTTACTGTGTTTGTTTCAGGTTAGAACCACTCCACATAGAAAATTTTAAACCATGTACTTTGTGAGTTAAATGCCAGGTTTACTTTTTAAATGTCTACTTTCATGTATTAATAGTTACTGTGTGGCAGAAACCACACAGTCTTAGATGGCAAATGCCTCTTTTGAGGACATACTTCAATAATAACAGTAAAAAGGGAATCATGATGTCTTTTGAGCTGTAAGCTACATATCTCAGTAGATCTGACTGTGATAAGAGAAACATGAGCATGCATTAACATGCTGTTTTTATCAAAGGATTTTTCTGTTTCAGAAAATGATTTTTGAAATTATTCAGGAGCACTCAGCAGTTTCAAGATTAGACTTCAGATGCTGTCCTGGGTAATTTGCTCACAGAGTAATCATCTCTGCAGAAATGCACTGTAGCAATTCCTACTGTCACTAATTCCAAAATTTTATCAAAAGCTGATGATTTCCTTGTGGTTCCAGAGGAGTTAGGAGGAGTGTCAGTGGGCACAGGCCATGGGAGGATGATGGATTTATTTCTGGTGGGGTTTAATGTTTTGAATTGAAACCTGTTGCTAGGCTGAAGAAATAAATAATCATCAGAACAATTAAGAACTTAGGAAAGCAGCTGATCCCCTGATTACCAACTCAGCTGGTTCTAACTGGGTGCAGTGGGATGTGTGTCTGCAAGTAATTTATAGCAGTACATGTGTATAACCTCTTGTGTTTCTTCTAGGTCAAGTGCTGTCAGTTTATAGCTTCTAGCATAGGAAGCAAAACAAAAGTGTGATTAATGTGGATGGACGTACATTGATTTCAGCACCATTGGTGGAAAAGAACCGATTAAAATTGTCTGAGCTAACATCGTATTCTCAGAGAGTTTCAATAAGAACTTCTGAGGAACTGGAAAACCCAAAGCTCAGGTGATGGAAAAGTTTGCCTGAACTTCAGAAAGGTGCCAGTGCAACTATCCCAAGGTCCAGCTTAGCCAGATCTTTGGCTACCTCTTGGTTTTCCAGGGTTGCCTTGTGACTCATTCTCTTTCCAGGATCCCATGTTGTAATTTTTCCTGGATCATCATTTCAGAGCCTTCTTTCTTCCTGTCTGAGGAAGAGAAGTTTACAAGTGCCAGGAAGCCAAACAGCTTACAAAAGAAAGCATGGGACAGGACTATGCTAAAGGAGGGATTTTGATGCCTTTTGCCACATGTCTGACTTATAGGGCACTGAGGTAGGAAATAACAAGGCCACCAGCATGGTGCCAAACTGAGGCCCCACTGAACCCAAGGTGTGTTGGAATAATTTATCCTGTCACTGCTCTTACTGGTACCTTTGCTGAAGATGGACCATCTGTATAAGTAACAGTATTGACATACTAAGGGACTACATTCTTTCTGTGGTTTGACACTGGCAGGACACTAAGCTCCCAGCACCTGCCATTCAGTGCCAGTAACAGAAAGAGTGGGTGTCTGCTGCAGCTGACTGAAGGAGATGTGTGCCCCCATAGGAACAGAGGAAGGCATGATATTAGCAGTTTGTCTGTTTTAGTAAGGTTGTCTCCAGGAAGCAATGGTTAGTCACAGCAGTCCACATTGAGCCTAAAAGGATTAATAACTTCAGCAAGAACTCATTTATATTGCAGGCAAGTGAGCTCATCTAAGCCCTGTATGTTGAAGGGTTGATCCTAACAGAACCTAAGCTTTAAACATCCACATCATTTATTATCTGGAAGTGCTCTCAGTCTGCTCAGCAGATGGCTCAGAGTCCAGTGATCTAATTCACCATATTTGACCACCACATGAGGGAGTCTTTAAACTGTTTGAAATCTGTGTGTGTTTTTGTGTTTGTGCATGGAGGGGTGAGAGCAAGACAATGTGCAAAGAGTCAAACGTTGGTACCAGATATGATTTTCAGCATTTAAGGTAGCAATTATACTTTTCCTTTTGTGTCTCTCATCCCTTCTGTTTTAGGAGGTCCTAAGGATGTGAGGTTCCATTGACACATGGATTTAATTTGTTAGCTTACTTCTAAATTAGAAATGAATTTTAAGTAAATCTCTTACTCTCAACAAAGTATTCTCCATTGCATTTGTTCATTATGCTTCTGCTTGAACCAGAAATACCTGCTTGTGTTTTCAGCTGGTATTAGTTGGCATTGCAAAGCTTCTGTTGGGCAAATTAGTTTAGTGGAAATACACTGAACTACTTTAGGCAACACCCAAGGCCAAGTCTACATGTGCCACTATGAAGGATTAACTGTACTTCTTTGAGCCTTCTAATGCTGCCAGACAATCTAGGGAAGGTTTGAAACATAGCCTCCTTTTATAAATTTTTATCTTGTCCCTACACATTTTCCCAGTGCAACTCTGACCTTCAGTTTTAACTGTTTTGATTTCAAGTACCTGGAAGGATAAAGTGACATGTGGTGAGTACTTGCAACTTGAATTTGGTTTGTTCTGATTACTCATTGCTGTTGAACATTCTGCTAGAGAGTTAGTTCAGAAATCATAAAGCCTTTGTGAATTTGGTTAGAAACTAATTTCAAACACTTCTGTTTGTGTGCTTGTCATCTCTGAATTTCAGACAGACAATAGATATAATTAAAAAGTAGGTATTTTAGTGATGTCCATTTAGAGACTGATTATAGTAAGTAATATATCCTGACCCATGACGGTCACTAATTGGAGTGCGTTTTCAGTGAAGATTATGCCAGTAAAATGTCAGATCTAGTGCTTTCACTAAAAATGACAGTTTAATACTGCAAGGGTTGTGAATGAGGAAATATTCCTAAATGGGTATAAATGGAGCACAGTATGAGGCAATTCCTTATGGTAAGAAATAGTTTCTATATGGCTTAAGAAACTAAAAATAGAGATTGCATGTTGGACAACTAATATGGAGTATTGAGAAAGTGTGTGTTGAAAATGTTTTTCAGAATGAGTTTGAAGATCTTTCTTGTAGCTTATAGGACTGTTGAATTTAAAGGATATCAGGATGATCTGTTGGTCAAGTCAAGCTCAAAGGAAGACAAGCTCAAGCAAGGAGATGGCTCTGGCTTCCTGAAGGGGAGAAAAAGCTTCAGAGAAGTGAGAGGAAACCTTTATTTTGGAAAATGAGATAAGCTGATTTTGAGTAAGGGTTTTTTTTTGTTTTGAGTTGTCAGTATTCTCTCAGGACAGTGCCTCTATTAAGCTCACTGAAAACCTGAGTTGTTTCCGATCTACACCCAAGCACTCAGCTTCAAGCATAAAGAAGTGCGCCAGTTTGTAAGATCTGTAAGCAGAACATAATTACTATTCGTGTCTGATTGTATATTTCTTCTTTTTCTCCCTTTTCACACATTGGCTCTTCCTCTTATTTTCAAGCATCCAGTTCCACAGTGATTCACAAAGGGTGTTATAATTTACCATGAAATTTGCCCAGCTGGTTGCAGTGTATGAAACCCATCTAGCTGTTTTGTGTCCTTTTGTAAGGTATCTAAAAAACAAGTGGTGCTACTTCTAGAGAAAGGGAGGGATCTGGTCAGTGGCTTAACTATTTGAAAATGAACTGGACCTTGTAGATACAATGTGCAGAACTAAATCATCATTAAAGGAAATTCCACACACTGGTGGCTCAGCAGAAGAATGAAGTCCTGATGCTGCTGGATTTGGTTAAGCTTGGTAAACTCAGCATGACCCTCAGCAGCACTGGGAACAGATCCTGCCATCCACATTGGTGCTGGCTTGTGTCATAGATTGCCAATGGGCCTGCTGCTGTCCCTGAGGCACCTTGCAGTGTATCATGTGAGTGAACACGATGGGGCCTAGCCCTTAGCTAGCAAGGGAGACAGCCCTACCCACACAGTAAGAGCAAGAGCTAAATTGATGTGATTGCATGATCAGCTCCTAAGCCCCATAGTACAGAGCTGTGGCATTTCTGCTTTTCAAATTTCAGAGACAGACCCTAAGGAATACTGCACTGACTGACCCATTTCTCAAATTCTGGGAAGAGGCACATTACTTACAAATACTGCCACGCCAAAGCCTGGCTATTCCCCACTGCTGTTCTGTTTGTATTCATGAGAAATCTCTTTGCTGTGATAATCGGCAAGTGCAATCCTGAACATGTCAGAATAATAGTTCTGCTTGCTTTGCTGCTGCTGCTGGGCAGCCGCTTGTTGCCAGTCACTGTACACCTCACTTGTCATTGTAGTGTTGGTATTCAGACACAGAGGGGCCTTAATTAATGACTTTGAAGATATGGTCTTTTATAATTCATGACAAAAATTTAATTAAAATCAAATACATAGCAGTTGAACTAGCAAAGGATTTAAAGTGCACAATCTTTGATGGAGACAGTGATTCCCTCTGACCACCGATGATGGATGCTGAATGCAAATTCCATTTCATTACAGGAGATTCAGAACAGAATAGGCTTTCTTTGAAACAGATAGGTCCCTGTTGTTATAGCCTCTGGAAAAATGGTAAGGTCAAGGGGCCTGCAGTCATTTGATTCCTGCTCTTACCCCCTTTCCTCCTCTAAAACTGTCGTGTATTTTAAATGTCTGTATTAGTAGGGGAAAAAAGGACACTTTTGTGTGATGCTTAAATACTCATTTATTATTTGTATGTAAAAATCCTGTGTACAGTTCAGGTACTCACTCCAGGACTCTTGTCAAGGCAGTAGGAGAATTGTTATTTCACATAAAGGAAAACTGAGGCAGTGCTTTCCCTTGGACAATGCAGGAGAAGTTAAAGGAATTTTGAAGTTAATGGAATTTTGAAGTTTGGCCTGGTTCACTGATTGAGTCCCTGTCTTTCTGGCCTATATTGGGATAACTGGACTTTAGCAAATGTGTAGCGGAATTTACTGCTGTAGATTAAATCTGTTGTGCCAGGGAGCATGGTTTTATTCTGACTGTTGAATTTATTTCAGTTTATTTGGTCTTACTGTATAACTTGATTCACCTAAATTTATTACAAATTGTTTTTTTTATCTAGGAGACTTATAGTGCTATCCCACTACTGCAGTGATTTCCATGAAGTTGTTTGAATGGATTTCATAGTTTGGTGGTTACTCTGCCTGCTCAGGGTAAATATTTAGAAGACATTTCTGGCTTTGATTTTACAATTGTGAGTTGAATTTTGTCATCTCATTTGGTCTACTAAGGGGTGGGTCTTCTTTTCTGTGGGATTAATTGAGTTTGACAAGTTTTGCCATCCTATGTGTATTGAAGCCAATCTATGATCTTACCATCAGAAACCAACCAACCAACCAACAAACAAACAAACAAAAAAACCCCAACCAACAAGAATAACTACCTGCTACATATACAAAAGCTAATAAATTAAACAGAATTTACAATTTAATAGAGCCAAGGGAAATTGCTCAATAAGTCACATCAGGATCTTTCCAAAATTTGCCATGAGAGGGAGATGAATAATGGAAAAAATTGCATTTGAATAAATAAGTCACTGCAAGCTGGTAAAAAATCAGAAATATCTTATTTAGTAGCTATAGAAATGGTTTAACAGAAGGAAAATATGATTCACAATTTTTCAGCAATTGCTGAAAAATGGCAGATATTGAACATCATTCAGCCATCTTTAGTTACCATCTTTACCTTTACAGTGGCAATAATTCCTTGGTTATAAAGATAGAAATAGCTCTTATAAAGAGAAAATAACTTTCGTGGAAAGGAGGAAAGGATTTCTTCCGTGGTTGTTCTTAATTTTGCAAAAAGTTAATCAGTTTTATATTACTAACTTTTTACTTAGTACTTCAACCAACTGCTAAAACTATAATCTGTGAACTGTTGAAATGGAATTCTTGGGCACAATCGTGGGGGATTTTTATCTGCATTTTTTTTCTTTTGTTTTTATTGTCAATTTGCTGCAGCAAATTGTTACTCATATTAGATTATTTAATGCTATTTGGCTGGCAGATATATTTGTATGTGAGTCTTAAGAGCACTGGGCTGTTTCTGCAGATCTAACCATTGTTAGGGCATCTGAGGCTCGACTTTCAGAATGCTAAACCAAAGTAAGTATCATAGAACTGCAGACTCTTCTCTGGTTGAGCAGTATTTTGTGGCATCATACTAGAAAAGCTTTGGCTGATTTTCCAGCCTCAGTGTGCAGAAGGATGCTCAGGGTCTATACCAAGCCTGATCAGACAGATCTCAGTGCTGCACGTGGGGCAGGAGCTGTTGGAGCAAGGCTGTTCAGGGAATCAGTCTCGTGACTTCCCTGCTGGTATAATTAGCTACCAAGGTCAGCTTCTTTTCCTTTAACAAGTCATGCCAGGTCGTTGGTTTATCATGGAGATCTCAGGAACAGAATCACAACCTCAAAGATGCCAAAAAGGAGAAAAATCGAAGGGTTCCATGGGAATCCCAAAGGGGAGAGGTGAGGGAAGTCTACCAGCCCGTAGAGCTTCTGCGGCGGTGTCGGGTTCAAAGGAAAACTTCCATTAGCTGGAAACCCAAAGGAGAGGCACCACCTGCCTGTCCTCTAGTGGGCTGAGTTACTTGTTAATGGGAATGACTGAATAAAGGCAGCATTTTAATGGGCAGGAAGAATGTTTCTGTAAAGGGATTAAATTCCAACTTTTTGTCTTTCAGCATTTTTATTACTCTTCCTGTGCTTTTTATGAGCCTTTAATTTCTTTCATACTTGACTGTTACTAATACAGGGCAAATAAATGGCTAAACTACTTCCAGAGGCAGCTTCATGGACCATACACATCTACACTTTCCTGTGAGGAAGACTGATTCTAGGGCCATTTGCACAAGTTTATACTGGGTTTTGTTCCTGATTTCAAGATGATATTAAGCAATATGAATACTGCTGCACACAAAATCTGGATAATGTATTTTTTTTCTCTGTTTCAAAGAATAAAGTGCTTAAGGTTTTACTCTGAAATTTAAATGAAGATTTATTTTGGTTTTATCTCTGTACTTCCTAGACTCCCGCCCCTCCCAAATCTGCTGTGATGTAATAGACAAAGATTTGAATAGGGAATTATGATCATAAGCAGATCAATACATGTTTTTCTGATGGTAGTAAAATAAACAAGGGGGAACTTCTGTGTAAAATGACGGATTAAGAGGCATTACTGAAAACATGCTGTCTTCTGTGGTGCTGCAGCACCTGCACAGTATTATTAAATTTACCTTATTTTATTTTTTTTAGCATTACCATCTGTAATGCAGTCATCTTCCTGTTCCAGGAAGGCATATGCTTTAGAATACATCGAATTGTCTTGCTTTCAGCTCTTCACATTGAGAGTTTTTGCAACCTTGCAACCTCAACAGTTGTAGCTAATTATTTTTTCCTGCTTGATCTCCTGAGTAGCTTTGGGAGTGGCAGTCCACATGTTACCTAGATGACTTTTGCTCAGAACAGTGGTTTCATTCTAGATGCTGCTTTTACTGAGCCTTTGTCCACTCCTCTAGTGCTTGATCCTGCAGTCTACAGATCTCTTGGGTAATTCACAGAGAGAAATCTGTAACCTTAAAAATCCCAACTTTCTGAGTTCCCAAGGGGGAGGTAGGACATTTAGGCTTCTCTGGGGAATTAAATAAGTTACTTACAATTTATTTTGGTGTACAGAGATCTCATAAATTAAGACAAGAAACTTTTGCACAGTCTTGCTTCAAGATCCAGTCCTACATCTCCAACATCCCTTTCTGAGCACAGTGACACTCAGCACTGCTGAGTTGGCAGCAGTGCTGTTGCCAACTGTAAGTTAACCTGATTTCTGCCAGAACTGATCCAATACCGATGGTAGAATTTCCTGATGGTAGAATTTAATTTTGCTTACCTGAATAATATCTAAGTTTGAGGGAAGGAGGGCTCTTCAGGTCTCCTAGCTTTATTAGGTTTGGCATTGCATGTCCACTGCAGATTTTTACACATTAACTCTTCCAGTTTTCTGCTCTAGATAGAAAAGCCCTAGATTTGCCTCTCAGAATTCACCACATCAAGACATACTTGTAGTAGGCATCATAAGTATGTTGATAATTGATTTAATCTTACTATGTGCCAGGCTATTTCATAGGTACATTACATCATTTGCTCAGAAGCTTCCATTTTCATTTGTTTCATTAAAGTTCATCAGGCCTGTCTTTACAATAAAGCTGGCAAGATCATTCCAGGAATCTCCCCAGTTCCATATGCAGACGGGAAGATAATCCTCTGCCTTTGAAGTCAGCTGAAGTCCTAATAATCTGTAATGTTGCAGATTACAAACTGCAACCCTCTCACAGTGAATCTCTAACTTAATGCACCATCTCAGGAAAACCAGTCTAAGAGAGCTCTGTTTATATTATTTTCTGGTTTATTGCAGACAGAATGAGAACTGATTTATAGCAGTTATTTGTTATTGATGTGTATATTCAGATTGGAATCAATTAAATGTGCATGGATACACTTTGTGAACTCCAGAGGAAGTCATGAGTTGTAGCTCATAGGCTGCACAAACCTCCTTGTATCCTGGATCAATGTTCTGATTATATAAGAAATATAACCACTGTTGATGTATAAAACAGGAACACAGCAGAAATGGTCAGAGACATTATTGCTGTATTAGATTCTCATAGATGTAAGAAATGCACCACAACTGATAAAACTGCAGAAGAGAACCTGGTCCCTGTGAGGGTGGTGAAGGGGAGAATCTTCTTCTTCCCTCAAACTTCTTAGACTTGCAAAGTCAGAACAAGCTATAACAGGGAATATTGAAGTTCTAGAGGAACAATCAAGACTATGGTGGGAAATTAATATATTTTTTCTTATTTGTTTCGGTTGTTTTATCCTGTGTGTATAGATACTGTACCTCATTGATTTTGGTGGGAGAGCAACCAAACTATTGATAGTTTCTCCAAGATTTGAAAGCAAACTTTGTCCAAATCACAGAGTTCAACTACCAATTGCTGCATATTCTTGCAAAAACTCTTATGGCCTCAATTTGACAGAGCCCTTGAGCACTTGTTTTTACTCAACCGTCATGTGAAACAAAAGAGATTAGTCTTATGCTTAAATGCTGGATTGGAATGTATTTGTTCAAAGAAAATTAAATGCATTTATCATTGCAAAGAATGTAAAGTCTATATTGTCAAATTCTAATGGGCTGAAGTTCAGTCAAAAGAATAGCACTACTCATAAACAGTGTGAAGAGGAAAGCAGGCATAATAGCAAGAAGAATATTTAATACTTCCAAAGCACCTTTCACCCGATGAATTCTCATTTCTGTGTGCATAAAAATGATCAACATTTCAACACCTCTGTGAACTAAGCTGAATATCTGCTTTCTCAGATGGGAAAGTCAAAGCACAAAGACTTTGAATGATTTATCTGCATGAATTGGTAGCGGAGCTAAGAATCAAATCTTGGCTTGCTTCAGTCTGCCATGGTATTATTGCTCATATGAACTATTCAGTCATTTATACTACATAGAAGTGACAAGCTCTGTCATTCAACTGGATAAAAATAATTTAAAAATATGATTTCAGTACAGCTCTTACTTGCCATTCTCCAAGATCCTTTTATAAGAAGTTTGCCTTTTTGTCTCCCATGACACCAAACCTTGGATTTAAAGTTTACTGCATTCATTCTGCTTTTCACTTCCATCAAACAAAAAGTTTGGGCTGTCCAAGTCACCTTGTCCAGTGTTAGGACACTGCTATAATAAAAGTGTGAATAGGCAGGGCTGTGTGAAAAAGTAATTTCCCACTTACAGGCAATATCATACTAGATGTGAAGTCTGTTATTTGCTTCTCACTGGGAGAGTTATGCAGCAATGTATATTTAGAAGATGTGCAATGTACTCTCCTGAAGCATGGGCAGAACCTTATCACACAACCCAGTGATTCTTCTCTGTCTCCCAGCCCCTGCAGCCTAAAGTTACTCCCTCTCCTGTCCCAGTTGTGAGTCATGAGAATGAATAATTTACAGTCTTTTTTTATATCGAGTGTAACACTAAAAATAATTTTCTCATCATGTTGCAAACTGGAATTTCTAGATCCTAAGGAAAATTGCCTAAGAACCTTAAAATGATGAGTTATTTACAACCTATGTGTTTTGACCAATAACTCTTCAAGTGCTGTAAAACAAAATAGCTGGTGTTTTACTCCTGGAAGTTTTGATGGTGGATTCTTCCTCTTGTAGACTTTGGAGTGTTGGTCATTCACTTTGCTGGGGAACAGGACAGGGTTCCTTACTTTAAATACCTTTAATTGCTTTCAGGTTTAAGATTTCTATTGTATAGAAGACAGATGCTTTTCTTAGTCCATCTGTCTCTCACCCAGTGCCCACATGCATGTCTTCTAGTTTACATGCTGCAAATAACTTCTTCTTAAATGCCATTACAGTGAGGGAAATGACTATAAAACAATGGCACTTGCCCCCTAGACCTGCTCCCCATATGTCTAACATATCTGCTTACTTAACAGAATTGATCTTTTATTATTGCTAGCAATTAAGAGACAATATAGTTGTGGGAAAGTGAGCTGATTTTCTGCTCTGTCTGCTACATCAACAGCATCACTCTCAGGTGAATTTCAGTTACTGATTTTTATTATTCGTGATGATATTTGAGCCCTTAGCATCAGACTTCTGATTCCAGGTTGCCTTTGCACAGATGGCAGCATGGGAAAAAAAAAAAAAAAAAAAAGAGAAAATAAAAATGGAGAAAAGAAAAACCCTTGCCTCATAAATTGAGTAAAGTTAGCCTAGAAGATACTGAGACACCCTAATGGTTCATTGAAGCACATTATTATTAACGTCAAACAAAGTTGGTGGGAAGTAAAGAGAGTTGTTAATGGTGTTTGTAGAAAAAAAAGTGTTAAGGTATGGAGATATCATGATGGCTTGTGGGTCTTTCTTTTAAAAATGTGTTACATGATCTTACCCTGTTACCTGTTTTATGAAGTGTCTCTTCTCCAGGACTTCAGCTCCACCCCATCATCTGGATACACACACCTGCCTCTCTTTGTGCCTCTCCAGCTACATCCCAGGCTTGGAAATAACATATCACTGTTTCATTCAGAGGCAATGTTTCCAAAGTTTTCTCTCATCTTTCTCAAATATACATGTTCCTTGGAGGCTCCAGCCTGCAGGAAGCAGACACTGCTGCAGGCTTGGCAAAATACTTGTCTAAGTCTGAAAATATGTAATCAAATCAACTTTGAGGGAGCTGAGCCATTCCCATATTCTGAACATGGCGGGAAATATCTGCTGTCTCTTTGCTCTTCAGCACAAATGTAATATACAGAGCTAGAGCTGGAAGTTTTGGTGGTTTTTTTTTATAGTTTTGGTTTTGGTTTTGTTGGGTTTTTTTTTTTTTTGGTGTGTGTGTGCCTGATAATGCTAAACAATTGTCAGCATTATTTAGCCATCAAGTTTGGCTGAGATGATGATGGCAGAGAAGCCAAGTCTGATGAAATCTGTCCCAGAATGTAATATTGGCACCAAAATTTGTGCCTATAATCTCTGGATACAGAAAATGTTGCATATTTTATTGGAGATCACTATCTGTTCTTTCCTACAGTTTCACCACTTGACTGAACTAGTCATGGGGATGGCAGTAATGTGGCAGGCAACAAAGGCAGGTTGGGAAATGATACCAGCTTTGCATGAAGACGTATGAACAAGAGAGAGCAGAATGTGAAAACCCACATTTCTTAACCTCCCCATAACACTAACAAAGGAAAAACCCACAAAAAATGGTGTTGAATAGTTAAAAACCAAACCAGCATGGTTGGAGTGTGATTAGGACAGCACCCAGGTGCATTTTGGTTTGGTCCTACTGGCATTATTTGGGAAAAAGAAAAATAGTCAACAGGATGATATCTGCTGAACTTGTGTCTTGTTTGACTTGTGAGAGGAGATTTCTCTCTATTCATAATCTGGGGAGCTGCCAGTATTGCTGTGTGGAGTGTTGATGGTGTCTCAGGCTGGTGATCTCTCTCAAACTGGATGTTGCAGAGGTGTGGTTGTCCCTCTCAGATCACACTTGTACGGATTCCATGACTTGAGTGCTATTGTAGCCTCAGTCTGATAGGTCAAAAGAAGGCAAATAGGCAGGTCTTTATCCCTTTTATGAAGCTGTGTCTTGCAATCTCAGACCAATCTGGCTCTGTCTTCTGGGTCACCTGCAAGCATCAGCACAAAGCTGCCTGTGCTGCTGACTCTTACCAGGAATCCCAGCACATCTCCTGTTGCTGGTGTCTCCCTGCCTTTGAGCCCACAGCCGAGGGGTCCCACTGTCACCCCTCCTGGTCATTCACATCTCCCTTTCAAGGCTGACTTGTCAGAAGCCCCTGAAATATTTATAACTGGGAAACTCTTTTATATATGTTTTGCTGAGGGTGCCTTTGGGAACACAGTGGATCATAGAATCAGTTTTGTTGAAAAAGACCTTTAGGATCATTGAGTTCAACTGTTATTAATCCTGTTATGTCAATAATCCTGAAAAAAGTTTGAAATGCAGCTTTGACTCCAAGTAAAGACACGTTGTCTTGGATAGCATTAATTTATATTACAGTGGAATAGAGAGCACAGCATGAAGACACTTCCTAAATATGTGCAATAAAAAAGTTCTCACTCAGTACTTTCATTTCTCCACTAGGAAGTACCTGTGATACTGAGAGGGCTGTAGCAGTAGGTTTGCTCATTAAATAGTTTGTTCAGCTCCCTTGGAAGGGACAGTGTTACCAACAAAACGTGAACTCAAAGTCTTCTCACTAACTCATGTTATTCAGGGGAAATACAGAACCCCACTATTCAGCCTGGTGTCTGTAGCAGCTTGGGGTATAACGCAGATGAAGAAAGGTCACTTGATACAATAACAAATGGTTTCCTGTGGACTTCCAACTCTTTGCTAAGTATCAAAATTCTTCCTTTGATGAGACACGAGCTTAGTGACTGTATGATTTGGTTTGTTATCAGAATTAGAATACTGTCATGCTTCATTTATGAGTATTTGCATAAATCAACACATCTCCTTCTTTAATAGGATGTACAATGCTAAGATCTTAACTTAGGCTAGAGTTGCTTCTTTCCTCATATTTTATGGAGCACATGGACTTGATTTTTAAATTTTAATTCTAACACATCTTATTAAACGTGCAGGCATAGAGAAGCACCACCAGTCAAAGACATCATTATTATATGCATGGAGGGTTATCTTCTGCCTTTCTACCCTCATCATTCATTAATGATGCACAGAGACTTGTCATTTGTCTTTTCAATTCTTTGACTTTATTTTATTGCTCATATTTTATGACACATGGAGAGCTCTGTAGCAAGCATTCATCATCAGCCTTACATGTCTATGGAAATACCGTCTCTGTTAGGCCAGGAAAAAGTACCTTTTGTTCCCTTTGTATTTTTATTATGAACTTGGTCTAACATCACTTTAGTATTGATGCTGTTTCTTGCAGCCTTTAAGTTTCTAAGAAAACTACTAACATAGCTCTGCTCTATGCTGAAAAAGCAGCTAACCCATACAGTGGAATGTATGAGTTTTTACTGACTTTATCTCATTTCATAGCTGCTCCTATGAAACCCCACTCCTATCAGGGATAGTCATTGGAACCTCAGTTTTCAATCCAATTTGCCATTCAGATAGTGATCCTAGATATGATTAAGATGCTGCTTAATCTTTGTAAATCTGCCAGATAGAAATCTCTGCTGCCAAATATGTTGGGTGTGTGTCTTTGCAAGGCAAGCTGTGGTCCACTGGGAACAGCGAGGAGACTATTAAAGCAGTTTTGACTTCTACATGTCACTTTGGAAAGCCCCCCAAGATACTCTAATCAGAGTCTTTGGAGTGTTTTCAGTTTTTCAAATTCAGTTTAAAGAGCTTAATCAAACTTTCTGACACAACTGGCACACATTAACATTTTTCAGCTGTAAACACACAAACCCAGGAATTTCTAATTGCCAGTAATTAAAGTGTGTGGTTGGTTTTGAAATGCTTTCCTATTTTGATGAAGTCTGAAGTGGTACAGCTCCCTAATGATGTTCCCAAGGAGACAGAGGCCTGCCTGAGGCTGCCTTGCTGCCTCTCAAAAGGTAATAGGGAAAAAACTGGGCTGTGTACTCATCTTACATAAACATTTGAGCTGGGGCTACTGTTGTCTGTTTGTAGAAAAAAATTAGTTGGATAACTCCTTTTTATTAAAAAATTAATTAGTTCACCATGCCCAAAATCACTTACTGCCTGATATGACATTTAAAGGGTCTGGTGTGCATAATTTTTTTGCTGAAATGGTTCAAGAGCTCTGAAACACAAACCCATGCTGTCCCAGCAGGATGTGGGTGGCTTCCATTCCTTTATTAAAAACATTTACGAATGAAATGTTTTTTGGACTAGAGCTAACCCTGAATTACTCTGAAAAGATCCAGAGACCTACCATTTAGAGGCCAAGTTACATGCATTTCCTCGTAGCTCTTTGGAGCACAGAGAGAGGCAGTCCTTCCTTGATGCTTCAGTGCTTTATCCAAACACTGACTATAAGAAACAGGGCTGGAAGGTCTCCTGGGGAATATGATATAGTAGAACTGTCTCAGCTTCCTCTGGAGCATCTGGGGCTAATGACTGCTAAGAGGAATTTGATAGGAGGCATAGCCTAATCTAATATGGTAATTCCTAGATTTTCATGATAGTTTGATGCTTGACAAAATCCACTGCTGCTTTTTGCTTCATGTGCTTACAGAAGATTCTTGCATAATCTATCTTAAAAAGACCAGAAGAGCTGCTGAGCCAGGGCTTGGCAGTCCATCCTCTTGGGATACACTTGCAAGTATTTTTGTTTCTCAGAATGGTATTTCTGGTCGCCACATCACAATTCAGTGTTCAAGTGCTTGTCTTTTATTATCTCTCACAGGGTTTCTTGCTATTCCTGTCTCTTCTAGTCAGTGCAAAAATACGGTAAGAGCAGCCTTTATTGTGGTATTCTGACCCTCCTGTTTTCAGTTTCAACTATAGTGAGGAAGCCCAGAAGGAAAAATGTCTTTTTTTTCTTTTTTTTTTTTTTTTTTTTTGGGAGACATTAACCATTTAGAGCCTGAATTGGTTCAGCAAGTGCAGAATGGGCTGATGTGTCTTACTCTGAAGATTCAGACTGAAAAAAAAATTAGAGACAATCTAAATTTTCTGCATTCACACCAACATGCTATGAATTAGAAAAAGTCATTAAAATGTGTTCCACTGCAGTGCTTGCAATCCAGTAACAGGAGCAGTAACATTGTCACAGGTTGTCCAGTCAGTAACTGCACCCTTTCTTGGATTACTGTCATGCCTGTGTGGAGAATGGGTGACTATGAGAAAATGTTAGGCAAGGGGCATTGTGGAGCCATCTGAATTGGATTCCTTATCTGCCATTTTTTATCTCTACTCCTGCTCCAGGAGAAATAGTTATGGTACAGCAGAAGCACCACAGTAAATGGGTACCAGGACTATGAGTGCTTCCACCGTATGTGCCTTCTTTTCTGTGGATACATGCATGTGCCAATGAGTTGAGTAAATATATTAGAAACTGATCTAATAGTCTGAAAATGGAAAAGAGAGTAGTTTACCAAGGAGATTAGGTTTATAACTAAGTACTTGGAGGGAAAGTGTATTGGAGGATTAAAGCTGTTAAATTCCAGTAACTTAATTATCCTGAGACATTCCATAAGTATGTGTACTCCAGTGTCCATCTCCTGCACAGTCACCTTATCAAGAGGGGAGACAAACTGAGCACGTTTCCATGCAATGCAGATTGGAAAAGAATAAGAATCAGAAGCTTAACAAAGCATTTATTGGCTAGTTTGAAGAATCGATGCACAACTTTTATTTTCTTGGTTTATATTTTGTTTTAGATTCTTCAAACAAGGGAGCATGAGGCTGGAGTTTTTTTACAATACAGGATCAGCTCTACTCTGGTAGTGGAGGACACAGACTCTGCAGCACTTTGGGTATGGTGATAAAATGACTCAGGTGTTAGCAATTCTGCTACTTCCTCTAGAAGACTTTCACAGCTGCATAAACATTACCAGAGGAGTTCTTCCTGCTGTGCTTTCATTCAGAGGAGAAATGAAAAGGACTGTGGTCCCCCTCATTCAGGAGGGCAGAAACACACTGGGTTCAGTGGGAAACATCGTGAAGGTGTTCGGAGGGGACAAGAAAAAAAGCTTAAATGGGTAGGAGAGAAAATGTGTTCTGAGGATTTATGCTTTAAAACTAAACTGGACAGTAGGAGAATGAAAGTAAAGTGTCCATTCTCATGATGGCAGCTGCAAACATCAGACAGATGGCAATTATGGGAGGGGGATGTTTTAATTTTTACTTCTGCTTCCAGATTGCACTTGTAGGCAGAATCCATTGAGTGGAAACAACAAATACTCAGCTTGTAGTCAAGCAAATTGCTTTTAAAACAATGAAGTATTGGAAGACCAGAGCTTCAAATGTCCTGATTAGAGTTTTTCCATAGCACTTTTCAAATTCCAACTCTGTCACTTGGAAGTCCAGACCAGAGTTTCCCCACTAGCCTTCTAGAAACCCATGGAGTAATTTTCCAGGGATTTACTCAGGAAGTGGCCATGCATCTGCCTCAGCTCTGCATGGAGAGGTTGTAGCTTAAGGGCTAGAAGCAAGTCCCTGAAAGTCTGAACAAATTGGTAGAAATATGGGATTACATGGACTTCATAAAAGTGTCATGCAACCAGGATCCAAGGGGTGTCTGCCTTGTTTTCTCTTATATCCCAGGGTAATGAACATTTTCCACTCAAAGTGTTTTAATGAGGATGATTACACACATTTGCTGTATTTAGTTTGCAATACTCTGACTTCCCATCTTGTGTTTGCAAAGCCACATATCAGAATGCTGTTTTTAGATGGAGACACTGTGTTGGATTCATGCTGAGTATAAATATTTATAAGAATAAGGAGCCCAAACAATTCAAGGATGTTAAATTCATCTAAATACTTTCAATACATGGGTGAAGTTGGCAAGAAAGAAAGGTTATCTCCGTTATCTTACAACAGAATTTACTCAAGTAATAGTTAACATATATTTTCCAGGCTTGTATTTACTCAAAGGTCATCTAAACTAATGGCAGAAATAGGGATATTCTAAAGATTTGGCATTATAATCTGTTTTGATCTTCTATATCAACCAATGCTAGACAATCTTCTCTCTGCAGGCAGCAAGTGCATCACAAATGTCTGATACTAAGATCTATCAAAGTTTGCTACTGCCAGCTGTCAGTTACTTTCAGGCACTTGTGCAGAACACATCAGCTGGACAGTGTGTAAGTGAACAGCATTAATACTTCCATTCTGGAGTTAGCTGTGTCAGGTTTTCTTCTGAAAAGTTCCCTTGCTGAGGTGTCAGGAGAAAGGAACCATGCTAAGTGTTGTCAGACTTGGTAAGTGTGTATGGGATTGTGACAGTGAAATCGTGTGAAAGAAGGAAATTGCAATTTGTTCTTGTTCCAAACTTAAAATTAATCCAAGACAAACATGACCTTTACTCCACTTAAACTGACAGCAGAAATACTTATGGGAGTCCATACAGATGCTGTACACAGTGAAGAAAGCACATCAGGAGAGCAGCCAGTGCTGCTATCCCTCGGTTTTGCAAGCTCTCTTGCAAACCAAATGCTATGTTGGTAACTCTGTGCTTCCTTTGAGTGTGCATGGCGAGTGTGCTCGATGCCACATCACTGAGCCATGAGAAGATCTGAGAGTGATGGCTGTTTAGAACTGCTGAGTAGCTTTCTCAGGTGCTTGACTTGCTCATTAAGAGCAAATATGGTGATGAAGACTCATGCTGCAGGTGTGTGAACTCTTGAACAAGAAAGATTATGAACTAACTCAAAATAACAATGCCAAGGTGAGCTAACTATCTTTTGTTCGCTTGCATTAAGCAGTGAAATATGATGTCTGCAGCTGGTGCTCACAGCCCACAGACTAGGCAGAAAATGTTAATGTCAATTAATATACATACAGTCATGGTGAATAATGCCAGATCTGATCTAACTCTAGTACTAAGCTTATTGAGTTCATACTAAACTTACTGAGTTCATAGATCAATCCATTGCTGTCAAAGTAGTCTAAAGGCATCTCCCAGTTCTGGTGGCCCTTGAAACACTGACTCTTAGAAGCTTGTAAATTTATACACGGAAAAATCATGCCATGGGATTATTGTCTCTTATGTTCTTCTCTAGACATGCATTCCTGACCTGCAGGGACAGCCCCAGTAGAGCTAGATGGGGCATTTTCTTTGAACTGTTATGGCCTTTCTTATGTTCTTAAGCTAAAGGCACCCACTAAACTTAACTTTTGGTCCAAGGAGAAATGTGAATACCTTCAGGTTTAGAAACAGGAAATGCCTGTTGGCATGAATTTAGGAACCTTTTTATGTGTGTCCCAGAGAATGTAATTGGGAGTGACAGCACTTTGGAGAGAGATTCTGTTTCTCAGACTTAGCAGAAACTCACCACACTAGTCTTTTTAGATCAAGATCATTTGCTGTTGTGCCAATGAGTAAATTGGAAGCAGACCTAAAAGGGCAGGTATCCTGTACTGTACTGGCATAAGAGAAGCATTTTGCACTAACTAGGCCCCTTCAGGCTGGCTTACAGGGTCACTCTTAGAGAGGGCACTCTGAGATTTCCAGTCTGTGTGGCTTCCTCAGGCAAACTGTGGGAGAGAGTTGTTGTACAACACCTATATCCAACTCTGCTGCATTCACAAGCTTGGGTCAGAGGGGCAAAAGGAGAGATCAACTCTTAGCTTTTGGACATACTAGCAGTTGTTAAGAAGGATATTTTTGTTCTAGGGAAATGTGAAGTACAGTCCAACATTGTCCTGAACAGTTGCCCAAAATGGAATGTTTGGGTTTTGAGCTCCTTGGAGCATGCATTTTATGTCGGCATTTATCTTCAAAATGCCTTTCAGCACCCTGTTAAAAATGCAAACATTTATAACCTCTAGCCATTCCATGTGTGCTTGTCTAACCATGAACAAAACAATCCTCCCTCATCCCTCATTCTCATCCTTATCCTTTCTCAACTTCTCATTCAAATGTTAAGGAGTGATGGTCTTTTCAGGTCTTCTGTAGTAAGAAATGTTCTTTTTGAATCTTCTATTCTGATGTAGAAGGTCAGCGAAATTAATGGACAGCATTAAGGGTAAGAAATGAGTGAAACAAAGGCTTGGCTTGCTGCTTACGAGAGAAAAGGAAGCAGATGAGCTCTAGGTATGCAGCAGAATGATGATCCCGCTAGGTATTGTGCTGTCAGGTACTATCTGGGATGCAACATCAAAGAGAAAACGAGCAGTCACCACAAACAGATGATTATAAAGTTGTTTTATAACTGCCTAGCATAGCTTTTGGCAAATTAGTGAGAGATACTTTTCTTTAATGCTTGGTGACACATGCACAAACCCCCCAGTATATCTGATTTCTAAGACTTCAAATGTGTTTCTCTGCCACCCAGAATATAAATAAATATGAAAATACCTCTTTATCTAATACTGATTATGGTCTCAGTTCTGAGCAATATGGAGGAGATTAAAGCCTGATGCTTCTGTGTACAGCCTAAGGCACTCTCACAGTGGGAGGAACAGCAGTCCCCTTGTTCCATGTTCTGTTCCAAATTCCATAAATGTCTCTGTCGCTGCTGTCACCTGCTACCATGGAAAGATCAGTCTAGTTCTCCATGTCAACTTTGTTAAGTGCTTGTTCTTATTAGCCAGAACAGTGACAATTTGTTATTGTGGGCTGCTCTGGGACGTTTCCCTCTCCAGTAGTATGTTGTTTGCCAAATCTACATGTTCCTGCATTTGTCTGTGCACTGCAGACTGCCTGGGAGGATAAAGCTAGGGTTTTAAACTTGAACACTTTGTAGCTGTAGGCCAAATTCTGTTTTCAGTTACATCTGATCAGATCAAGGCTAATATTTAGTCATGTCATACAAATACCTCCACTTGTTCGTTTATATCAGGGTAACTGCAGGCAGAATGGATCACTCAGACTTGGATGTCTTTTGTTTATTGAAATGTAACAAAGCATCTTTTGTGACAGTTTGATTTGTACGGTTTCATATAAACATTAAAACCATCTAGGTGTTTTGAGAATCACTGAAGTCACTTAAGAAAACAAGAAAGTTATTTTCAGGGTAAGGGATAGCAGGGCTATTTGATGGACCAAACCAAACACTTTTGGAGTCACTTCTATCATAGGAAGCCTAGGGCAGCTGCATTCCTAGCAATGAATTTTGGCAAGGTGCATGAAACCAGACCAGACAACCTCCCAGAGGCAATACAGAGGCTTTGTATCTCCTAGAACATTCTGTTGTGGTGTCTGCAATGCATCCTCAGCAATCAGTGGGGGAGGGAGATGTACCTAAAATTTCCATGCCTTCTTTAGCTACATAGTTCTCTAGAGAAAAGGAACAATTCTCTTACAATGCAACAAAACGCTGATTTTAAGCAAGCAAGACATTTGCAAAGCAAATATGAGCAGGAGCTGAGCTGCACAAATTACTTGAGATCCTGGCCTTCTACATGGTGGTTGAGAGACTTCTGCACGGTTGACTTCTTACAGCTGTGCAGTCCTCCCAGACAGGCCCATCCTTGCCTAAATGATTTACTGCATTAGGTCTCCATAAGTAAATATATCTAAAAGAATGTCCTCAGCTACTCTAATTCATATTGAACTCCTTAAAGTCAAAGGGAATTGAAATCACTTATGCTACCTAGATTTGCAGCTGAAAATCTAAGTGATAATCTGTATTTCAGAGGGATCAAAGTTTTATTTTCCCCTCACTCTCTGGAAGTTGCTTTCACTTAGGGGGAGTTAGTCTTTATGAATGCTGGCATGTATATGCATCTTTGTTTAAGGTATTATCTTCTACAAAGTAAGTTTTACTCAATATTGGATATTTTTCCTGTGTGTTTTAAAGACAGACTGAGCAATGTAGAATTTTTCTGCTTTACTCTCCTTATTATTTTCTCCCACTAGAAAACAAAACTTTTGCAAATCTCTTATTATAAAATTTAATTTAAAATAGAAATATTCTCCATTTTCTGCTTTAAATATATAGTTAGGCCTGTTCAGTTGCCCATTGAAAAAAGGTTTGTTTATATTTTGGAATAATTAGTGTCAATATCACTTAATGAAAAATGTTCTGAAAATGAAGCTACCTAACATACCTTTCCTGAAGTCATCAGCCCTATATTAGTTTATGTTAAAGTTTTAAGCATGTGTAGGAAGCACAGAGATTAAGTAACTAGACACCTTTCATTAAATGGAATGTAATAAGTTTTTGGATCAATGTTCTAAAACTAGTGGACAGTTAATACTTTCAGGCTATTGAATAACTAACTGTTTGAGACTCAAAGGAACTTGATAGCAATTTTCTGTCTCTCTCAAAAAGCAGGGAGTATTTTGTAGGTCTGGTTTGTATGTGTCTTGTACTATTCTCTTACCTAGTAGGTCATAGATAAAGCTGAAATACAAGAGAAGAGAGGATTAACTGTGTAATTCTGGGCCTATATGCCTTTGGGACGTCTTGGTGATAAACTGATCTGACCATTTGGTGACCTTAAACAAACTTCAGACAGTAAAGCCAAACTTCTGACGTGGCAACTTGAAAATGTGCAGGGCTTTTTCATTAGGTTAATTGAGTCTTTTGAGGTGTGTACATCTGGTTAAAAATAAAACATGATTGTGGCATTTTTTTCTTTTAATGCACTTATAATTGAGCCCGGGCTGATTATTGTTCTTACGTATTGCAGTTCTGCCAGGAGACCCTGGAGATACTGCAGACAGTGTATCTGGACTTCTCAACATTTGAGAAGAAAAGAAAACAAATGTGTGGGATGGAATGTTTCCTAATAAAATATAATGTCTCAAGTGTTTTGTTCCTGTTTAAAAATTGTATCTTGTAGTGGGGATTGATGTAATCTCAACATAAAAAAGTTCAGACTTTACCCAAAGTAGCCCATGTGTTTTGATTAGCAACAGTTCCTCATTTCTTTTAACTGGTTTATTTGGGTTGCTTCTAATTATGAAGAGTATCTATGCTAGGCTCCTTATGTGGGCAATATAAAAGATAGTGTTATAAAGGGCTTTTAAAATTTATTTTTCTAACTGCTTCAAGCCTTAACATAGACTCCTCTGACTTCAGCCTGTTGGGCCTTTAGGAGCCAGTCTGGCATTCCAGACACAGATCTCTATTGAGAGAAGGTAATAAATTAATTAGTTCAGGATTTTGGGAAGCATAAATGTAATGTGTATTTGTTCATAACTGTAAGGGACTAAATTCTCAAAATTAACTGGACATCACCGGGTAACCAAAACAAAGAGAATTTCTGCCTGTATTTTCAGTTTTATTGTATACGCATAAGGGAGGACATGCTCACTTGTGAAGCCAGCTTTGCCAAAACCACTGTCAGTAACTGTATATCTACAGCTGTGAAGATGAAATGAGTATTTTGTGCCAGATTGATTGTTCAGATTGATTGTTGGAAGACCAGAAAGTCTTGAGAGTACTTCTGGCCTTGTCTTAAAAATAGTGTTGAAAATTATTGTGTTACTACTACATTTGCAATCTACAGTGAATGAGTATTTATCTCTGTTAAGTTTGCTTAGTTTAACTGTCTGTCTTCAGGGGTGTTCTCTGTGTGATTTGGTAGTAGATGCAATTCACAATAAGAGGATCAGAATGTGATGTTCATTTAAAATTGTTTTGCCTGAATCCAGAAGTTATGAAACTTGGTTGATGGAGAGGGAGAGAATTTGGGAATGAGAGTTTTCCAAGATGTGAAAGTTGACAAGCAGTTTTCTGAGTCTGAAGTAAATTATTTTACCTTGAGGCAATAAAAGATCCAGTCTTGCAGCTGTGGAGTCAGTCAGTAGATTCGATGGTCTGGTGATTTTTTTCATTGTTTGTGTGTTATTGTTGTCATGTCACCCCCCACCCTGCACTACAAGGTCCTTCAGGGCTGAAGTGTACCTGGAACTACAAACACCTCTATTTTCTACCTGAGCACATCTGGTGCACTCCAGCACAGAGGGCCTACAGAAATCTTCATTTGAAACTCAGTAACTGCTGGGGATTTTTTTTCCTCCAGTGTTCAATTTAGAGCTTCATTATGTGGACATTTGATTTCAGTTAACAAATAATGCAGATTCTCTAGCATTTCTCGGTCCTTTTGCTTACCAAAAATAATTTAGAGTACAAGTCTTCAAACAAAATTGTCAAGCTCAGAAACACAAATGTATTGTATCCTTGTGTTATTTTTCTGAAGGTATTAATGAAAAGTCCATGGAAATCACACGAGAAATAATGCTGCAAATCATTCCTTAGGAATAAAAAAGCAAGAAAAAATCCAAACTAACTCTTCTATGATGCTTTTACATATTTTGACTTTCAAAAATGTATTTTAGAAGGTTAATTGTAGCACTTTTTCAGTTTGGGAAAGTTAACCCACTTTTAGTACATCAAAGCACAAGACATGACCTCTGGGATTTTTTTGCATCTTCTTTTACTGCTGTTACTGAGCCACTAATAGTTGCTTATTCAGATTTTACATAATAGTCTGTGCAATTTCTATTGTCTGTGTAGTATCTTAGCAGTTTTTGCTTTTTCCATGTGAATCCATTTATATTTGCACATAAATCACTCTGTGATCTAAATGCTGTTGTGTGCTATACTGCAGTTTTATTACTGATCTGCACGTAAGAAGAGTTTGAGTGGCCATGACAGGGCCTGACAGGTCTTGTAGATTTTTTTTTTTTTAAAGAAAGATTGTATATTCAAAAAGGGAAAAGGGGGAGTGGGAAAAAAAGAGAGGTTAATTTGTCAAATGGCCATATCCATTAAGGATGTCTGAGTATTTCTTAGCAATTGAAACTAAGCTCTAGGTTGTAGCTGCCCACATACACAATCAGGGGAAGGGAAGGCCATAATTAAATTTGACCCTAATAGTTCATCAGAAATTTAATTTAATAAGGACAGTAAAGCTACTCAGAAAAATTCTGAGCTGACAACATGAAGATGTCCTTCAGGCTCTGGTTAATACAGGCCATCCCTGTGCCACAGCCTGTGGAGCAGTTCCTGGCTGCACAGCAGCTGCAGCTCTGGGGTGACAGCATTTCTCCCCTGCAGTTGTGCTCTGCACTTGGTGGTGGGAGGCACAAGACAGTATTTCATTCGGAAGGAATGTCCTGGTGGGAAGCAGCTTTTGGGCAGTGTGTGACAAATGTCCTGTTAAACAAACTGCCCACGCTTGCCAAAGGTGTGAA
The DNA here is from genome assembly GCA_013398175.1 of Climacteris rufus. Classification (NCBI taxonomy): domain Eukaryota; kingdom Metazoa; phylum Chordata; class Aves; order Passeriformes; family Climacteridae; genus Climacteris; species Climacteris rufus. The sequence goes on from VZRZ01001394.1 coordinate 536,289, forward strand.
GCAATGTAAGGTGCCCCTGCAAAGTGGGCAAATGTTAAAGGTTTGTGTTATTGACATCAGCAAAAAAAAGTGCAAAGGAAATTAAATGGCACATTTCCATGGCTGTTCATGTGTGAAGGGGATAGAGGAATTGAGATGTCTTATAATACCTGTACATTTTCAGTAACTGGCCAGTACAAGTACAGTTCTTTTTTTTTTTTTCCCTAGAACTTAGGTCAGTGCCTGATGGTTCAGGGTCCTGTAAGGGACACCCTAAAATCGGCTCTGTTTAATGTCCAGTCCCAACTTTGTGATTTATGCCTGTTCTTTGGCTTCTGGAGTTTGTTTCAGCCCAGAAGACATTTCAAGTCAGATGGGACTTTTTCTTGTGTAAAAACTAGTGTGGGATAGAGGCATTGAGTTTATCTGCAGAACTATTTTATATGTATCCCTGATTTTAAAGACAGGCCGTCTTTAAATGTTTTACTACAACACAGAGGAAAATATTTGTCATAGTGATTATAATGGAAGTAAAAATTTAGAGATCTCTGTACCTGATTATTATGTTGTTACTTCCATCAGTAGATGCAGCATGTGTGCCTCTGTTTCAAAAATCTAATAAAGCAGATGTGAGGACATTTTAAACTTAAGATATTTAATGGTATAAACTGGGCAGCTCAAAAGGGGATGTTGTTGAAGAAACACTGCAGAGTGCAATGCTCACCACAGGAACCAGTACTTTGAAATCCCAGACTGAAAGACCTTCCATAGATAGATACTTGCTTGAGTAAATATTTATGGTCCAAAGTTGTTTTCTGTGGGGTATTTTCCTGTGACCTTCAAAGATCTTCTCTGTGTATTTATTTTCTCTTTAAAAGCAAAAAGCCTTTGTGTCAATTTGTTTTAAAATGGAAAAAGATGATGTGTTGGAAATGCTGTAAGACAGCACTTTCTCCTTCACTCCTGTCATGGTGACTGGTTTCTTTTTCACAAGCTGCTTGATACTAAATGCAGGCAGGCAGGTAAGTGCTGAACGAGAGGAAGAAATAGTGTTAGGGCTTTGCTATTTGCCGTGGAGTTTCCTGCTAGTCCAGCACAGAAAGTCTATGGCTTGGCAGGTCTGCACAGCGTTATTTAACACATCGTAAATGCTCTAAAGTGCCCTTCCTAAGGTCAGATATCTTCACTTAACTCCAGGGTGACATTTCACAAATGTTATGAAAGAATGAGCATGAAAAACCAAAGGCTGATTTTCAAAGTGCCTTAGTAGCTCCAATTAGTTGTAACTCCCAGTAACTGTGATGCAGTATTGCTTTGGGGGCTGGATTAACTCTGAGTAGCAGCTCTCCTAGTTTTCAGATTGCCAGATGGCTACAGCCAATAGAAGTGTTCATGGATCTTGAACTAAGCACTGGTGTGGATGTTGCCTTTTAAGTGGTGTTTGATCATTTGTGTACCTAGAATGTGGCTGTAAGATTTAGACTCGCTGAGACAGTGGCACTGCTGCGGGTACAGCTGGGAGGGCAGCAGAATGAAACAGTCCCAACCCCCAAAGTGACACAGAAACCCTTCTGTGAGTAGCCTGCTCTCACTCTCCCACTCTTTTCTTCAGGCTTCACCAATAACTGTAAACAGCCTGACTAGAAAACCATTAGAGTCTCAGGAAGATTTTTTGATCTTAAGTATGCAAGTAGTCAAGCGTCATGGTATGGTTTAAAAGAGCATTTAAACTTTTGCTTGGACAAAACAAGACATTTGTAGGATTTCAGTTCTTTTCTGGATCAGGATTTGCAGTGTGAAAATCTAATTCTTTAAATTGCCTTCATGTGAGACACCTGACCCTTCCAGCAAAAACCAAGCAACCAAAACCTGCCGTTTGCTGTGTCAATGGCACTCTGATCTCACTGTGAGGGTCTGTACGGACACCTGGCTCTGGAGGACCCATCTGTGAGCAGGAGCAGAAAGGGAGTGGCATTTTAAGCTCAGTGACACTCCAGGAGCATCACAGTTCTTGTGGGCTTGGGCAGAAGTGCCAGAAGGGGATCCTCCTTCACACTGAATTGGCTCCATACGGCTGCACTTATAACCCTTAACAGGTCTGGTGGAGCTCTTGTGTTTCCTCCTACTGTGGCAAACATCTCTGCTCACTGCTCCCACGCATAAGGAGGATGTCAAAACTGAGCTTCTCTTCTCTCTTTAACAGGCTCGTGCTTTAATCCTTAATTGCCTGAACTCTGCTGAAGGCTTCATTACAGTTTGACAAGTCAGCTTTATCCTGAAGGGAAGGGAAAAGGAAGTGGCTTCCTGCCAGTTTGCAAAATTGTGTATCCATATGGGAGAGACATTTTGAAGAAGAGGAGAGAAAACTCTGCTGTAAAATACTTCTTAAGTTGGTCTTCTTGTGGAGTATCGCCTAATTGAATCCTAGCATAAAAAAGTGACTGGTCAGGGCATCCTAGAATTAGTAAAAGAGATTTTTTTGGTATTCTGAGGATTCTCAGCTGAAATGACATCATGTTAAACTGTGATGTGCCAGGGCTAAAAGACAAGGGCAGGCTGGAACTTTGCCCCCTTTTTTATGATTAAAGAAATCAAGGTCATCTAAATGAATTCAGGGAATTTATTATAACAAAGAGAGACATCAAAGCACAGCATAACTTTGTCTTCACAACATTTGTAAAATTCAATATTAGTCATTCAACTTAGGGAATAAAATTTGATGTGTGCACATGTCAATGCTGTAATCCCTCTATTGACATCATGAAGCTGAGCTTTTTCAGTGTTTGATTGAAGGTTAACTGTACAGGTTTCATTTTTTCCCTGTGTTAACCCATTTTCTTCTTTGCACATCCTTTGGGGCTTTCACTAATGACAAGTTTCAAAGTATTTAACAAACCCTCAAATAAAGTACCAAACTGACAGTTCTAGTTCTAGAACTGTCTAGAAACTGACAGTTTCAAGTTCTAGAAAGAAGTTTTAAGAGGGCGAAGACCCTATTGTTCCTAGTTTTATTTTGTTGACCTTCAGAAGAGAATAAAATATTTTAAAATCTTTGAGGGATATTTTTAGGGTTGCTTCTGCTGCTTCTATTTGGGATACACTGCATTTTCTTTTGAGAGTCCCTTTTGAAATCCACTAGAGTTTGACTCTTAAATGCAGCTGGAAGAAGTGGCAGCATAGGATCTATGGGCAGAAAATGCTGAAATAGATAGATTAGAAAATAATTTGAAAACAAGGAAGAAGTTTGGCTTCAATGCTGCTTGTTCTGGCTAGTGGGGGGTTTTCTGTCCAGAAATTCATCCTGCCTGGAGGTGTGTCTATAGTGGCTGTATTCCAGCAGGATTATGGAAGGATTTGTGGGCATGGGAGACCTAGTTTGGGGTCCAACTCAGTTAAGAGTTCACACACTGTGTTCCACTCAATTGTAGGAATACATTTTGTTCCCAAACTATTCCCCTTTGATAGTGTTGTTTTATGCATGAAAGGAATGCTTTGGGCCTCCTGTGAAATACAAACTACTGTTCCCATAAATCCGTAGGAGCAAAACAACCCTCAAATCATATGCCCTATTTCTTCTGGCCAGGTATTATTTTCAGTTTCTCCTCTCCTGTTGCTTCTTTACCTGTATGAGATAGTGGGATTTTTTTTCTTTCTGTTTTTTTTTTTGCCTTTTTTTTAAAACTATACTAATCCCTGCCCCTTTGTCAAGAAAATTCAAATGCTTTTCTTTCCAATGTCAAGAAGATGACGTAGAGTCTGTAGTAGACAGACAATGCAACCAGTCTTGCAAGAGACTGTGAAGAATCTCTCTATACTCAACAATTATATATAAGAGAGGAGTGTTGTAAAAAATCTAGTAGCCACAGGGATTTAATTAAGTTAAATTTTCAAGCGATAAAGTCAAGTGGATTTATCAGTTTGCGTATTTGGTCACATCAGAGGAATCACTGCATCTTTGGATGGATGCAAGCTCAAAAGAACATGTGTGGGACTGATCCCTCTAAGTCTATTGACTCCTTTCCCAAAAGGTTGACTTTAGACTACAGTGAGTAAAATATTTTACCCATGGATACCTTATAGAAGCAGTCTCTTAGACCCACAACATTAGCAAACCACACTATCACTGCTCTGAAACTAGGAATCATTTAGCAGCACAGTTTATCAGAAGGTCAAACATCACATGAAGCCTTTATTACTTCCAGTATTTTTATGACTAAATCAATTTTTATTGTTCCTTGATTTCCTTCTGAAATTTAAGGACTTGGTGATTTACAGCTTCAGCATAAATAACGCTGAGATCACAAATGTATCTGCAAAGCCAGTCATGGTGTGGTTTAGGGTTTTGGCTTTGTTTAAAGGATTCATATTTATTTAAAGTATTCATCTACTGGGATATTTTTTCTCTAATGGCAGGTGAATGTCAGATATGAAGGTATGGGAACAAGCATTTGGGATTCCTCTTTGAAACACATTGGCCTTCCAGATTAATTTGGTAATTTTCTGAAAATTGTCCTGATAATCTTTCTCATAGACTTAGCCACAACCAGGAACAGAAATTGAAGACAGTAGTACGCTAGACAGTTTTGAACAGCAAATAAGGTCTGGTTCAAATTTGGATCAAAATTTTACTTTTTTGATCTCTGTTCTCCTTTTGTTAAGAAATACTTAGCTTCAAAGAACCAATTCCTTTGAACTGATCAGAAATTAGGGTGTGATCTAAAGCTTTTGCAGGAAGTTCACAGCAATCTGTGATTGAAGTGTGTGGCATTAAGAGTTCCTCGAGTATTTGCCTAGTTTATTATTATTATTATTATTATTATTGTTATTGTTATTATTTAAGTACTAACAATGCAAAACCTGAAAGATTTGAATGTAGTGCATTGTTCAGATAAAGCTGCAGTGAGTCTCCTCCTGTGGTGGGACAGGAAAATTCCTCACTTGGTGCAAATCCTGAAATATTAGAAATGGAGAAGAATTTAATATTAGGAATTGCAAAGTATTGTATTTACAGATTTTCACTAAGCACTTAGGTAGCTCAGTGACCAGCAGATTAGTGGCCATTAGTGGCCATCTTTGATACTCATCTTGTCGATCTGATTAATTGTTTCTATGGTGTCTATGCAATGTTCTCCCGAATTTAGGAAAAATGGAGAATCATAGTTATAAAAACAGTTTTTGGCAGGATGAGGATAAGCACAAGGTGGTAATAATCTAAGGGTCTTTTAGATTTAGATTCCTTATAAGTCTTCATCAAAACTATCTGCTATTATATGGAAACATATATCCAGTGCTGCAGCTCTCCTAGGAATGACACCCAAGTGTTTGTTTAGATAAGCCTGTGCCTTTAGGTGCAGCCTAGAGCAAAAACCAGTTAAGTGAGCTGCACTGGATTTCCCAAATGTATTGCTTTCTTCTTACTCTCAGAAGCAGATTTGCAGCTCAGGAGGCAGCTAATACATATTTTAAATAAGTATATACGCTTTTGAAGCACATGTTTTTGTTCTGTATTATATAAAACCAAAATTAGATACTTTTGCAATCATCCTACCTACAATTTGAAAACGTGAAGTGGTCAACTATCAGTGCACTGGTTGGGGTCTTAGGGTGGAATTGGGAACACCATGGGTATGCAATTGCAGAAGTAAAGAGAGTAAGGGGAGGAACTGTCACTCCCCAGAAGCCTTTGTTAAATGCTGTGTTCATGAAGACAAGTGAAGGCCCAAATCCTGTTATTTGTGACTGGTTTTGTAGAGTTGGCTTGGGTAACTACAGCTTCCTCTGTTCTTAACAACTGGGTCATGGCCTTTGGCCAAGAAGCCAATGTGTTCTTCGGTTTGAAATGTGTGCAATGATGTTTTTGTTGGCCCTAAGTGTTTTTACTGTTGCAAGGCTGGCCCAGTCTCTGAAGGCCTGTGCAGTCCTGTTTCAGTGTCTTTGGTGAAAGTTGCGTGTGATGAAGCTGAAGCCACACCCTTTGTGCACATATTAGTCCTGGCAGGCAGCCACTGTAGCCCCTCAGCTCAATTCCAGTGCTCAGCTTCATCACTGATGTGAGAGCACTTGCCTCCACTCACAGCTCTACTCGTCACTTTTCAACAGCTTTGAGGATGCAAACTGACAAAGTTCAGCACAAAATTACATTGTATTTCTTTGATATTATACTGAAAATATTTTCCATCTTCCCCTGAGCCCTGTGTTTTGATTTTTTTTTTCTTTTGGTTCAAATGACTTAATTTGGAACTGGAATTAGATTTTCTGCTGCAAAATGCAGCAACGTATTGTAGTGAAGCCTTATCAGAGCAGCAGACTGCAGTCTCCTTGTCTGGGATTGCTCACTGCTTCTTACTTGTGACAGGCAGGTCTTAGAGGTGCACTGTCAGAAAACACAGAATCAAACCAGTTGTGAACTTGAAGAAAGATGTGGAGGCACCAGCAGGTTTTGTAGAAGCTAATTTTAATATAAATCTACCGCTGAATGTAACCAAGTGGTATTAGGAAACACAGGTCCTGTAAATTTGATACTGAACAGTCATTTAGGATACCCTCAAGGAATTTACTTAGAGGTGTATATTTTGTAACTTGTTTCCAGGTCTTCATCATTTGCAATGCACATTTTAAATTTTTCACAAATTCTGCAGTTTTAATTGCTTTGAAAGCAACAACTAAACCAGAGCCTTATGTAATTACATAGCTGTAGAAGATAGGTGGTCTCAGAAAATAAATATTTCCATAGTGGCATTCAAGTTATTAGTTGGCAACTGATTTGGCAAGCAGATTTCCTTCAAATGACAAGCCAAATAAATCAAGACATTGAAAGTTTGAATTGAGCTTCATTTTCAATTAAGCATTCTTCTGTAGGGTTATCCTTAGAACGACAGAACAATTTGGGTTGGAAGGGATTTTAGAGACCATCTGGTTCCAACCCCTCTGCCATGGGCAGGGACACCTTCCACTGGACCAGGTTGCTCCAAGACCCATCCAATCCAGCCTTGGACAATTCCAGGGATGGGGCAGCCACAGCTTCTCTGGGCAGCCTGTGCCAGGGCCTCACCACCCTCACAGTAAAGAATTTCCTTCTAACATCTAATCTAACCCTGCCCTCTGTCAGTTTGAAGCCATTCCCCCTTGTCCTGTCACTCCATGCCCTTGTCAGAAGTCCCTCTCCAGCTCTCTCGGAGCCCTTTGGGCACTGGAAGGGGCTTCAAGGTCTCCCTGAAGCCTTCTCTTCTGCAGGCTGCACACCCTCAGCTCTCTCAGCCTGGCTCCATGGCAGAGTGCTCCAGCCCTCAGAGCATCTCTGTATTTATTGCTCAGTCCAGTTTTGCTGGCATTGGAGGCCAATGGGTAAAAATGACCAGTCTAATTTTGGAGTTCTTTGAGGATGAACAGTACGTCTACAAAGCATATGGCAAAACACAAATTGGATTTTAAAAAGCTATTTACATGTTAACAATGTGGTATGATAGGAATTTTAAGTGTTTAATGTTGGCTGAGCCTTTAAAATGAAATCAACTTGATTTTGGTAAGCATTAATAAATATTTAAAGCAGATTTACAGAATGTATAAAATATTTCTATAGATAAAACTACCATATGTGTTTTGCATATTTTAAAAATCTAGCAGCTCATTGTTTTCTCTTCTAGGGAACAGGACTCTCTGGATTAAGTGAGGAAACACAGAACATGTCCTCAAGCTTCCTGAGTTTTGTCATTTACTGACATTTTGATCAGCACTGGCACTTTGGTTATAAACTGTTGAGAAACAAGTATGTTCTACTAAGGTAAGGTACATGATTCTGAAAATGACTCACTTTACATGGGTCTGAGCACTTCATAATTTTAAAAAAATGGTCACTGTAATTCCAGTGGTTTCCTTTTCTGCCTCCTTTTTCTTTTTTTTTCTTTTTTTTTTTTTAATAAATGAGTTGGGTCAAAATTTGCAGTTTTGAAAACCATCAATGACTGACTGAAGATTTCCCAGTTCTGTGTGAAGGCACTGGATAAGGTGGTGTGTCCTTCACAAAATCAACAGTCAGAGAGCAGTAAAATAACAGTGAAACCAGCTGGCAGCTTTACAGCTGTGTTCAGACCAACAGTACACTTCAGTGTATTTTACAGTTTTCCTTCCTACTGGAGTGAGTGCTTGAGCTTCTTAAGGTACTTTCTGCTTCTTAGAAAATCAGTTTCAAGAGAAAACCAGACTTATTTTTTTTTTTTTTCCTTCTCCCCTCAAGAAGTAAGAGCAGCCTTAACATTTCCAGCCTACTGGGTACTACCATTCATGCTGCTAAACCATGGGGAACTGGTCACTCCCACTTCTGCAGGGCTGGCAAAACAACCTACCCTGCTGTCTCACTAATTAAATCGTTGTTTATGTAGTGACAAGAAGTCAAATGTTATTCTGACTTTGAAAGTAATCTTTGCTTTCCTCAAGTCTTAGCTTTTAAGAGGGACACACCTTGGGCAGGGCTTTCATGCACTTGTACTCCAGGCTTTTAATGAGTTTGGCAAACACAAAACCAAATACAACCAAACTGGTTGCCTTGCAGTTGATAAGAAGTAAGGCAGCTCTTTTTGAATGGCTTGTGGCAAGTCAGGATATCAATTACCTAACGTGAACAGGCTAGTAGTACTTGACTACTTCTAGGCTTTCCTTTCCGTAAGATTTATTTCCAAACTGTTTTCAGTTCTGATTCATGTTTTTTTAATCTCTGAAATTCAGAAGTTAAAAGTAAACAGACAAAGCACTGCTTATTGTAGTAAGACAGAATCTGTTAAGCAGCAGTGACTGTAAAGGTTTGAGGTTTTTTTTTGTGCAAGTTGAGTTAAACAAAACAAGCCATTTTATCCTCCCTACAGCTTTGGTTTAGACTTGCAAGAAGGACATAGTCTGGACTCAGTTTTGCTCTCCAAATGTAGGAAACCCTTTTTTGTTAAACCTCACGTTTTTCTAACATAAGAAAGGTTATATTAGATATGCTGTGCATGCTTGATAGGAGCCAGAGGAACTTTTTCTGTAGGCTGGGTATAGCCCTCCATTTTTATAGTGTGCTAATATGAAATGACAGCTTGGTTTGAAGTGCCCTCTAGTGACAAATGGGATTTTGGATGAGGCAGCCCAGATAACGCCAACTAGAAGGAAATCAGGCTTCAAAGCCAAGCCACCTTTAGAGAATGATCATTATTGCCCTAGTTTATTAATTCCTGCTCTAGCAGCACAGAGAACAGAAAGACATCAGAATGCGGTAATATTTGCCAGGTATTCTTTTGGTGAAGTTTGTGGGTATGAGGAAATAATCTGAAAAGAAGCATCTACAGAAATTTGTGCAACTAGAACCAATCAGAGTGAAACTTTAAGCAGCTAGAAGTGCAAAGGTTTTTCATAACCATATTCTCACTGTTATTCAGTAAGATGTTTTTAAGGAAAAGCTACGGCTCTCAGCTTCCTTTCTGAAGCTGTCAACTTCAGAAATTTGTGTTTTCTGAACTTTCTACTGCAGTTCAAAAACATACTGCTTTGATTTACATGTGAAATTTGACATACTGGGGAAGGTAAAGTGGTGTGGCACTACACTGTGCAGAGAGTGATGCTCAAGTTTCTGCAAAGCCAGCTGTTGCTGCTGGAAATTGTGCTGATAGTAATCTGAAAGCCAGAGCATATTTCCCTCTGGTGCCACTTCTGGAAAGCCAGCACTGAACTGTCACAGAGTGGGCTTCCCCAGCAGCGTAGAATTAAGACAAGTGTGATTTCAGAATGAGTGTACTGTGTCTGAGAAATGACACCAGTGAATTGAGTGGACTGAAGCAGGGAGAGACATGTTCACTGTGCAGGATGGTGCCATAGCTGAGCCTCAGGTTTATCCCCTTCTGATTTCTACTCCTTTTTAAATCGCTTGTTCTTGGGGGTGCAGCTTTAGGGTGGTTATCCATGGGAATCCTGTGCTCCCAACCAATACATGCATGCGTAGGGAAAGAATATATAGCAGTGTCAGAGAGCAGTAAAATAAAATACACCCTCACCTTTCATTACAGGGATGCTGAAGGCCCCATTTTCCTCTTGTAGTAACTGTCAGTGTAGTAAAAAGCTTGCTGGGATACTTTGCAGAGCAAATACACATCCACATATTTTATTGTGAATGACATTGAAGAAATACTAGTATTTAATATGTTCTAACGACAGCATTTTTCAAAATAACTCAGTATTAGGAGTATAAAAATGCATGGTTATATAATATTTGTGATGTTTATCAGCTAGAATGAGAACTAAGAATACTTGGAACCGATTTTTCCAGGATACCAGACATTAAGCAATGGAGTTTCCAGCCCGTATTTTATTCCATTGCACCATCTAGTGGGCAAGCACACCCAGATCCTGGAGTCGGGCCCCTCTTCTCTGGTGTGTGCATCCACCAGGGTTCCTCCTGGGTGCCAGTGCCTGGAGAAATTTAGAGAGACAAGCAGAAGTTCAAATGTTGTCTTGTCCATGAAATATTGACTGACAGAAGGATGCAGTCTGAGGCAGCAAGCAGCACCATCCCGTAGTGTCCCTCTGAATGGGATTCTGCAGGAGCTCTAACAGAAGAAAAACATTTTCATTATCTGATTATCCATGAGGATAGCTGGGATTCCTGATGCAACATCATAAATCATAGACATCCTTAAGTAGCACTGTTGCTGAAGTGTAGACACACAAAAATGAAGTTAGTAATCACCTATGGTTTTTATAAGAAAAAGAAATTTCTTAGGTTTGCTCATCTGCTGAAAGATGTAAAATTCTAATGCAAATAGGGCAGATAATAGTGTTCACCTAAATTAGCTGAGGAAATAGAGATAATGGGGAAACAACAGAGTAGGAAAACATGTTTTCTACATTTAATGAGGGTCATTATTTCATGCTAGGCCTTGCTATAAAAAAGTAAGTTCTTTCCATCTAGTGATGTTCAAATGCTTTACAAATGCAGTTACCACACTCTTTGTAATTATGGTGAATCCTGTTATCTGTAATCTCTCTATATTTTTCTTCTTTTCTGTAAAAGAAAGCATTGAAAATTCAATTTACCTTTTAATTTAAAAATAAACAACAGACGTCACTGGTATGGGATTGTCTGAGTAAGTCACTATCTTGAATTCAGTTTGCAAGAAGCCCAAGTACTCTGTATGTTATGATAGCAATTAATGCAAAGTATTTCTAATAGCATAGTGTAGAGTATCTCAGATCCAGTCTGGGTAACCAATTGTATGGTTACAGTGGAAACTGGATCGTATAAAGGGATTTATTCCTCTTAGAGAAAACCAGAGGCCAAATTAAAGTCAGTGTGCTAATTCTTCTGTCCTTTTTTCACATGCTCTGCACTATTCTTTTCGGCACTTTCCTTTGAAGAATGATTTTTCAGGAAGTGTATGTATTTCAAAGGTTTCTCCGGATAAAGTAGACCATGTAGCTATTTGTGACATCTGAGAAATTAGTTGGGATCATTTCATGTTCCTACCTCAGGTAAAAAGCTCTTTTAATCAGTAATAGCTATGTCTAGCACACCTGGTCTCTTGCAGTAAGCGAGAAAAGTAGATTCTAAGAAGATGCTCTTTATTTTGAGAAAAGTCATGGTACAGGGAAGTTTGGCTTAGCTAAGTTCTTTTTTAGTAAAGCATCCTGGGAATGGGAGGAGTCTTGGGCCTAAAACAATGCTCTTTCCCCTCTGGTTTCTTGGATATGGGTGAAAGAAGAAATATTATTAATGGCTTAGACTTTGCTTTTGCTGCATTTGCAAAGCACACTAAGAGGTGTGTGTTAAAGCATTAATACAGGTGTGAATACTTTTTGCTTTTAAATTACTGATCTAATTTTCTGGTCAGCTAAGTGGGGAGATGCTTTCTGGTAAAAGGGATGACAATTCTCCTTAGCATCTATTCTTTCCCACATAACAGCAGGTTTCTAGGATTGATAAGGCAGTAGTGTTATTGTGGATTAAAATAGCGTTGGCTTGAAATAATTTAATGGCATGTTCTCCCCAAAAAGATAATCTGACCCAAAATAGAAGTCCGTGGTGTATTGTTTAATGAATTTCCTTTTTTTTAAAAGTTCTGCATGAGCTTAACCTTAAATTTGCTTCAAAACAGCTGATGTTTGAAAACTCTTGCATGGCTTTGCTATAACTTGGGTTAGTGATTCAAATTAATAATAAAGTATTGAAACAGTTAAAAAAAGAATATTCAGTTCATCTGACCTGCATTTTGTTTGGTTGCTCACTATTTTATGAAGACCTTTATGTCTTCAATTTTATGTCATCAATAAGGATGTGGAAGGATGTTTGTCTTTTTGTTATTTTGCTTTTATATGGGCTTATGGGAAAGAAAAGTGAGACAGTTATGGCCAAACCTCAGTTATTGATGTTCCTGCTGTGCCCAAGGAGGAGGTTGCCCAGGCTGGGGAGGTACTGGGGTACCCAGAAGCAGCCGCACAAGGGGGCAGATAGGAAAAGCGTTTGGTTTGGCCTGGTTGTGTTCTGTTCAAGAATTTCTTTACTCTCCTTTGGTTTGCCTTGATAGCAGTGGGATTTGTTTCAAATTCATAAAGAGCAGGCAACTGTTTGTAAAGTTGTAGTGTTCGTAAAGGGACACCTTTATGGCTTTGCCAAGAGTTCTGTGGTAGCATTGGTGAGGATGTTTGCCCAAAAAGGCATGTGTTGGGCTCTTCATTTGTCCTGTGGCTCTAAGTCTTCTGAAGTTGCCTAAGCACAACCACGTACATGGTGCTGTCTGGTGAGCAGTGAAGGAGTAATACCTGCTTTGTGTACTTTGTTGTATAGAACCAACACTGCATTTTACATCTGCGAATTACATGACTGTCCCAGCTTTGTGTGACTCTGAGTTGAACTCTTCTGTCAGAGGCTCCACTCTGGATGTCTAGATTCATTTCAGCATGAAATGTCAGGATTTCAGGCCCATATTGAATGCATTGGAACAAAAGGAAAACATTTCTGCAAAGCCCTGTGATGCACAAGCAGAGTTTTACACACGGTTCTACTCCAGACTGGAGCAGCTTCACATGTGGTGCCCCACAAGCAAATCCTGGTGTGTGGGTGGATGCAGCTCTGCTGGGTTCTGGCTCTGCACCCTGCGGGTAGTGAGCTCTACCAGGTAGTGCTGGTGGCACACAATATGACTTCTGCCTTGAGGAAACCATGTCTCTGAATTAAACACTCTCCCCACATCTACACTGTGTCTGAAATCAGTTGAAATAAGTATCTGAATTATCTGTATGTGCTGGAGATGAGGCTATAAGGGATTTTTTGATGAGGTTATGTAGTTTTTCAGGCTGCCTCCTGAACTGTGGTAGTGGACAAACAATCTGAACAACTTATAACTGTCCTGTCTCTGCCAAGTAACCTCTTGTGTGAGGACTCCTCAATCCAGTGCTGTGCTATGGCTTGTACTGGAAGGGGTGTTTGCCACTGGTTTCTGTGTGGTCTGTTGGTGTGAATTTCTGGTTGTACTGAGGACCTTCATAATGTGTTTAAAGACTCTCTCGCTCAGGAAGTATTCACAGGCACAAAAGCTACAAGTGAAGTAAGAGTGATTCTAAAATGCAACAGGAGTAAGACTTGTCAGAGCTGCTCGGTACTTCTCCGGAAAAGTCAAGCTTTAAAAAAATTTTAAATCTCCTCCACTATTTTGAATTGTGTCTGTGGTTTAGCAAGGACTCCCAGTTTTGTTTGTGCTCAATTTTTCCCAATCCGTTTTTGAATGATGCTTTTTTCTTTTCTTATTTCTGGATGAATATCACCACAGATCCTCCACGGGGCATGCTTTTCTTGGCTCTATTGCATTGATCATGCTTCTGCCTAATACTGCCCTGTGGGGCTCTGGCTTCAGTTTTGCCTACACCCCTGTGAGCAACAAGAAGCCTTAAGTTTTGCCTTTGCCCAGGCACGTGCATGGCAAGCAGCCTATCTGGAAAACATGAAATGGGATTAGCTCAAGCAAGTGGGTCTTGGTTGGAAGAAAGCGCACTATGACTTAGGCTGAAGATGGGGAACTGGGTGTGAGTGTACCACCTTGAGAAGGCACTGGCTGGTGTTTTAGCATTAGTCCATACATATATACACAGAGAGAGAGGTATTAAAAAATATATATAAGCATTTTGGCATTGTAGAAATCATGACAGTCTGCTGAAAGTAAATATACAAGTGAAAGTAGCTGTGAGGATGGAAAATGGCTGTCTGTAGCAGATAAGTAGTGGCTGGAGAAGTCTTATCAGAAATCCTCTAGGAAAAGCAGCCAAACACCCATGGGGCAGGAAGAAGTCTCCTCCATCAATCAAACCAACCCAAGAAAATTATGCAGTGAAGCCAATGTTCAATTTTGCCAGATTTCAACCTCCTCTCTGGCTGTGTATTGTACAGAAACACAACTGCACACGGCAGTCTGAGCAAAGCAATTCGTGCGGGAAAAGGAGGGAGAGATGCTGGGTTATACTAAGAACCACTCATCCACAAAAAGCCTCCAGGCCCTTATAAATCTGCCTGGCTCCATATGCAGACCTGTACCCAGCTGGCATTTGTTTCCACTGCTGCTAGAAGCCAGCACTACTGGAAAAGTTAGTTCTAGAAATGATGAAGTTAACTAACGTGTAAAAGACCTGTCTGGCTTTGTGCTCCCATGAGTTTTGGCTGTCAGCACAGCTGGGGCAGTCTCCAGATGAGAGTAGTTTTGAGTCTGTCCCTAATGGGGAAGGCTGGGTTGGTTTGGTGAGATTTGGAGAGTTTGGGTTGAAGTCTAGGACTCAAATTCTGTGGAGGTGAAATAGGGAAATTCTCAGTGATGTGTTTTAGTTACATGGTGTTTTCAGTTTTGCCTCTCCAGTTTGTCTGGCAAAACTACTTTGCTGCAAATAAGGGGTGGTAGTCATCATCCTTATGGTGTTCTGTTTTGGATTTTCAGTGTTATTGCTAATGAGAAGCTTGCAGAATGTTCCTTTGGGCTTTGGTCTGGTTTATAGACATTTTGTCAATGCTAGATAAACATGAACAAACAAAACAACAAGAAGCAAGCAACTTCTATTGATATCTTAATTTAAAGCTTGGCCTGAATTCTTTGGGAAGGTTACTTGTGAAAGCAATGCTTGTTCCAAAGATGCCAGGCTAAGAGCAGAGATCTGGCTTCAGACAGGAAAACAGGCAGGTTCTGATGGGGACCATCAAATGTCAAATGCTCCCATCAGCTGACCTCCTATTGGAACTGGACCCAAAGTTTTCAGAAGGAATTTGATGCTCGACAATTTATCTCTTCTCCACAGGACTGAATGAGAAGAATGATAACATCAATTATGAGCAAATGTTCCTTGTTATGTAACTTTGGTATGGGCTGAAATAATGTTAAGATAAGAAAACTTAATGTCAGAACTAAGCATTTTCACAGTGAGGTAATTTGGTTGCAAAAGGATGAATTTAGTACCCAAACATAGCATTCATGAGAGTTTCTGAGCCAGGTTTCAATTTAGGATGAGCCCACTTAACAGTGCTTGATCCTGGCTCTTCGGAAGGAAAATGCCCAGAAAACCACTAGGCATAAATCGACCAAAGGATTTTATTTTGCATTTTGTAGATGATCAACTCTATTTTAAGAGTGAACATGCCTTTCAAACTTTAAAAATCTTTCAGTATGGGAGAGGCTCTCAAGGGAAGCCTACCCTTCTCACTGTTTCTGTTTTTTATAGTTGCCCAGAAGTGTTGAGGACTGGCAGCACCCCCCAGCCATCTTCTTCTCAACTACCACATCTGGAAAAAAGTTCAGATTATTTTAAAATGGTGTTATAGAGACCTCTGTCCAGTGCCTTCTGCACCCTTAGCCTTTACCGCTCTGCTTGAAATTTTGGAAGATTCGCTTAGAGTGGTTGAGCTCATTCCTGCCCCTTGATACACATGCTTCGTCCTACATCACCACTGGGCCATTTTATATTAATATCTGGACCCTGAAATGAGCTGTCTTCTAGATTAAGGGTCACAGAGTGTGTATTGAGTAATGTAGTGATTGGAGAGTTCTGCTATGTATTTTAACTTACATTTGAATAATGTTATTACTTTTTCTTGGCATCTACTGATAAATATATCCAAAAGGCAAAGGAGACTGACAGAATGTAAGGGAGCTTAACATATAACACATTGCACCTCTTTGTTGACTGTTCCATGATTCTTCAATCCTTTGTTTTCTTGAGAGGAGACAGTCTATTATCACTTCAGACAGATATTTGCAGATGTTACTGAATCAAAATTAGAAGCAAAATCTTTCTGATTTGTGTCTAGTGGGAATTCTTTCTTGCAGTCAAAAACACTCAATGTTTCAAGCCCTCCAAACAAAGTCTGGAAAACTATGTAACTTGTATTAATCTGTCCATTTCCTTTGGCTCATTATTCTTGTCTGTTACCCTTATTTTTGAGGTGTGTCTGCCATTACAATATTCCATGCTTCTGTTCAGAGGAGCACTCTTAAAATCACCAGTGCTATGAACTATAGGCTGTTGGCCAAGTGACAGTAGAGGAGCAGTCCTATCAAAATTGCTCTTAGCACACCAGATATATCATTGGTGTAACAAATCCCAACTGGCTTCATTAAAGCTATTTTAGAGAAAATAAACTGGTTTAATAGGTGGCAAGTTTCTCTCTGTTCCTACTGTCACTGTACATTTTTAAATGTAGAATGTGGCTTCACTGTAGAAACCCATTAAAGAGATATAATATTTCATTCAGGTAAGTATTGCCTTTCTGCTTAAAGGGAAAACACCATTGTGAGCTTAGTGAAGAATTTAATTTGATGTATATCTGCAGGAAGTAAGCCTTACATCAAAAAGTAAGTACCAGCAGCTGGGTTCAATATGGGATTTGACACTGTTTTCTATAAGCTCTTTACCAAATGTGTGCAGTTTTTGAAATAGCCACATGCCCACCTTATTATGATCCTTTCCTGGAAAGAGAAATACCTTTAATCTTAAATATGACATTCACATGCTTATTTTTTAAAGAATTGATTTAATATGAAGGATTTTATTTCCTGTTTTTTATTAAGATCCAGGTTCCTTGTCAAAGTACTGCCGTAAGTAACAAGCTATTGCACATCCTGTTCTTCATTAAAACAGGCAGGATATCAAAGTAAAAAACATAAGAAACATAAATGTAGAGGAATTTTAGGATTGAACTGTAATCTATACCATGCAAGTGACTTAATAAGGATCTCAAATGATAAAGGAATTCAAGTCTGGGCAACATAGCCAGAGCAACTTTTCCCCCCCTAACTTATGGTCTAAACTACTATTTTTTTCCTATACTTTTAAAAACATCATGTTATTTAGGTTAACTTACAGAGAAGCTTGGAAGAGATACACAGTCATTAATTCTTGCTACTGCTGTTACTCTCCTTAAGTTCATATTTTTCATTATGTTAGTCTTTTCCAGTCACTATAGATAAATGCAAATCTTTTTATGAATACCTGGTTGCTTTAAAGAATTAATGTCAGCCATTCAAATACTATCTGTGGTCGTTTTCAGCAAATGTTTTGTTTGTTCAATTTGCTGTTGTGAGTTTCCACGTGAAACAAAGTCAAGGAACTGATACACACTTCTTTAGTTAGGACAGGCAATATTACAGAAAAGTAATTTTATTTGACCAATTGCACCTAAGTAATAAAGTCCTGCTGAGTGTGATTACAGTGGAGGTGAAATATGAAATATCCTTAGGGAAACAGAATGTGGGTCTGTCTGCAGATAAGGATACATTAGGTTTAATCTAGACATCATGGCTAACCAGAGAAATATAGGAATAGCAGGACAGGCTTCCATGTAAGCTAGTGAGTAGAGGATACCTCCAGCAACTCTGGTGGGCTTGAATTAGATTATTTTGACTGCCTTGTCACTAATACTGTTAGTTATTTTGGCTGGCTGAAGCTGGCGTGAATGTATCTAGCAGAGCTGCACGTTGATCTGGAAATGTGGCACAGAATAGAAGTGAGACCGAATTTGTCCACATAAACATTCTTTGATGTTTGTTTCTGTATTGCTTAGCAACAGAATCAAGATAAATTTATCAAACTTAATAAAGGGAAAAAAAAACAGAGGTAAAACATAATGGTGTTGGATTTGCATTATTATTTTAAAATGTGTATGTGAGGGAGAACAGCCCGAATCAAACAGGAGTAAGTAGACTTTTTGTATCCCCAAATCTAGGAAAGATAGTGAATTTCCTTCTGGCATAGGTATGTGATAAACTCCACCCTACCTTAATGTATCATTTAGCTGAAGCTTAGTGTTGCTTGTAAACCACCCTTGCATCAGAGGCAACAGGTACAATAAAAAGGGAATTACTTCATGAAGTGTATGTTTATGTAAAAAACACACAGAAGTTGAAGAACATGATGATTAACCAGAGAGGAGCTAAATATACAGTTGGGCAGGTCTTGACTTTATTCTGTAGTATATAAAATAAGGCACTACTCATCTCTATTGAGATGCTTGTGAGCGTTTGCACTGGAATTGTGTGTAAAGTATGCATGTACATCTAACACTCCCTGAGAGACACAGGCTAGCAAGGACTTAATCCTCTCTAATCCCTGATTGAAAAATTACACAGACAGCACAAACTTTGAAGAAAGAATACATTAAAAGAAGCCTTGAAGGGGGGAAAATAAGTCCCAAGCTTGAAATTGTACAGTGGCAATGGGATGTCTTCAGCAAATGTTTCCAGCAATGCCCACATCTGTTTTGCTCCATTTGCCCTTCTTTCCAAGAGCTGTTCCTCCCAAACTGCAATGAAATGACCCTAAAGTGTGGAGTAATGCAACCTTGTGGGCAAAACTGTTTCTGCCTTTTCTTTCTCTTTTGGGAGGGTGCGTAATCACAGCTTGCTAGCCAAGGGCAAGCTGTGTTTGAATCAATGGGAGCCTTGAAAGTGAGGAGAGCAGGGGATGAAAAGGGCTGTAAATCAGAGCAGTGATGAGCAACAGCAGCCCCCTCCATCCGAAAGGCAGAGGGGCAAGGTGCCAGGCCTGGCTCAGTTGAGGGGCTGGGATCTGTCAGAGGGGAGGTGTGTCAGCTCTGGGGCATTGCAGTGACATGAGGAAGGCCAGAGCCATGGGGCTTGCCCGGCATCACCAGAGCCTGACCATTGCAAATGCAGTTCATGGCTCTGCTGAGCATGAACAGCAGAAGATTGCATGTGGGAATGTCAACATACTGCTCCTTCCTGGCTGTGGCTGTGCCTTGTCCTCCTCTTGTCTGCATAGAGATCGAATTGAAAGGAAGGGAACCAAAGCACAGCTGTTCATAAGAACATGGGCAGAGCAGGAAGGTGCAAGAATCGTGACATTTCTCCCTTTCAAGGGTCCTGTGAGTGCTCAGGCATTTGTACAAAGCATTTTTCAAGACCAGACCTAGGCTCTGCTGCAGGTAATGCCATGAGTTGCCTCCAGTCTCTGGCTCCATTATCTGAATCACTTGTTTCCTGCGGATATTCATATACAGTGGAAATTCACCAAACAGGATAGGTACTAAAGGAGAAGTTGTCTTTGCCCACTGCCCTAATCATCTGATACAGATCAAGTTATATTACTATCTGTAGGAAGGGCCTCTTATCTGCAGATGCAATTGGCTTTTGATGAGAGGGTGGTTGGGCTATTAACTGAGCTGAAAAATGTAGCGGAGCTCCTCTACACAGGTCAAATACAAATTCTACCCTCTGATACACATATGCTGCTCCTGTTGCAAAGACTAGGGAATGTGTGGATTAAAGTGAACTGAGTAAATGCTAAAGGAAAGATCAACTGTTTGGTCTCCAGGTTTTATGGATATTGCACAGTTTATTCAAAAAGTGCAAAATGTAGCCTTGAAAATATAAAGTTCTGATCTATTTCTACTATCCACATGGGAAAATAAACAAAACACCTTTGAATTGTTTTTCTTAGATAATTTTGCCCATCTGCAGTTTTTATTAAATACACTAATAATGCTGTACAGCCTTCAGAAAGCCCTAAAATAGGTCAGATTTTGCAACCAGAAGATGCTCACCAGTGTTCTGCTTACAGTCTTGTAGCAGCAAATGTAGACAATGTATAAAAACATGGCACATGTGTAAATTTGCCATCTCATTGCTTTTGCTGCTCTGGTTCTATTGTCAGTAATAATACCACAGCAAGGACGGTTGGAGGGAAGCCAAACGTTTATTTGGTCTTTAGGCTTTGATAGCATGTTGGCAGCTGTGTGATCTTTGTTAAATTCAAAAATGCAAAGTGTAGCTTGTTTGCAAGAATCAGTTGAGACTGTTGAGACAGATGCTTTTTGGAGCGATACCCGGCGAGCTGTGACACACATGTAAATGGGGCTGCTCGACCACTTGCCCCTGTATATTGAGATTTCCCTGGTCTCTGGAGCTATTTAATTAAGTTGGGATTCAGTGTTACACAAATGAAACATTGTGAGCTTGGACAATGGAAATGTGCCTTTCCACATGCCTACTATGGAAATGTGCCTTTCCACTTGCCTACTAGCTGGGAAGCCCCTTTTCTGTAGGCAGAGAGCACACTAGATAAACATCTCTTCTATCTGGGATTCTCATAATGGTAATCCTCAAAGAGAACATGGAGATATATTATTTTCCAACCCAGTTGGCTCTCTCTGTGTTTTATGCAGTGTGTCCTTAATTAGCCTGGTGTTGGTGTCGGCAATGGTCCATAACAACTCGATAAAAAAGCATTGAAGATGGTGCTGTTTGGATTTTTCAGTTTCTAGTGTGCACAGACTAAGCAAGGGTTTTTGTAAACATGAGCATACTGTAGCATGAATATTATATGAGTGACTAATATCTCTGCTTATGTGGCTGAGGATGGGGTTGTATTTGCCATCAACAGGACTGGAAAGCTTTTTTTAAAGAGTAAATTACTGAGTGCAGGAGTGTGGGTGCCCCAGGTTCTGTTCCTGTTGGAAATTTGTTGTTTTCCTATAACTTCTGCTGCTGGGGGCAGGCAGAAGAGAGCAGTAGGTTGTCAGTCACTCATAGCTGCAGTGGACCAGCCAACAGCTGGTAGCAGCTCCAGCTCCTGCTGCAGTCAGACTTAATAGAAAGTTAGAATAGTTCTCTCTAACTCTTACTACACAAATGCAGATGAGGAGGAGCCGTACCAAAGTGTATACATTCCTTTTTCATTACATATCTGCAGCCAGCTGGGTATTCGAATAGACAAAATCATTCAGTCAAGCAGGGAAATAGACTAACAGAATCAGACTGTCATGCAACTGCTTATTATTCGTTGTTCTTAGTCTATATATGTAATTTTATTGCTATAGTAATTTTGGAGATTGGAGGCAAGCTGAAATATGATTAATGCACTGGTGGTTACTTGCTGTGGCAAGAGTGCAACATGGAAGAGAGTTCAAGTGCAACCAGCTCCATAATAAATTGCATAAACTAAGGAAAAGTCCTTGGAGTAAATGAAACTACGTAAGCAAGATCAGCTCCACCAATCACAGCCAGAATGGAGAATATTAAGACGACCAGAATACTTTTGAAATGAGAATGGCCAAGTTAAAACAAAGCAAAACGAACTTAGCCAGGAAACCACTTATCTTTTGAGTCTTGTTAGTCCCCATGAAACTCCCAGAACCACATTTCCTTCTTTGAAATAATGAAGTGGCCCAGAGCCACTATCTTGCAAAGCTGCAAGGTCAACTATAAAAAGCTGCAGGTTGCTGAACTCAGCAGCTATTTTTGTTATTGAGGTTGGTCTCAACATGCCAACACATTCAAGCCGAAATGTAACTTGCCCAGGAAATTAGTGAGTGTGCACACAAATACAAGATTATAATTGCAGCTACAGAATGCTGCTCACTGGAGAATTGAGCTTGGATAGGAAAGCTAGTCCTTTTCTTTGCCCATTTTATTTGGAAAGAAAAGAAACTATGCAAACTGCCAGTATTTTGATGTCAGCATCCTTTGTTTTTTCTGGCTATCTAAGACCTCTTTGATCCTCATGCTGCCAGAAATGTTTGCTCTGGCTGTGCTCCTTTTTTCTAGCAGATCAACTATTTTGCTACATGTTGTGAGAATGAAGGTTTTTAATTTGATGAACTTCTGAGTGTGTGTCTCAGACACCTATTTCTGTCCAGAACATTCTGTGTATTTAAACATGTATATTAATTGATAAACCATGACAATAAGTGGCACATGTAGAACCTGAATTCAGGTCCTCTGCCTTTGCTCAATGATGAGACTCTTTTTGGCACTACAAATGTTATTGGATGTATAATATTAATTAAATGTGGCCACCAGGTTATGTTGACATGGAGCATCTTTTCAATAGCAAGATACAGTGCTGGAATATGTAATTCATGGAACTGTCTTGCTGTCATCTTTGGAACTTGTTGGATGAAAGTGAACAAGACTCCACCTCCACATAACTCTGATTAGTTACTAAGCTATATCCAGGCAAAAGCAACCCTGTGTTTTGTATTGTATATTTATGCTTTGTAGATCTCCTGTGTCTTACAATAACTTTCAAGCTGGGACAGAATGAAAAACTTCCCACAAAGCAGAGGACCCATATTGGTTAGTCTAGTTATTCGTGATACTAGAAGCTCCAGTTATAATCTTCTAGGAGACAAATCATATTTTATATTATACAAGAAGAATATATTAATTTTTCATATTTTTCTAATTTTTCTTGTCTGACCATCTGTATATATCAAGTATTAGTGAGATTAATCTTGTGATAGTTGAAATCCAGTTGGATGTTTTTAGTTGGAACACATATAAATAACTGAACTAGTATCACACTGTAATCCAAAGCACTGATTTACATTATAGTCATATATCAGAATTTTTTTCCTTTATTGGAGATGTTTTATAACATTTAATGATTATAGCAATGTAGGTGGTAGGATGAAAGTGCACATTGTGCTAAGGTACTGCTGATGTAGGAAATTGCTTTTTGTATCCACAGATCAGAATACTAAATCATTTAAGAATTGGTGCATATCCAAAACGCATCTGTTGACCCAGATTCTGTCCTCTGATAACAAGCATGAAGTGATTGTTTTTCTGAGAACCAAATAGATTTTATTTACATTAGTGGAAGTGCCAATAAGGGCTGGTTGTGCGATTTATAGGATAGTGCTTTTCTTAAAGAATGTGTTTGCAAAACTCTCCTTTGTGTTATCTCCTCTCAGGTTTCTGATTTGGGGAAATATTGCACCAAGAATTTAACAATGCAAGTGTTCTAGCAGAGACAAAGGAGAAAAACATGTTCCAGACAACAGCCCACGATAGTGTAATATTTCCTGGGTAGCAAAAGTGACTTAAACATCATGAACTGTATGCTTATAATACCAACTTCTTCAGAAATACAAGGGAATTTATAATTGCACAGAAAATGAAATGGAGGAGGAGACCTCAAGCCTACCTGATGCATATTGTATTCTGTGTAATAGTGTTTCCAAGGGTGGGGTTCCACCCACATTCTTAATTTCCCCTAGGTCAAGAGTCTCTTCTGTTGATCCCTCTCTCTACTTTACTGAGTGAACACATATTCCAATAGAAATAGTTCTGGCATGGAGCATCTATACTGTGACCTGCAAAGAGGGAGCTGGTGCTCAGTCATAGTTCCTTTCCCATGTGGAGACATATTTCTGCCTCCCTGGTCTTTGTAGAAAAGTGTAAGCTCTGTATAATGAGGATACCAGATGTTTGCCTTTAGACAGAACTTGCATTATCATGGCTTACAAGCTGCCAGGAAGGTCTGGACTCCAGCAGTGGGTTATTTCCTTACTGAGAGAATGGAGTAGACACATGCATGGGATAGTTTATCCTGGTCTCTCTGTATTCATAATAATATACACTTCTGTAGATACACTCCAGAGCAAAACAAGTAGAGGTTACAACTCTCATAGCTGGAGAAAACATGTGCTTCAGTCTCCAGCTGCTTACTTTCTCATTGTAAACTCCACCAGGCACTGAGATTCAGACCAACTGCTCTGAGAACTAGGTCAAAGTACTGTTCATAGGCAAACCTGCAACATGGGCCTGAGGGTAAGGAAATTGTTGTGTTTTATTGTTCCACTTTGGGGAGAATGGGGGTGATCTGGTGCTATCAGAGGATCTGGGCAGCCACTGTTGCTCTTGGGGAGATCTAGTGCTCCCCTATCAGCTCCATCTGACCCCTCTGAGTTGCTGATCGTGTTTAGCCACCAAGAGCTCTCGTGTGACAAGTTCTAGGAGCTGTCTCCTCTGCTGACACAGACAAAGACCAGCTGTCCCATTCCTTTTGTCTCTCTAATGTCTTTCCATAGGGAGCTGTAGTAAAGGATTGCAGGTGGCTCTGGATGTACACATGTAACTTGTATGTGCTTATTTCCAACACAAATAGATATGAACATGTATGTCCTTGTGTACATGTACCGTTCCTGTCTCTGCTTACAGCATATCTTTATCCGTAGATAGCAGTTGATTTTTGATGATTTACTTGGTTCTTTATTTATTTCCTGGTTATTTTTTGAGTTTTATCACTTTGTATGCTTGAAAAAGTGAAAACTTATGGGACATTTGTTGAATAACTTATAAGAAATGAGACTTCTTCCACGAACTGAAACACTCCCATTTTTCAGATTCTATTTTTTTCCGAGAGGCTTTTGGACTCAATACTGTGCTAATGCAACTAATATGGCTTCTGAACTGGCACTGGCTTGGGTCCAGCCGAACTCTGAGCATGGGCAGAGCTGGCTGGCAGCTGTCAGTACCCATCTGTGGAGGCATAACCAGTAACATTCATTGTATTTATAAAGACCCCTTGCTAGCAAATGCAGTCAGCCTTCTGAAACAATAGTTCTTCCAACTAATTAAAAACAACATTACCCTAACAATATTACATGCTCAAGAAGTAAACAAACCATAAAACGATCAGCAAACACAGCAGTATTCATTTAGAAATGTATCTGCTGGAGCACAGGGTAGAAAATGAGCGTGATTTTGGTCTGGAGAATATTCTGTACTCCTGGGATCACCACCCAAAAGCTGGAACCACTTGCTGATCGTAGCACAGTGGCAGGGCTGCAAAGCAGCAGGTGGCAGATGAGTGAAAAATCCCATCTGGCAGGAACTGAGGAGGTGGTACCGAGAGCTTTGGACTCCAGCAGATTCATCAGAGTATCTATTTAATAGGCAGCAATTAAAAGAACATAAATCCTAGTGAATGACCACCACTGCTCAAGGCTCTGATGTAGCTTTCCTCTGAGTTGTGTAGCCAGTGGTGGGGGGCTGAGCAGTAGCAGAGTGAGATGGAAGCTGCAGCTCCTGCAGCTGAAGCCAGAAGGTAGCATAATGCCAGTGGCCAGCACTAGCCCTTCCTCAGGCCAGCATAAGAGAGTGAACATTTCTTACTGGTGTTCTAATACCCAGGAAGAACTAAAAATGTGTTTCCCCCATTATTTTGTCATAAAATGACCCGTGAAAAACTGCGAAGTTGAAACCTATTTCCATACCTTGCTTGGTATGGGACCTTGTTTGGAGAGGGCATAGGCCAAGAACTAAAAATTTATCTCCCTTTCTAAAGGAGTTCATTTGGATTGATCTGATCTGAAGGAGGGGTGAGTCACCTTGTCAGAATGATCTCAGTTCAGTAACATTCCTATCTCCTCTGAGATGAGGACAAGGCAGTTCTGACCTACCAAACCAGCAATTATATTCCAATAATTGAATAAGCAGAGAATGCAAAACACATTCCCTTATATAAACTTGTTTTGCAGATTTGGACATACAACATTTTCCTGCATGCTATCAGTTATTATTATTTTAGGTTGTACAGTTGTTAATATTTTGATTTTCTAAAGAGGAGAAAAGAAGTCAAGTTCTAAATCCATAATTCCATGCCACCGGGGTTTTGTTTCTTTGTTTTGCTTTTTAAAAAACCCCAATGATTGTATTGTTGAATGACATATTTTGTTCAAATCATAACTTAGGGGCTGCAAAATTTTTGTAGAATAAAAATGTAACACAGACCATTTGAGCAGAAAAAAAAGCATGCCTTATCTGTTACTCTTGTCTCATTGTGTGCCTGCATCATGCCTCTGCTGTGGTTGTCCAGAAGCTGCTGTATTTATGCCACATTTCAGAGACAACTACCATTGTGTTCATTTGGATGCAAATAGGTCAGTTCCTATCAGTATAGGTTGCTCTGTGTTGTCTATCAGTATATCTGAGGTCTAATCAATAGCAGAAAAAGAAATAAAGTCTATAATCTTCCTCCTTTCCTGAACAGCCATTCTTTTTCCAATGTCAGGTCTTGCCATTGCCAGAATCTCATGGATTTTTGTCTGAAGACTAATTTGGATGCTGACTTAGACAGTGTTTCCAGGGGGGAAAATATCTTTTCCTGTACTGATAGGCCATTGATGCCCAGGTAGTATTAAATGCCTTCACTCAAATGACAGAGCAAGGTGGGGGAACAGAACTGATTCCATGTTTCCTGAGTACCCATATGGCAGCATCCTAAATAAGACAGTGCTTATAGGGAACGGCAATGACTTTTTTTACACCCATCAATGTAGTTGCAGGGTACAGACAAATCTTTGGACATGTAAAAGCTTGTGAAGTCCTGACGTTGAAAAAACTCTGTGTTCCCAAACCCTGGCCTAATAAAATACATTGCTGCTCTTCACCTACGTTGCTTTGGGTCCCTTCACCATCTGGGTTACAGGAGTCTGCAACAGGCAGAATTTAGGACTAGGTGGTGTTTCACTCTCAAATTCTGTGTCCATAGCTTATATTACTGTTGAATTAATACAGGCAATTACCAACAGGGGGTGTTAAATGTATGCTTTGTTAGTAACAAAACATAATGTGCTATTTATTCGCTCATCTGAAAATTCTCTTCCCAAGTTGAGCTGTGCATTGGCAGAATTTGCTGTAGCAGTGACCGATTCTTAATGGTGGTAGCTGCAATTTGCAGGAATGATGAACTCTTTGTCACAATGAAGCATTTTGATTAGATTAACTTGGTTGAAAATGAAAATAAATTTTTCCAACTTAGGAGACATATAATCTGAGTTATAGCTGGGTCAGGTCAGAGCTGAGTGTGTATTCTAAGTAATTCCTCTGTAGAATTATTGCCATCACCATAATAATATCTCAGTGGAAGCAAAATGGAGATATTTGTCCTGATAACCTTTCACTTTTTATTTGGAAAATCATTATAGTTACGTTATCTCAAGGTTTATGAAGGAAAAGTAACACCTGCTCCAGGAATCTGCTGAAAAGTTATTTCAAGGGGAAAACTACTGAACTAGAAATTAGACAGATATTAAAACCACAAAGCTGTTTTACTTTGTGACAAAACTCAGCCTAGAGCTGCATAAAGCTCCAAGTTAATCACAGCTCATCTTCCTGTCTGTAGCAAGAGCTGTCATTTTCAGCACCCTTTATGTGGCATCCTCTGTCCAGCCCCAGGAAGGTACATGTTGGGTGAAGCAAGTTTTTAATGGGATATTTGTTCTAATAAGACATTGTCTCACATTATTTTTTCTTGAGTACTTTGTTTTTCTTAACAATCTGTTTGTCAGCTCAAAAGGTAGAGATCCATTATCTGTTTGTTGCTGTTCCTTCACATATAAGTAGGCAAATGTGCTCATCAGCACTTTGCTCCACTGTGGGCTTAAAATGTGTGCAAGGTTTCAGGTGGGTGCAGGAAGCATTCCTTGATTGACATTGTCTACTTATTTGTAGAGTGTGGAAAGCTATCTAGTGTCCTTCAAAATAATATTTTACTTATTCATAACTATTTTCATTTTTTTTAATGTCATGTAGCTGTGGCTTTCAACCATAATTCCATTTTAAAGAAATATTTCTTCCCCATGTCTTCAATATGTGCAAGTTGCTTTTGGAGATGTTCTACTACTCTCAAAAAATTCATATAGAATTATTTTTCTGTGGACTAAAGGAATATTTTTAGATTTCCTTGCTTGCATTTCTGCTTGCCCTAGTTTTCTTTGAACATGAAGAAGTTAATCCTGCCCTGAAAAAGGTTGTATGCATTACCTTGTGGAGAGAAAGCTGGTTTTAATATTACTATACTTCCCTGTACTCCAGGATGATAGTTCCACTTCTGTTAGCACTACTATTTTAGGAGACAGAGAAAGGCAAATCTGGAGAGTTAATGATTTCTTTTCATTGAAAGCCAAAGGAAATAGCAATCTTTGATGACTGGTGATTTGATGGTGACTGATCTACGTTAATAGAGTTTTCTTCTGAAATTCTTGCTTCTCTCCCTTTAAACAAAAAGTCCTGCAACATCTTGGTACCACAGTGAATGTCTTCACCACAGCCTTATACAGCACTGATGACACAGTTTTCTGAACCAAAGAATTAGAAGAGGGAATTGGGAAAAATGTATTTCTTGCAAGGAGAGAAGATCTCTATTAGCTGTGCTGGCAAACTTTGGGAAGGCAAATCAGCCATAAGACTCCATTAATTTGATTTTAATCTTTACTTTATAAACCTGAGATTCTGGATGATGGGACACAACCATTTTAATTAAATGGCTTGTACTACTTTTTTTTCTTTTATTTTTTTTTTCCTGGCTGGAGATTTGCATAATTAATAAGGACAGGATTACCCTACCTGTACATACCTGATTTGTGTAACTTCCAGGTTATTGTACCAGATGTTGCTGGTCACTGTGCATCATCTACAAAATAACAGCTTTTAAGCAATTTTGAAGCCAATGGGCAGTTGTGCTGATTGGCAGACTGATTAAAAACTAATTACAGTATTGTATGTATATATTTTCAACTTCCTAAAAAATCCTTTGGATTAATGTTTTGGGTTTTTTTCTTTTTTTTTTTAAATTTCCTTGCATTTCAAGTTAGCCATCGAAATTGTGAGGAAAATCCACTTGAGAGAAGTGGAGGTGTCATGCTCTTTTCACATAAATGCTCTTCTTCAGGGTCCTGGCATTACTTTGAAGTAAAACTAGTGTTACTTTTTTTTTTTCCCCCCTCCTCTTTCTGAAAGACAAACAGGGTTTGCAGCTCTGCCTGGCGAGGTAGTTTCCTGTGAGTAACTTTAAACATCAGAAGCTAACTCAGGCTTCTTTCCTATGCAGATAAGGAAAGCTTCATGTTTTCTCAGCAGTCTGCCATTAATTAGACCAACTCATTGGTAGCACATGTTGACCAAGTAGATGGTTTATTTTCTGTAGCACAAAAGGTGGCAAAGACATCAACAAGTCTTACATTGTCTGATAGCTTTTCTGGTTTGTTTTCTTTAATTCTTTTTTTCAGTGGAACGTCTCACATAAGCCTGCATGTGTGCATTGGCGTCAGCCTTCTGCAAACGGAAATAATATGCATGAAATGGTAATTGTTGCCAGCATCCAATAAAGTGGCTCCTATCCAGGGCAGTGGGATCAATTATTTTTCTGGGAGGCTATGTATATGAGGCTGTTAATTTTACAAATGAATTACAGAAAGAAAGAAAGAAGGAAGCATCTCTGAAGAATCATTATTGATGAAAGAATTTATTTTGCCCAGGAATCATTCAGTGTTTGTTTGTGAGGAGAGGATGTGTTTTTATTGTTACTGGTGCTCACCCTGGAGGCTGACACAGAGGGATCTGTATTGTTCTCCTGTGTGAAATTGCTTTTGTCATCTTCTACAGAAATTCCTGAAGTGCGTGTGGAGTGAAGCATGGAGAAGGACTGATTTTTTTGTTAGTTTAGTGCTTACTGATAGTGAGACAGTAGCATCATCGCTTTGAAAGAACAGTCCAGTGTGTAGCTGGTAGGACTCAAACCCAGAGATTTTATGCAGATGAATTAAAATATATATATATTTTTTAATTTCTAAATGAAGAAGTACAAGCTTGCATTCTACTGGGACTTGGTTATTTGTTATAAATCTGAATTTTAAATATAGACCATCAGTTTTGTCCAAAATATTTTAGTTTCCCGTCAGATTGATGTTGCAACAAGTTATGAAAAACTGTCCTTAAGTTATAAAGCATAAATTTGTCTGAATACATGGGCACTGTCCCACGTTACTGCTGTTTCTTTCTTCTTCCCTTTTCTCTCTCTCTGAGCACAGCAGTAGCACCACTGGAGTGACATTTCCAGATGAGTCTTTTGAAAAACTGCTGTAAAAGAACATGAACAAGCCCCTCAGCCCTTGCTCCTGCCCCTCACACACTGTGTCTGGCCTGCAGGAAAAGCAAAGAGCATCTGTAAAGGCCCACGTCTGCTTGGGGAAAGATGCTCTTGCTGCTGTGTGCAGAAAACAACCCAAGGAAGCAGGCAGCCTGTCCACATCCTTGCAATGCACAGCAGCCCAGGATCACAGAAGCACAAAAATAGTTTAAAGGCTTTGAGGCATAGTACTTTCCCTAGGAAATCTTAAGCTTTTCTTCAGAGTGATTCAAATTGAGTGCCAGCACTAAACAGCTTCAAGAGGCATCCCGGCTACCTTTGCACTTCATTTATTCTGGCACAACTAAACAGAGCCTTTCTTCTCCTCTGTTAAGACGTGAGAGCTTGTGAGCTTTGCACTCATCCATGAGATCACACACTGGGTTTCAGTTTCAGACCTCAGTAGTAGCAGCTGGTGGAATAAAAGGATTCCCTGAAATAGCACCAGCCCATGTGGTTGTGCCTGTGCAGAGGGAAGCACAGGCTTTGGGGTAAGCCCTGTGATCTTGGGCCTCTGCCCATCCACACTGCAGCACCTCTGGGAGCATGTTGTGGTTTCCTGCCTCTCTACACCTTGGTTTCTTTCCAAAAGAAATCAAAGCACACAAGGAGATGGTGTGCTCTGTCTTGTGTCCCACGTTTGGGCTGAGCTGCACCCAAGCAGGTCTGCTTTGGAACGAGGTGCCCTTGGGCTATGCTGTTGCTGTACTGTCCTGCCGCTCTCTGACTTCTGGGGTCTTTGGCAGCAATGCCTAATGCTGGGGATCTTTACTCAGAGATGGTGTAATATACTTGAGAAATAAAGCCTGTGATTTATTTTCAGTTTCTTAACACCCTTGCAATGCTGGTTGAATTATACTTTTAAGCCCAAAGCTTTCTCAACAGGACAAAAGGAATGCTCCAGGCAGGATGTCCATCCATGGCTACTGGGGTGTTCCTGGAAAGTGTGATGCTTGCACTGTGAATGACATCATCACATGCCAGCTTCAGGCATATTCAAGCTGCAATTAACCTAATTGCATTCCACAATCACTACAATGTAATTTAGAATGTGAACATACCCATGCAATGAAACTCTGCAAAGCTCTTTATGGGCAGTGGCTGCATGTGTGACTGAACCCAAGTGACATTAAAGCCAGCTGCTGTGTGTCTTGGCAGCTGTGAACCTGCTTGTCCCTGTCCACCCTGGATTTGTTTTGTGCTTGATAGAAATATTCTTTAGTTGACTTGAAGCAAGATGTGCACTGAAGGCCCCTGTGTGGAGCAGTGACAGGCTGTGGAGGTACAGGGCAGTGCTGAGCTGTTTCTTCACAGTCAACCCTGTGCTGTCTGTTCCAGCCCTTCTGAGCACTGATGGGAGCTGGATGTGCACGTTCTGCAGGCTGTGCTGCAGAAACCAAGTGAGAACTTGTTGTCTGTAATGTTCCTGGTTGAGGCCTGTGGCACTAGGTGTTTGGGGAGGAAGAGAGAACAATTGCAGAAGCAGAATAGCTGATAGAGCTTGATTTGTGCTTTCTAGTCCCCTTTAAAAGCTAAGTTTGATGTTTCAGTAGTGGATTTGCCTGTTTGGGTTTTCAATTTTTATTGAAGTTATTTATATGCCTATTTCTAAGTGATGGGAATGGCATGGAAATGCTTTTAATAATTGAAGCATACCCCTTATATTGTGCTTTGCCATGAACAGGGATTGCAGGTGTATAAAACCAAAAGAGACTGGGGTTCATTCAGTCTGTGGATTGAGGTGAACTGGTGCCATAGTTCCTTTCCGAGTTCTGACCACCTGAACAAATAAAGAAATTTCATAATAGATCAGTCAAATTAACATGTAAGAGTATAATTTCGTAATTGATTCTAGTGTCCCTTTGTTTTTAGTGATTAATGGAACAGGATCAATTTCAGAGATGCATTTTCATGTTTTTCATACCTTATATATGAAAAAAACCCCAACACGTAATTTTTTTTTCTATAAAACTAGTTTCTTGGAATGTGCATTTGAGCATGTTGCAGAAGTTCCTTGAATATCCATGTATTTCTGCTATAAGCATTTAGGTTAGGATAGAGCCTGGATGGTGAGTTTTTGGCATTTCCAAGCATAGCGCCTCTAACAGCACAGGTGCTAAGACGACACCCTTCCTTCCTTCCTTCCTTCCTTCCTTCCTTCCTTCCTTCCTTCCTTCCTTCCTTCCTTCCTCACTTCAGTATATCTGATGCATGTTTTCAATCTTCACTTCAGATAAAACCTTGCAGCCCTGACTTCAATGATTGCAATAGTCCAGCTGCTCAGGGTGAGGCCAGAATATTACTGGATATGTATTTTTGCAGTGTGCCTGCCCTAGACTAGAGGGCTCAGCTGTTTGAGGTTTGTATGATCATGGAATAATTCAAGTCAAAAGAGGCTTCAGGAAATCATCTAGACTGACCTCCTGCTCCAAACAGGGTTAGCTATGAATTTTGGTCAGTTGAGTCAAGAGTGATATTTTACCCAGAGTGGAGGTTTATAACTGTGTCAAGTGCCACAGCCCTTCAAAGTCAGCAAACAGAGACCCTTTGGGGGCTTCTGTTGCGAAGCAGGAAGGGCTCATTGCTTGAGAGGAAAACAACCAGCAAGAATCTGACAGGGTATTTATTGCATTACAAAAAATCGTGTCTCAGGAACCACTGATTTGGACCATGATGAAACCTTTAAAGGAGAATTGCTTTCAGCTGAGGAATCCTCTGGGACCTGATTCTCAAAACAGGGCATGATTTACATAATCATTGTCAGCATGCAAATTCCTGATTTTTGAAGCATAAAGGGCACATAAATGTTTAGTAAAGAGGGCCTAATGTGAAATATTTTTTTTTTGAGTCTTCCTCGGTTGCGAGAGAAACATAATACTGTTGGTATGCTGCCGAAATGTAAAGACATTTGTAATAGGAAGAAATCTATTTTCTACTTATTTGTATATTTATGTATGTGTAGCTTTGTGTGTGTAGGTACCATGGTTGATCCATACCTTGTAAGGCTGCCCAGCTGCTAAGTTATACACATTGAGAAATACATTGTCAACCTATACCTTGTACTTTTTATGCCTTCTAGAGACAGTTTAATGAAAACAGGTGCTTTTCCATAAGAAAAATTCAGCAGCCATGAAGAAATATGCACAGCGTGTTTCCATTTCATCTTTACATATCTTGTAATTAAAGATGTGCCAAACTCCTTGAAAATAATTCACTTGGTCAGTGAACCACATTATTCAGCGATTTGCAGATATCACACAAGAGAAAGCTTAGGCATTTTGATTCACTCTGCAAATCGACACAGTGTTCCTCCACATTATGTCTTGGTGATGCCCAGTAAATTGACTCTCATTGCTTCACACCACATTACTATGCATCGGGTCAGAGTAGCACTTCTTTCTTATCGGTTGTGAAATGGTAGGTGGTAAATATTAAAGTCACCACAAAATGTTGCGAAAGAGCTATTTGCAAGGTTGATCTTTGGGAATTTTTTCTCGGTAGAATTATATTTTATTAATATGCTCTAAGAATATCATCGATGGATTCTGAGGCAAGTAGTAAAATCAATCTTGTCCCTCTTTAGGGCATGCCTGGTGTGCATTTTAGGAAGCTCAAGGCTTTGTCTACTTCAAGGAAAGTGGGGTCACTACCCTGGTGATGTATGACAGACTGATCTGCTGCAGTGATATGTAAATGGGGGTTCATCCCCCTGCAGCCGAATCCACTGAGATTTCTGCACAAAATGTTCAACTCTGCTGCTGGGGCTGCAGCACTCTGACTGTGAAGGGGGGAGAATGATCCCTAGAGGTCCAGAGCAATCTGACACAGGGTTGCTTCATTACCTGTTGTCTGGAGTTGTGGCAGCTCGTCCCTGAAACCTCCATTTTGCCCCTACAAAAACCCCAACCCTCTTTCCTTCACTGAAGTCCTTATGGCATTAGCAGGCAGGTGAGCTCAAGTCCTCTGTGTGCCCAGTTCTACCACAAATGGTTTTGTCAGTCAGGGGCTGTCTCCACTTGTGAAAGCAAGAGAGAGATTTACCCTGATCATACAGTGGATTTTTCTGAACATTTAGAATGGAGTTTTTTTTATCTCTGCTTTACTAAAGAGGTGAAGTGGATGATCTCCTTTTATTTCCCAGCAGCATTGTGTTCCTGTAGCTCAGCTTGCACAGGCTGAGCAACACCTTATGAACAATGTAGTCAGCAACAAAGCTTATACTGTATTTTTGTATCCCAGAAACTTCCTGGTATTTTAAAAATCTATGCTCTATTTACAAAATATAAGTAGAAATATTCTTCTGCTGAAATGTGTGGATGTTTCACTGAGGGATGGATTGATCTCTGCAAGGTGGGCTGCTGTGCTGTGCTGTGCAGCCAACATGGCAGCCTGGCAGGGCTTAGGAGGAGGCTCCAGGAAATAAAGGGAATTGCACCAGCCTGAGTCCAGCCACGTCTGACATTTCCTTGCTGGATTTATAGTCACTAGAGGATTATGAGTTGTGAGCTTCTTGCACTGCTGTGTGGCATCCAGACCAGTTCTGTTGCTGTAAACACAGAATATGGAACAAACAAGCGAATTAGTATCAGATGTGATGGAGACAAGAGATGTCCCATATTAATTCATGTGCCTGTTTGTGTGTGAACCAAGGCCTCTGGTCTGCAGTGTCAGGGGCAAACAGGAGCTGTAGTGGTCCTTAGTGTTTCAATAGCCAGCTGATCTGATTCATCATCAATGTCATAGAAAATTTGGTTTAACATGAGATATACTTACTGGTCAGTATTATTCCACAGTGCTTGTGCTGTGTCAGCTGTACCTCTCCTGTTTTAGGTGCTATAAAACATTTGTTTTCTCCACATTCACTACATGGAAGAGAAAACAGAAGCTTTGGGGCTTCTTCATTGATTTCACGATTTCCACCGTTTTTCATTTTCTGGGTGGACTGTGTTCAAGATGAGAACCATGGAATGGTGTACCTCTGTTAAGTGTTCTGATTTTATGATGAAACATAAGAGATTCTAACTGTGCTTTGTGGAATTTTATAATTCTTCCTAGAATTTTCCTTGATCTTGTTGGAGGGAGAAGAGGGGCCCTTGTCTTCTGCCTGCAGATGTTGGATCTTTTTGAGAGTGTGTGCTGCTAACACCATGTTTCCTCCAAGGTCATGGGTGCATGAAATTTAGTGGGTTTTAAAAGATGAAAAGAATATCCTAGCAGCTAGGTGGGATGTGGAATATATCTTATCTGTGGACCTGGAAAGGTTGAGGAGGATGGTAAAGAAGAAGGCAGAGTGTTTCAGTTGCTCAGAAGGTTTAATAGTAGTCGCTTCAAATCTTCTTTTGCTGATCTGCTGAAGATTGTGTAATCTCTCTAGCATGCAGATGTTGAACAAAAGAATATTACTGTAACATCCTTAATCTGTCTTTCCCTCTTCCCTTCCTTCCTTATGATCCACTCCCCATTCTCCTGGGAGTTGAAAATATAAAATGAAATCTACAAAAAGGTGCATTTCTACTTTCCAAGAACTAATTCTCTGCAAAGAGATTATCTGTATTACTGGGAAAAGCTACTGCTCATTAGATGTCTAGCTGTAGATGCAGTTTAAGGCGATAAATAAAGTATTCTGGATCCCAGCACACAAGAATATAATTAATCGGGTATTTGTTCTAATATGACAGCGTAGGGATTTAACAGGAGATCAGCTGTGTTTAGTAATTTCACTGATAGGTTCTTCCTTCCCCAGATGAAGGATTCTACCTTTTTCTGGAATATCGAGCTATGCCCTAATTTACATAATGTAGAGTCTTTTTGTTGTATAACATAGAATAGAGGACACAAACAGGAAATCAAGAATTTTTAAACTATACAAATACAGAGTTAGTTCAAATCTTTCAAAGGTTTTTCTTTAGACTAAGTCAGAGCTGTACTATGTTTGAAGGGAAACACCTGAGCTTTTGAATCAATTATAGAGTAATACTATACCTTAGACAAAACTCCTGCTGAAGTTGAGAAGTGAGATGTTCATGCCATAGAAATGGGGAGCAGTGCATCAGTAAACTATTGAATAATAATCTGTGGGTGTTATAAATAATAATCTGTGTGTAAAGGTACTATAAATGCAGCCACAGAGATGGCTGATACAGATGTGATGATGAGATATGTAAAACATCTCAATGAGTTTGAGGTAGTCCTTCAGAGCATCAATGTAATTCCAGAGCAGTTCAGTGTGCCCGTGGATCTTTGCAGGCGTTGGAGGCATCCCAGGTGTAAGGTGCCTGTGGAACGGTCGGTGTCTCCAGAGCCGCTCCAAGCCAGTGCTCCAAGCCTTGAGATCAAACCAGGAAAAGCAGCATTTCCTCAAGACTCATATGTGAACACTTAGGCCCATCTCTCTCTCACCCTGTGTGAGCACATGTGGTGCTGGTGTGTGCGGGGGAGAATAATCTCTTTTAATGAGTGGCAAACTGTCTATCTAGACAATTTGCATGGATAAGCACAATCCATCATAATACATCACCAAAGATTAGCCTGCTTATGAGACTGACGTGTTTTGAAAGGAACACACCAAAGTAAAATTTATTTTCACACTCTTAAGTCTGTGGCTTTGATCAAGGAAACAAAGCATAATGTTGTTTTAAGAAGACACTAATGACTGAAAAAGAAGTGATGTGTTTAAAAATCTTGATCTGCTGCAGGTAATGGTTGCAGGGTTTGCCACCAGCTTCCCATTAGTGTCTGAAACACTCCCATGCTGAACCCTGCTGCACAAAGCTAGCAGAAATTTTAATACTTATATCTCTGATTAAACCAGTGCAGATGCCTATGAAAGACTTATTTTTTTAAGATCAACAAATATATTTCATATTGCTTGCTGCAGATTACAAAACCTTAAGATCTGCAAGCATCAATGAGCAGTAAAATATATGGCCAGATGATTGACAGGACAAGAAACAGACAGGTATTGTGTGTAATAGGCTAAAAGCAGCCTCTGGAAAAAACATGAAAAATGGAAATTAAAACAACAGAAAAACAAAGAGCATTTCAAATTTGCCTTAATTCAATTTTTATTGCTTTGCACATGATGTTACTCAGCCAAAAGCGAGTGAAATATTTTATGAATTTAATAGTACACTTCTGTATTTGTATTCTCATGTCTTTTATTCTGTATCAAAGTTAAATAAAAATGGAAACATAAGAGTTGACTGTGATAGCATTCAGGCCGTGTCTGAAACATATTTGAAAACTTAACTGCACCTGTTTGCTTGTAACTGATAGTTATATGGAACCTTTAGTATTTTTGTTAACAAGTAAATCAAAAGGATGGGCACATGCTGCTCAAAGGAGAAACTCTTGTTTTTTATGGGATCATAGGGAAAAGAAATCTAATTTCTCTATTGCAACTTTAGAGTGAATGTTTGAAAAGCATTCCTTTGTACCTGAGCTACCATTAAACCCTGACTGCTTGGCTCTTTATCTTGTTTGACGTTTGGGTTCTGTACAGGCAGTATAGTTGAAAGGAAAAGGTAAAATGGATCTACTTTCCAGTAATGCTGCAAATCTGAGTGTTTCCTCCAGTCTAGTTGTACCTGTTGCATTCCCACACATGATCACGGCTTATTTCTTCTCTGACTGCCCTACCTCTGTTTTTCAACTAAGACACTCAGCTGGAAACAGTAAAATTAGGTGGTGAGTTTCATGTGTTGAGAAAACAACCAACTGCTTCAGCTTTCTGGGTTAGGAAGATTTTCACTGATTTCATAAATGTGGTGGTTGATGTGCCCTTTTTGAGCAATTCAAAGTCTACATTGAGTGGTCTCCATTGAGTTAACCAAAAGTCTGTACAGCGAGTCATAAAGTGGACACGAATAAGCTTTATAAGATCCATTTGAATTATTACAGCATCTTTCATATTTAGCATTGTCATGAAGCTGTAAGTATTAAAGGCCGCACAAACACTGCTTTAATATTAGCAAAAATGCAGCAAAATGTAGTTTGAACAAGTAGCTCAAAAGAATGTGTAGCCTGTCAGCCTTTTTGGAGCAAGAAGGTGATCTTTCTCCCTTTGTCATCCACTCCTTTTGGTCATGTTATGCCAAAACATTGCTCAGTCCTCAAATGTTTGAATTCAGTCATATTGTATGTACAACCGTCCCTTTTGGATTGCCCCTGCTAGTATTATTTGTCAGAGAAATTAGTATTCATGTGGTGTCACTGATCTTTCTGCAAATCACATCTATATTTCAGTGGTACATAAATCCTTTTCAAGCTCTGTATCCAAGCACTGATCTGGGTCTAAATATAGA
The DNA here is from genome assembly GCA_013398175.1 of Climacteris rufus. NCBI lineage: Eukaryota > Metazoa > Chordata > Aves > Passeriformes > Climacteridae > Climacteris > Climacteris rufus. Next base: position 574,775 of record VZRZ01001394.1, read on the forward strand.
AGACTGGGAAGGGAAGGTACAGGTTGTCACTGCTGGGATCAGCACTGAATTCCTGCCATAATCATTTCATCCTGAGTTCAATACACTCTTTCCCTGTGTATCAGTAGTATTGTAGCTCAGTTCAAAGGTGTAAAACATCAGGAGATAAATGGGCAACCCCAAGACTGTTCACTTTCTTCATCTCTATCAGTGAGTCCAGTATTGTCTTTCTACAACTGTTCTCTTATCAATGTATGGCTTCACATTGTGTACATCATCACATCCATTAAAAAACACAGAGGTTCAAGGATAGGGAAGTTGCTATGAAAGTGGTGAAAAGAGACATTTCTCTCTGGGGGTTTGTTTGCTTTCTGGTTTATTGACCTGGCTGTCTCATTTGTTGGGTTCCTCTAACCATCTGTGTGTAACTTGTACATTCTGGTGGGATTGAAAATGTGAAATATGTGAATTTTTATGACTGGGATGGATAGTTGCCGAGGTGCTGACTGTTCTGGATGGCAGATGTAGCAGTAGGACTGAGGAGGGGCTTTTGGCAATATTCGGAAAGGCTGGCTTGCCTGGCGCTCGGTATAAAAGCAAACATGATCACAGGAGGAAAGACTGCCAAAAAAGCAACGTCTTAACATCTGTCCCATATAAAGTACCTTATTTTTCCTCCTGTCATACAATGTTCGCTTTCTGGTTTCATCCTGTACAACAACAAAGCTGGTAGGGCATTTAGAGTTTCATGAATACCTGTGTTTAAAAGCTCAAATGTATTTTAAGAGTCTTATATTCCCTGCTAACTGGTGCTTTAAATGTTGAATTTTTTTAAACTTCTTTGTATTGAAACCAGTATGAGATATTAATTTATTTTTCACTGAGAAACAGGGATATTTTTATTCTTAGTAATTAAATCCTAAGTGCTGATGTTTAGGTCACACTGATTACCCCTTCTTCATGATTTGCTTGCATTTGATGCTTCTTGTATCTTAAAATATTTTCTCACAAGATTGTACATGCATGTATATATAATGTAAAACATCTCATTGTTGCTTTTCAGTCTGTATGGGTCACCACTAGGGTGCTCACAAAGAATAGCTGGAGTAACAAAATCAAAGCATAATTTTTCTGGGATTGGGATTTCCGCTAAAAAATATATTGATGTTTGCAAATCAGAAGGTTGGAGACCATTAGAGTAATCTGTTTGCAATTACCTAAAAAATTCACGTGTCCATGGCTATTATCCAAATACTTGGTTCTTCTCCAGTGACAAACTGAATCTCCGGCAGCAGCCAAGTGTCTGGAGATGGCCTCTGGAGTGGGGAAGGCTCCTGGAAAAGGACAGGTGCTTGGTGTCAGACACTGGAACAGGGCTGACTCCAGCTGTGGAGCTCCTGACCCAGAGGTTGCGTGTGCAGGAAGGATGGTGACAACCCAACCTGGCACGAGGGCCAGGCAGCTCGCTGGGCAGGGGCTGTGTGTGCAGCCGGCTGCAGTTACACACTGCACTTCCTCGTGGTTTAGACACAATTTATGTGTGTGGCACTTTGAAGTAACAGAGCTTTTAAATGATAGTAAAACAACAACAACAAAAAAAGCAGGTAAGACATGGTATTTGGACAGAAAGCATTTGGCATGCATGGCCATGAGGTGTGAAAAGATTTAGTTGTGGAGGAGCTAACCAGAACAACAGCACAGAGCTATTGGGTACAGCAAGGAGTTATCTAATAGTGGGGTTTGGGGACATGTAATGTACTTGGAAATGAGAAAGGATGATGCTTTTTCTTTCTGTCTTTGCCTTTGCTGAGGTAAGGTCAGTGGGAATTATGTCCAATTATAGCCAGTGTGCTTGGAATGTTAGAAAAATTGTCATTGGTGGTACAATGGGAATAGCAATCTGCTCATGATAAGGAGGTTATGCTGCTTAAATCAGAAGCTACCCAAAAGTTTGCTGTGTTAATAATGATGAAAAAGTAATCATTATGAAAACTTGAAAAATTAAAAAAAACAAATTTTCTTTATATTAATACACTATTTTTTTTTCATTTGGACTCTTTCTGCGTGTTCTGCAGAAAATGTCTCTGAAATATATGAAACTGTCATATGTTACTTTCTTGCCAATTTTTTTATAATTAGTTCAACATGGCACGAGACCTCTAAATGAGCCTTGGTTCTGTGTCACAGATTGCACTTTGTATGTTTATATGAAATACCAGGATAAGAGTCAGCCTGGGAGCACTTTGGTGATTTTCAAAGCAGAAAAGTCTCTGTGGGGGCAAATGTTTGTGATAACTACAACTTTATTAAAGCTTTTGAAGGCAATGAATAAAATGAGACTGCAGAACTTCATCAGTGACTGAATTTTTCCCAGTGGCTGTCTTTTTGGCTGAAAATACAATTTTAAAAAGAGCCAGGCCTGGGTTTTCATAGCTTTAAACCTTGTTTTGTTGATTATGCTAAGGTAAAGTGAGTTTAAATCGTTGCTGTTTTGGTTCAGGGCTTTGTGCACTGTAAGGGATTGAGGGTGACATGAAGCCAAGGCTTGATTGGCTGCAGCCCTTAGTCTTTTGAATAATCACTATTCTCTTAGTGATTCCCAAATTTTTGATAGGTAATTGTAAGAGGTAAGAACAAACAATATTGGTAAACACAAAATCATGGTTGGGGGCTGCAATATCAAGTTGTGGTGCAGAAGTAAGGAATATCTGAAAGACTGATGTTGAAATGGTGCCTTCTGGTCAGAGGGCTTAAAGGAGACAAAAGAGATTTCAGATAAAACAAAATTTTGTTTTATTTATTAAAACAATTCAAAACTGATCCTTTTAACATTACCATTAAATTGAATTAAATTGAATCAATTTGCTTCAATAGAACTTTAAAGCTTAAGTCCTTTAGGTCTCAAAATCCAAGATTTAACCTTGGTTCCACTTTCTAAATCTTAAAATCTTGCCTTTGACACTGGGCATATAAAACTTCATAGATGAGAAACAGTTGTGTGTAGTCACTAGTTCCTCTCAGTTCTGGGATGACTTTGAGGAGGAGGCTGCTTCTGAAAATACATGCGATCATGGTTTGGGAGCAAAATTCTTCATTTTCTGGGCAAGGAGAGACTTGAAGAGTGAGAAAAACATGCTAATAATCCAGTTCTGGATTTCATCTCTTAGCTTTCCTGCAGTTGTACTAGTTCAACCTTGGCTGATCCTTCAGAAAACTTGATTTCTCCCCACTGTAAAGCTTTGTTCCTCTCTTCTCCCTTAATGGCACAATTTTTCCTGCATCATTATGTCATGATGCAGCATATTCATAATAACAGCACAATAAATTTAACAAGAATTAATAAAATGTTCATATATTCCTTCAAATAACTCAATGCCTCTTGTTTACCTTTGGTATGGTCTTCCTAGTTATTGTTTACAGCTGTGCAAACCATTTTATTTGGGTGTATTTTGTAGTTCATAATCTTCATAATCCTAATGGAATTATATTTGCAAATTTCTTCCTATTTACTATTGTTGATTGTCTCCTTTAAAGACCTGAACCACTTCTTGGCTTTGAAATCAGTTGCATTAATAAGATTATTAATAAATTGCAAGTAATTGAAAGTCTCAGGATAATAATTCAGATTTTACTGAAGTTTGTTCACATAAAGAAAGTGAAAATTTGTTTGGAGAAACACCAAATCTCTACTGCTGGCCTTGCTCCATAATTCTTTCCCTGAAATACATTTTAGGAAAAACCTGCAAGAAAAACCCTCTGCCTACCAAGTCAGAAAACCTGAATTGATGGGTTTAGTCATTAGCTTCCAGCCTGATGACCTGGAATAGGTGGCTGAATGTCGAACCAATGCTGGAAATGTTTCCTCTTTGAGCAGTTGATGTGTCCTTTACTAAATTAACAGTCAGCCTTGAAAGGAAAGTATATGAAGCATGGATCAGCAAATTAATTCAAATTAAAAAGAGAAATGGTGTTGAATATTCAGACTCAAAGCCAGTATTTGTTCTTCTCTTAAATTTAGACTTCATATGCCTTCAAGCTGTGGACTACATCATAATGTAGTTTTTCATGGTCCACTCCCACCTCACTGCTTAACTCATGAAATCCCCGTGAGAGCTGTAGCTGTGAATTATTAGAAAAGTAGAAGTTGGAAAGTATTTAATGTTTTTAGCTGCATTTTTAAAAGAATTTAGGAACTGGGAATGGGAGCTCTCCAGAAACAACGGTTTCAGAAGTTCGCTGCAAAGACTGACTACGCAGGGAAATTTTATAACAGAACAGTGGTTTATTAAGGAGTATCAATCAGTTCAACTGGCAGGCACAAAATGTAAGGGTTTCATGAGATAAGGGACAGGATGCTTTCTTTGTGCTATACCTTATAATGAAAATTTAAATTAATTTTATGTTTGTGTACTCTTCTTCATTCTTGAACTCTTACAGTTTGGACTGACCCAAGTATGATATAGCATTAAATCAAAACCTTATATTATTCTTTATTATATTATTATATTTTAATAATATTTATTATATTATTATTATATTATTATGTATTATTTATTTTTCAGAACTGCATGATTTTGGCATATAAATTTTGCTCTTAATTCTTATTGAAACCTCAGCAAAGTTACAGAGGGTGAATTTTAGCTTGTTATTTAACATAATGTCAACGTTTACCATCTTTTTAATAAATAATAAATTTAAGCACATTTGTAATCAGTCCTAACAAGAACACTAACTTCTGTTTGCTTTTAGTTATTTAAAGCTTAAAAATATTAAAATTGAAAATGTTTTTATATATGCATATAAAATAAAATCTCCCCACCAAACCCAGCATCTAGATGATTCCAGTGGTGAAAACATCAGTCGAAGATTGCTTTTAAAACTTCTTGAAGTCCCAGAGATTGCTGGTGACTAAACAAATAATGGGATTTTAGTTTCAATTTGCTGGTTACTCTTGTGGATAAAATTGGGGAAATTAAAAAGTCTTATTTAGGTCAAATAAAATAATACATTTATAGGACCAACTTAAATAAAGACTGGTTTTAGTTCAAAATTTAGTTTAAAGAAAGTTTCAAAACAAGATAATCTCAGATTTTCTGTATGAGATACTGTATTTTGAATTCTGTAGTGATTTTTCAGATGTCTTAGTTGTGAGTGAACTTGTGCCTTTTTGAGAGGGGAGGAGAGAACCTCTCAAACCACACCTCACCCGAAGGGTGTCATTCTGCCAGGCATGAGCACCACACAGCAATAAATAACACTGTGGGCAGATGCTGTTTGACAGCAGTGGGGCTGTGAATTGGCCTGGTTTTGTAGCCTCTGTGCCAAACTGGTTCATGGCAGGTCCTGTAGTGACCAGCAATTTTGCAAATGCTTCTCTGGGCAGGCTGGATGTCACAGGGCAGCATAGGGAGCACTGTGATGTCCACTTGTCAAACAAAAAAATAGTGGTCCTGAGGGGCTGCTGGTACACCCAGAAGTAAAGTTACGTCCCTTTATTCCCCTTCTTCACATCTTGTCCACTTTGCCTCATTTCTTTCCCAATTTGAAGTCTGCCATATAAAGGTGGGAGATTTAGGAGCCCATGAGCACCTTAAATTTTGTTAACTAAGGTTTGTTACATGAAGCTAATCATGAATTTCTTAAACTGTGTGGGACTCTAATTTATAACTGAACAATTCAACAGTGCTTTTTGCAGTTACAAAGGAGCTGCCAAAATCTCATAAATGACCATGTTAGTCATATTTTTTTCCTTCTTCAGAAGGAATATTTCTTTCTTTTATTAATATAAAACCACAATGTCATTATGTCACCCATGCATCCACTGTGTAATTACTCCATTTTAAAGATAAATCCATTGTCTTAGGATGCATCCATCATGGATGTCACCTTTAGCACAGAAGGTGAGACACTAAATGGACACCTTTTACTAATATTAATTTCTATATAGTCATCAATTGCGAATAGACTATCCATTGTTCTCTTTGACAGAGACAGGCCAATGACAAAGATTAAATTATCCATTTTTGTGGAAGCGAGGGATCTGCTTCGAAGAGTGCTCTGCGAGATCTTGCTTTTCTGGCCTGAGTATATTATATTAATCTACAGTTTGTTCATTTTAAACACTGATCAATTATAGCAGAAGATTGCAGATTGTGTGTTCTTCATTGAAATGAAAGGTCAGAAATTGAAGAAGCTTTGATTTTCTCTCTGAAAGATTTTAGTCAAGAAGAAAAGAAAATGCCTGGTTTTGTCTCTTGCCTGCTGTGATAATCTGACACTCAAGGGCTCTTTCTGGATCTTCTGCCAACCTTATCTCAGATTCTCATGCAATTTAAATGACAATTTATAGTGCTCATTTAAATTATGCAGGAGTGTTATTCTCAGAATATACTGAAGGGTACATCACTGGAAACTTGCTAGAGCCATCAAGGCCCCAGTGCCTTTAGCAATTAATAGGCACTGTTATGTTATTTTCCAGAACCACCTGACCTCTTTTTGGAGGGGTGGGGGGTGAAGGCAGACATGCTGCATATGGATTTACTTTCTTTTTGTTTTATCTTGCTACAATAAGTGATAGTGACCTGTTTGGACACATTGATATGGGAGAAACTATGACATAGGATGAATCAGATCAATAGCCTATGATGATATTTCTGCATTATATCTGGAAAAAATTCTTCAATATAACTGGGCACTTGGGGACATGGGTTACTGGTGGACTTGGCCAGTGTTACTTTGCATTCAATGATCTCAGGGGTGTTTTGCAACCTAAATGATTCTATGACTGTTTTGTACTTGAGAACTATTTAGACTTCTTTGTTGTCTCGGGGAGTATTTCAGTGCTGTATGGAATGATTCAGAAGCTGGATCAAAATACTGGATTATTGTCATAAATCCATTGCATGTTTATGAATGAGAAAAAACAAAAAGGATAAAATCCACATTTGGGAAGGTACTTCAATAAGAAACCATTCCATACCGGCATAGGCTCAAGCAAACATGGGAAAAAATCCAAATATCATTGAAAGTATCGCATGAATTAGTGGGCTTTTGGCAAAACATAACAACTGTTTTGCTATGTGTGTTCTTCATGTATCCATGAATTCCTGGATTCTTTTGTAACTGTAGTCTGCTTTCTTCTGACTTCTAAATGCAAATTGTGAGTGATTTTTCCATTAATGCAAATCTCTTTATTTGTTAAGGTCCTCTTCTTGTGGCACTACTGTTTTTTTTTAATTGACTTACCACTAGCTGTTATCCCTAACTTTAAAAGTTTTTCAAACAAAATAGTGCTGCCCTCACTACATTGTATTTTTTTCCTTTGTCTTGTCCTGGTCTGGTATTCTAGAGGAGAGACCTACCAGTGTACAGAAAATATGTGAAGATTGCTATAAAAGAAATTATATTTTTATCATATTAGAGACCCAATTATTGAAATATCCCTATGTGAGAAACATCTCAGGGAGTACATTTTTAAAAGTCTCTGTTGTATCAGGGCAAATGTGTATTTCTGATATATGTACTGATAATGAGAGGTAACACAACCAAATTATATGTTAGGCTTAGTTTAGAGTTTGAAACAGTGGCACTTTGTTTAGTGCCATTACTTCAAAATGCTGACATCAAATGTAACTCGGTTAACAAAAATTAGATTTATCGGCAATTTTAATAGTTGCCAGGCAAATTACAGCTTTTTTCTCCTTCTGAGCATTTCCATTTATCTGCATTTTGTTAAAGGAAATTCTAGGACAAACAAGGGACAAACATTGTCCAAAGTTTGGTATTCTAGACAACTGCTACACATCAGCAAACTGTGTGCACAGTTTTCGGTCTGTCTGGACTTTTTTTCTAAAATAATTTGTGTAGTTGTTAAGGGAGGAAAAATCCATTCTGGAAGGACTGCTGTTTCTTTTTGACTGGGTGACCTACAGTGGACAACCACCACGAAAGGACATTAGTCACAAAGTTGGCTAGGAATACTATTTTATTAGGAGAAGAAGTAAAAGAAAAAGGGCTCTACTTCAGTGTGGATCTTTTCTTTAGTCCTAATTAGAACCACAATCCATCATGCTGGAAAGTTTCTATTCATTTTGGTGATTGGGGACATGACAAATGAATCTTGGAATAAATGGGATGTCAAGGCAGAGCAGGAGATGGATGTGTTCTGCATGGGATGAATGTAATAAGTACAGTTAATGTTGGCAACCAGCCAGTCCCATTGCCTCACGCTGGGTGAGTTGCCCCAAGGCTCTGACCAGGGGTAAACCACCAATAAATGATTCCCCTCATCTCCCATTTATTAGAAAATGAACACCTTGTCAAGGTTCATTGTCTGTTTTCCTAACTGGCACTTTGCTTCAGTGATGGCAACAAATGGAATATTAGTTAATTGTTTCTAATAAAATGCTGATAATTAGATAGCTTTTTTCATCTTCCTGGCCTAGCTCCTCTCTTTAATTTCACTTCCCTTCCAGTAGCCTCTGTTTCTCACACAGCCGCGTCGAGATTGATTATCTGCAGCGAGTGAGAGGACAAGCAAGAAACTTCATTTAAGATTAATTTCAGGGAAACTGTTTTACAATTTTTCTAAATTGAATTTAGTCTTAATTTTAAAGTGTTAAGGGTTGTATGTCTTCAAAGGTTGCTTTTGGATAATTTATTATGTAGCAAGTAATCAAACCCACTCTTGAACTAGGATGCTCAACATGTCTAAAGGCATTCCTTGGATTTAGCCATACTGACAAGCCTGGTTTTGCTCAAAAGGGTTGGGGAGAGAAAGGAGGTGTTCCCTGGCGTATATACTAAATTGCCAGTAATGTGGTATTTTTATTATTAAGCAATTCCAAGAAAAGATTATCTTTCCCTCTTTGTATCAGTTTCTCCAGTCCTCTGTGATCCTCAGTAGCCTTTGCTGATTAGGGGACACGCATGGTTTCCCCTAAATGCTTGAAAACCACATGTATGATAACTGTGTACGTTCATGCTAGCTACCAGATCAGCAAGTGTCTTCCTCATACCAGCCTGGGTAAGACTCAAATGTATCTTCAAGTGTATTTGAATTGTAGTCTGTTCTTTGGATCCGTTAAAACAACCTCAAAAATCTAAGACCAGTGTGAAAGCTGCACTCAGCTGTTTCTCAGGAAATACTTCCCAGTAATTTGCTGGGTGTCTGGCCCCCACCAGGTATAAAATGTGAGAGTGCCACTAATTTCAGTTGAACTGTGATGACTTGCACAAGCTGTAAAGCTGTCTCAAAGGACTGTTCTCTGTTTTATCTGGAGTAAATCACAATATAACACATATATTCCAACTGAGTGTGCTCACAAAATGAGGATAATACAGCTGCAAAAATGCTGCCAACAAATACTTCTGCAGGCTGGTGATGGGAGTGTCTGTGTGCCTGGTAAGGGTAGAATTTAAAAAAAAGCAGCAAAGCATCCAGAATTTGTACTAGATTGGTGCTTATTTAGCAAAAGGAGAAGGCTGGAAAAGGCACCCCTAAGACCACTTCCACCTTAGCCTCTATCTCTCCCCACACAAAACCAGCTTTAGTTGTTTGCATTCCCTTGGGGAGGGGGTGAAATTGTATCATGCTGCTCCTTTCAGTCATTGACTTGTGTAAAGATATCAGGGGATGGATATTTGTACCACGGCAAAATGCTGAGCAGCTCAATGTAAGAACTGCTGAGTTGGAAAAAGAAGCTGGAGAAGGATGAAATGAATACTGAACACACAGAAATGAGAAAATGGAACATAATGCAAGCAGAATTAGAGTACTTGGAGTCTGTCCTAAGATATTCCTGGCCAAGTTTGTCCCTTCAAGCAAATAAAACAACCCCAGGGAGCAATTTGGCCTACCATACACACATTTGGATTCTCTGAAGAGAAGCAGAACAACCCAATTGCATGGACTGAGAAAAACTGTAACAGCTTTTACATCCCATCTTTTGCTCTAAGAGATGCTGAATATAATATATGGATCATATACAGTCCTTGTTAAAATCTACTTGCTGCATTTTTACTAGCTTCGCAATGTACTAATTATTTAAAAACTCAGCATGAGAGAAGGTCAGATTCTGAATGAAGGTGAGCACTTGCCTTAAACCTGCCAGAAAAGTAGGTCTATAAGACTTTCTAAACTCTTTTTTTTTTTGATAGCAATCCTCTTGACTTAACAGGCATTGGAGTGGCAACTTCCAAATAATTCAGTGTGTTTCTTTGGATGTGACTGCACAGTCATGCAGAGCTGTGGTTCATATAGACACATCTGAGCCAACTTTAAATTAGGAACGCAACCATAACCTCACGGAGCTCAGCATGGGACAACATACTTGCCTGGTTTCTCAGGTAGTTTCACTGTCTTATACTGGCTGAGGTGTGTGTGTATATCCTCTGTCTTTGCTAAAGGACATCAAAAGACCTTTATCATAAGGGAAAAAATAAAAAAGAAAAAGTCTGGTTCTCAAATTTATTCTCTATTGGAGAAGCTGAAAATGTTCTCTGCTGAGATCTATGCTATTTGTAAGAGAAGGTTTTTCTATTCTATTCTATTCTACTCCCTGGCTGAATATATACATAGAAAAATAAAAAGGAAATGAGTGAAAGGCCAGCAAATATTTCTCTCATTTTAATTGTATATCTTAATCTTTCAGTGAAGGGTACAGTTAACATTTTTCAAGGAAATCCAGCTCATTGAACATCAAATGCATGAATTGAGGTCTGCAATCTTCCCTGGTGAGGATTTTCCTCCTTGAGTGGTCCTGCTGGGCTCAGTCAAACTGTTGCAGCCTAAGTTTCTTCAAGCTGCTTTTCTTCACCTTCATGATGGGTGACAAACAGGCCTGTTGAAAACATATTTGTGAACCCTCTCAGGGATAAAGCAGACCTGATTACAACACAAATGAAATATCCTGTGTGTGTGGTGCATATATGTTAGACAGGTCAAATTGCCAAGCCCTATCCTTTGTAGAGGTGGAGATTTTATTCTTTCCTGTAAACAACAGGATTTTCTTCATTAGCTATGATGAGCTAAAAGTTGGTAAGAAAATTGTTTGTTGTCAGGAGGGATTGTACTTAATGGCAAGGTCTAAACATTGCAATCCACCTCAAGTACTATGGTAACAAATGGATCCCCTACTGGAGATAAGCAAGACAAGCTGTGAAAGCTGCTGTAGAAAAGCCTTCCAGGACTGTTCATATGTTTTGGTCTTGAGCAAGTAGTCTGTTGCTTCTGATCTTTCACTAGAAACAGCTGACTGGTAAAATATTGTAATATTGTTTTAAAAAACCGTGCTGGATTGCTTGTAGCCTGCTATCAGTTTACTCCACTGGCAGTTCAGTTTGCAGCACCTGTGATAAATGAGTGAAATTAATGATTGCCAAGTGCTGCCAGACTATACTTGATGTAAAGTGAGACAGGGTTTTTTGAAGTTCAGGCTGTCATCAGATTTTTTTTTTATTTATGCATCTATTTTTAGAAACTATGTAGCAGCAAATATGTGCCATGTACTGCAGGTTGATAGACAACTGAATGGCAAGGCTGTAATGGGATCTTTCAGTTCTTACCAAATAAAGTCTGTTTCCTTTTTATTGCTCTGATTATACCTATATACCAACAAGGCATGTTTAAAGCCTCTAGGAGTCTGCTATCATCATAGCAGAAATGTGTTTTCCCTTTACAGAAATGAGAATTCAGATTATTTGTAGGCTTGTACAACAATTATGGTGGCTTTGTTTTAGAGTGGACATTTGGAAGTGCCTGAGAAGGAAAATAGGATATGTAAATCCATGTTAAATGTGGTCCCGAGAACTGTTTTTCACCTCCCCAGACCACAGGGATGCATATGTAGGGGTGATGGGAGTCTTGAGGAGTCCAGGGAGGACTGTGCCCTTCCTGGAGCAAGTTCTGCCCTGGAGAACAGGAACCTTTGCCCAGCTCAGCTACTCCAAGGCACTTCTGCTGGATCATTTGAGGGGTAGAGCTCCCCACAAATGAGTGAGGTTGTGCCCAAACTGATGTGGCATCACTGGCCAGGAAATAACCATTAGAGGTGTTCTTGGTTTAAGGAAATCTAAACAAATTTATCTTGACATTAATTCTAATTGCTAATAAAAATCCAGATAATGGGCAGCTGGAGAATCAGTTGATTCCCTCTGCTCATCATTGCAATGATGAAAAGAAACATGTTCTCACAATGGTGCAGATAAGAATTAGGTCCGGTAGGAAGATTTTTCAAATACATATCTAATAGTTTAGTAGTGAGTCACTCTAGATCTGTAAATATCCTCATGTAAAATTTCATTACTTGACAGATGCAGAAACATCAGAATTCTTTATAAAATGTAGCTCATCTTTCCCTTGAAGGGACCTCATGAGAAACTGACGTTAATGGATTTGAGGGAAACCCACCCTATACCATACCCCATGATGTTTGCTAAATGAAAAAGAGAGTTTTGGTTTCAGTCAGTGCCAGCAGACTAAGTTTGTTTGACACTTTTGGATGTGCTGGGAAGTTGTAGTCCTTGTGGGGAGGGCAGAAGAGCAATGCCCAACACTGTGGTGGTTGTCCTCCGTAACTTTCTCCACGTGACTGGATTAATCCTTAGCAGAGGTGATTTAGGCTTTGTGTGTGCAGGGTGTCCCTCAGTAGCAGAGAAATGAGGGGAAACACCACTCCTAATGCCAAGTGATAATCGTGGTGCTTATAGATGAATGTAAATTTCATAATCAGCTGTAGTCTGCAGCTGGGAAAATACAAGTGTGTAAAGTATTTTTAAATTGTTACTGTTCAGGGATCATAAGACAAAGATTAGTTGTCTAAATCTGTCTCATAAACAAATTAACACAGTCCTGCTTTCTGTTCAAAATATGATTCTTGTTGGAAGGATTAAACATGTTAAATCCAGCTAGAATATGCTGTGATCATGTTTTTTAGCAAAGCTGCAATAATCAGACATTTACAACTAATAAATCGGTACTCTAATTCCTCTGCAATAAGGCTTTGAAATATAATCTGTCATTTCAGATTTATAGAACATGACTTTTCATAATTATAATTCTCAAATGCACATTACTAGTTATAATTAAATTCACTTTCAAAAAATCTGAAGCATTTTTGTGGATTATCTGCTCATATTATGTTCTAATGGTAAAATTAATGTATAATCTGTTGAATAAATTTGGTTAGTTCTTGGATAGAAAAATATGCTCTACTATTGATCAAGTCCTGGAAACTTAGATAAGAAGAATAAAAATGTATACTGTATATCTTAAGAGGGCTCTAACAAAGCCACATCAAACTCAATCATAGGCAAAAAAAGAACTTTCCTTCATAAAAGAAAAAAATGAAAGGATTTCAACTAGTTCAAAAGAAATTTAAAAATATTAAATTAGAGCTTGATTAGAAAAGATGTTAAATATTGGCTCTGGTTAGGATGTAACAATGGATTAAATTATAGACTCATTCAAGTGAAGAATGAATCCCTATTCGTGGGAACAAGTATATTTATTTGTAGGTGTAGGTTCAATAAAAGGCAAAGTGTATCACTTACTCAGCTTAATGTTTCTCATTAATAAGATACCCAAGAACCTGATGTATTTCTTGCCGTTATAGTCAGAAGTGCACTATTTTTTCACTAAAGCAGAAGCTCAGGCTTTAAAATTTCTGTTTTAAAGTCAATAGGTCAGATCCCTGGGGCCCCAGGGCAGGATGCTCATGGGATGGTCATCCCTCACAGTGTGTGCTCCTGCTTCTGCTCTGCCCCACTAGTGCAGCTGTAGGTGACCAGTGTATCTGATCCTTTAGACTTGTGTGTGCCAAACCCGTAAGTAGGAAGTACAGAGAACAATCTATTTCTGTTGCCTAGATAAGGCAACTGCGACCATCAGAGGATCAAATCACTGGTGGGTTTGGGAATAGTCTCTTGGAGCCCTACGTCCTGTCCCCAGAGGTTTGTTGCTGCTGCAAGGACATCTGAATTCCTCTCTGCTGAGGACTGGGAACAGTTTTATCTCTCTTTTGGCCTGAGCAGGCTGCTCTGCTGCCTGTGAGCACTGTACCTGTGATAGGTGCACTGCAAGCCATATGTGTTTGCTCATGAGCAGGCAGCAGGCAAGGGGAGCCCCAAACCTTATGACCTGCACAGGAGCTGAGCACTGCTGATGTTTCCTGAGACTCACAACTCCTTCCCTTCCCATTTGTCTCAGAATGCCACCATCATGGGACTTTAAATGGCCATCGTGTGCCAGCCTCTCCCATGAGGATATCAAGGTAGGAGAAACTGCTGAGACACCTCCAGGGCCCATGATGTGCTCCCATGTTCTGGGAGAGAAGCAGACTGTAATTTATAGGAATTATTTCAATGAGCATGATGTGGCCAGCGTTTTACGTCAGCAAACATAGTTATCAAATTACATCAGAACATATGAAGCCATGCAGCTAAACTTTACTGTGCAGATCATCTTACCCTTGGGGAAGTTTGTGGGATGGTCCAAAGTCAGTAGGAAACCGAAGACTTAGAGATGAAATGTGCAGTGAAAAACAGGTCAGTCACATGGGAAAAATGTTTTGGGCTGAAAGACAGCAGTAGCTGTATTTTACACTTCTGTGTAAAGTTACATCCTTCAGCCTGGTTCATCCTCCCTAACTGAAGATAGTAGAGGAGTTACTAAGCAAGAAAGGATTGAATAAGTGTCAAATCAACCTGAAAACTGGAAGTATATGAGAAATAATAAAAAAAAAATGTTTTAATAGTCCAAGAGGAGGTAAATGGTTTTTTCTTGGAAATAAACATGACATTGTAGGTGTACTTTGGTACAAAGACAGCTGGATTTGAACCAGGGGTAGGGAGTGGCTGCCTTGTTTGGGTTGAGTGAGAAGACTGGAACAGGACTGCCAACGCTGAGTATCAGCGGAGTCGAATCTGGTGGTTCCTATGACCCATTTCATGAAGACATCATTCTTAAATGTGGCCTAGAATGATGAACAATTTCCCTACCTAAAGCAAGTATCAGTGAGGTGTTTTTTTTTTTTTTGGACACAGGAGTAGAAACACCCAGCTGTTGAAGGACAGTTCTTGCCTTAAAGAATTCATAATCTCCACAGCTAAATCAGGCAAAAGCAGGAAAGTGAGCCCCAGAGAAGTGACATGGCAGATTAGCTGACACTGAATTTCTATCCATTGTCTCTTAGCATCCAACCTTGTGTACTGAACCCCCCAGCCCTTCTCACATGCTATTCTTCCCTCGATGTCTGAGGGAGAACAGACAGCAGTCAAGTGCAGTAAATAAATAATTCAGGGACAATATGTAATGATCCGTGGAGCATCCCAAGTTAATGCATGATGACCTCCAAGCAAAATTACATGGTTGAAAATCAAGGTCATTTAGGGACAGCTTTCTTGGGTGTTCACTATACAGGTTTTAGTTTCTATCCCACTGAACAGCATAAGTAAAAGCAAAATCAGTTACTTGAAAATGCTGGAGTATTTATTGATGTTTGATTAACTGCTGAAAGAGTACTTTTTACCAACATGAGCAACCATTACAGGAGATATTCTTGAGCTGTGCGGAAGAGACATGTCTCCTGTCAGTCAAAGACGTCTTTACCAGCTGTGTAGTTGGAAATAGAAATTCAGAAGAACTCTGTCAGAGTGGAGGGGGATGTGAAGGGCTGCCATTTCTGCTGAATATTTGTAAGGCAAGTGACAGCAAAGGTACCTGGCTGTGGGTGTGGGTTTTCCCTGGATGAGCTGGCCCACCTGTCTACATTTCTTGGGGAAACTTCTAGCTGAAGGTATATGCACTTCTCAAGTGAGGAAAGTTCTTTATTAGCTCTCTAAAAGAATGGGTATTTTTCTAGCACTAATCTGTCTACTTAATTAGCAAGCTGAAATAGTGTCATTAAAATATACTGTTGCCATTACTTAAAATAGTTGTTAATATGCCATTTTTGGAATTAGCTGAAAAGCACTTACGAAGATGTACAGCCTCATGCCATTTGGTCCCACCCAGTCTTCAGATATGGGGAAACAGGCAGAAACTGTGCCTGTCCACCTTACTCCTGGCACAGGTGTAGCAAAGGGGAGAGGCTGTTGGCTTTTGGCAATTTCTTGTATTTTATTGATGTCCTATTTTCAAGATTCAAGAGAATCTGCTGTGATGAATGACTACTTATCCATGTCCTCCATTTCATATTTGAATGTAACATATTATGCTGGTGATTGCATTGTTCTTAATTTTTATGGCTAAAGTTACATGGCAAAGAAACATGGTCCTTGGATAAGAGCCTAATAACATTAGGCTTTATTCCTAGGGTATACAGAGTCAGGTAAATTTGACAGTTGTATCATCAAGATCCCAGAGTGTGTTCAGTGTAGACACCAAATGTCCCATGTGCAGCCAGGGCCTATGACCTGCTGTCTTCTTAGTAGAGTCATAAACTCTTTGAGTAGTTGTTCCATCAGAAAGGATTGGAGAATAAATAAGGTGTAAGAGATGGCTGCAGGTGTTTAAAAACCTTAAAATGCTTGTTAGTAAGAACAATTGGGTTTCAGAGTGTATCAGCAGAGGTCAGGAAGGATACAGCTCTGTATTTAATCTGTATATCAGTGCTTGTTTATTCCAGTCAGGGCAAATGGAGGGAAGTTTATAGTTGAACAAGCCCTTGGCTCTGGCCTTACAAACACACAGAGCTTTAACTTGTTAAATGCCATATGAGTATTATAAAGGGATCAAATCTCTCATTACTCTGTCTTCTCTGTGATACTGCCATGTCCTTTTACTCTTCTTCTGATCACATTCCTCTTGATTTGATGTCCTTTGGACATATAAAATACAGGATAATGCTAAATTTGTTCTGTGACCTGTGTGTTTTTTTTCCCTTCCAAATTCTGAAAGCTTACCTTGGCTTTTGAAAAGACACAGAGAAGACTTTTGTCACATGAGAAATGTGTTGGAAATATTTTGTTAATAGCCTACTTTGTGCTGCTTAACCTGTCTTTACCAAAAAAACCCCATCAAAAAAGAACTGCATTTTTCAGAAAGTACAGAACAACTAACTTGTGCACATACCAGGAGCTGGGCAATTGATATACATTAGCAATGCATGAGGATGAGGAGATGCCTATATCTGTTGAAGCCATCTTTTTTTTCCTCAACAACAAAAATGTAAGCATTCATACTGCAGAAAATGGATTGCAGATGTGCCTTCCCCACCCACCACCCCAAACACATTTGGTGATGTCTCAAGGATATGTAAATATTTTGAAATTTTCCAATCTGCTTAAGGATATATGGTAACAAAATAGAATTTAAATACAAATATTTATTTGAAATGACACTTGAAAAATTGGAAAGCCCCCCTGCTGATGTGTACAAAGTACTGCGACAAAGATTATTTAAAGATATGTCAACAGTTTTACATATATATTGGAAAATGTTTTGTGTGCATGTTCACATGGCTGGAAAACTTGCCTCAGTAAAGGAAAGACTTTGGATCTTTGACTATACCCAAGTGGCCCCATCAACTGGGGGCTGTGGCTGCTCTTTGTACAGCCGAAGCTTTCCTCTAGGATGGGAAGAAGAAAATACTTTTACAGTATCTCTTGTTTTGCACTAATAACATAAACAGCATTATCTGGGACTTGCTCCTGTTGCTGAGGGATTTTCTTACCCAGCTCTGGTTTGTTTGCTTGTTTTTTCTCTTTTCTGTTACCTTTGTGATTTGCCTTAAAAAAACAGATCATCATTTTAACACTGAAGGGCTGCAAGTAAGGCACATGAAATGAAATGCAATTCCCACTTTCACCACTCTGAGCAATTGCCAGTCATTTGTTTTTATTCTGAAAGCAGCCAAGCACTCTCTGGCTTCCCAGGACGTGAATATTCCCAGTATCTTCATTCAGCATCTTGCAGGATTCTGCTCCTGAGAACAGGCATTCTTCTGTGTTTTTACTGCTGGTACACCATTTCCTATTTCCTTTCTGTCCACATCACAGCCTCATCTTTTATTACTGTTTTGGGCTTATGAAGATACAGTTTTGCAATGTAAACTCATTTTTGAAAGACTGAGATTGTCAAAACAATAAAAAATACTTGAAAAATCTTTTTGCTAAATATTCTGATGGAAACAAAGACTTTTACTGCTCTACAATAGATCACAACACACATGAATTATTTCAAATCTGGCAAATGTGTCACAGTTTCTCTCATGACTGCTTAGGTTGATACCAGAGTTGAGTCCCATTGACTTCAGTAGGACTTCAAGGCTTCAACTCTCAGGCATCAGAGACTAGGGCATGAATCATCCCTGGGGGCATCATAAAGTTTCTGCCTAAGAAGAATATACTTATCTCCCTGAAACAGGTCTGATAGATAAAGAAATATTTGTGTTTTTAATCTGAAATTCACATACATTGTTCCTGAGCATTCCATAATCTTCTGGGGAAATTGTCAATTATTTATTTGAGTATTGGAGAAAAATCAAGGGCACATCAAGGCACTTCATACCTTCTGATGCAGTCTAAAATGTTAAAATTCCACTCTGGCAAAATTCTCTCACTGTTTTTTTTCCTGCCTCTGAACTTGATAATGTTTTCCTTATTTTTGCTGGGAAACAAATGCATCTGTTTTCTTAACAAATGGAAGTGTTTGACTTACAGATGCTACCTTTCAAATCAAAGCCTACTAAAACTCTGATATGGCCAGAGAACATGTCACATATTTTCCAGTTAGTGGGTGAGAACTTTTTCTGCAGCTGTAGTGTGTGTCTTGGCAAGTGTTTGTCTGTGCAAATATCCCTTCCCCAGATTTATCAGTGCAAAATTTCTAAACTGCTGTTGAGATACAAGGAAAGAAATCATTGCTACATTTGAGAAGCAATATTGGAGAAGAGAACAGTTTTCTAGCATTCCACATGTTGTAATGTCTATATTCCCAAGGTTGAACCTCACCCCAATGTAAGAAGGGTAGGTCACGGAGCTTCTTTTACCCCAGTGATGGTGTTGGGTGGGGGAAGTCACTTCTTGAGGGTAGGAACTGAAAGCATATTCTGAAATGTGCTGGAAGGCACCACTAGTTATATTGCATAGAGAGATGCAATATTATTGCTAGGTGGAGAAAATATGCCTATCCCTCTCTTCTAGTAAGGCTGAAAGGAGTAGGAGGAATCAACGGCCTTAAGTTCAAGATTTTGCACTTTGAGTTGGAGGAGTGAAGAACAACAGCGGAAATGAAGACTAATTCCCAGTGTTTTCCTTCAACACTTCCTGTAGTCCCCCCCACAGTATGATAACTTTGGAAATATGTGAATATTGACAGTGTTTCATACAGCAGAGAAATACTGTAGGGTATATACTATGGAGTTCTTTAAAGACAGAATTAGCATCAAACAGTGTAATGTTAATGTCAGGATCTTCTGTGTCTTGACTGCTCCCGATTATTTTGTGATTTGACAAGAAGACATTTATGATTGAGAGACTTCAACACAGGTCTCTAATTCCTGCATACAGATGAATGTTAATTCAGATGTGAATAGGATATAAACTTACTGCACAAAAGCCATTCCAGAAAAATGTTTCGTACATACCAGCTGTAATGTTTTAGACTGCAATGTATTTAGAGTAAAGATGCAAGAACAGATTTGCACACTGTTTTTTGCTTAATGGTTCATTAATAACCATTAAATGTCTGTAAGAAATACATGTAGTGCATATGAGATTGTCAGGAGAGTTACTCTGCTGTTAGAAGTCCAAATCCTTCATTATTTCAGCTTTAAAAGAAAAGAGTATTGTAGGAACTGAGAAACATATTTTGGGCTATCCTCACTAAAGGGAATACAATATACTGGGCTAAATATCTTTACCTTCCATATAACCCCTTGGAGGTCAGAATACTTGGCACACTGCAGGACGCACTTGCTCAGCACCATACGAGAGAGTGCCCCATGACTCTTTAAATTTCCAGTTCTGATCACAAGATACACCCATTCCAATCACTTTTTTAAAAAATCTTTTTTTAGAGAATCATTAAACAGAGTCAGTTTTATGTGAGTAAGTCCTAAAAATATTCTAGGAACAGCAGACTAGTGCATAAAATGTGTTGCCTGCCTCCTCCCCGTAGTTTCTTTCAAATAACTAAAGGTCATAACCCCCAAAATCTGGCTGTTGGCTGTTGGTTAGTAGAAACCAGCTGAAACCCTGGTAAGACAAATCTTCACAGCTGTATCATATGTCCTCTATTGTCAATATATCTGCAAAACCTGCCAACTGCTTGTCACTTAACATAAAGTGGATGTAGAGGGGGGTGAAGTAGAAAGAGAAACAGATCCCACTGCTATCTGAAGGCATGTTGATCTGGTAAACTTTTCTCTTATTTATTTCTGGTTTTTTTTCCTTTCTCTGCTTCTCCAGCCTACTAAAAATACAGACACATTCTGTATCCATCCACGAAGTGCAGATTTCAAAACCAGCGCTGTCTTTTGTTTTCCGCGTTACCCTCGTACCAGGAAGGTAATTGCCAGTCCCGTGTCACAGGGCAAGGGCTGTGCCAGGCTGATCTGACACCTGTGTTTACCACAGAAGGTTTTTTAGGCTGGATTAGACACTGCCACAGACTTCAGAGTACTCTCCATGCTTTCTCAAAGCAGAATCAGCCTTGGCCCAGCCTCACCTCTCTCAGAAAAGCCCTCCTGCACTGGCTCAGCCACTCAGGATCCCACACCACTGCCTCCTGCTGTTCTGCCAGCACTCCGGGGTTGCTCCCAGTATCACGATTTTTGTCAAGATTTTGATCTTGCTAGGAATGGGCAAAAGCCATTCCAAAGATGCTCTCTTTCCCTCAGAGGAATGCAGATTTTAGAGAAATATTGTAGTGGGTAAAATGAATTTATCTTCAGTAGTGTTTCTTCTGGTACAAGAGTCTGTGAGAATGGAAGAAGAGGAAAGAGAAAAACTGGCTTACTTGTTCTGTTGTTATCCTTCCAAAATCACGAAAAGCAATGATGGGATCATCTCCTTACAACTGAACTTTGTTTCAAGTTTTAGGAAAAACATTGTGATGTATCTTGTTTTGTTCTGTAAAAAGGAATTTTTCTAAGGCAATTTTAAATTCATTGAAAGAAAAGAAAAAGTAAGTAGATAATAATTTGTTGTCCAGCTCCATTTTTTGTTTCCATTTATGGTGGGTTTAATGCCCCAAGGGCAAGGGCAAGAACTTCAGAGAGATGACCTGCCCCACAGGTCAGTGGGGCAGGTCATGCCTGCCCATGCCTGGGAAAAGATGTCCCCTCTAAGTGTCCCTGGAAACCAGAGAGCTTCTTACCTGGCCAAGGTCTCTGATCTGAGAAAAGACTTGCAAAATAATCTTGCTCCCTTTTTTAAAAGCTACTGAAAGAAAATCAAATATTGGAATGAGAATACCCAAAGCTTTGTTTCCTGGCCTCCAATAAGGACCTACTTTTTCAGTCTTGACTTAACCTGCCAGCTATTCCTGCAGGGAATTGTGCTAGAGAGAAAGTATCCAGATCATTCTCAGATTGCAGCTAATTATTAAAAATGGCTTAGTTATGTTTAATTTTAATTGCTCCAAACCTCAGTAGTGTAATGGAGCTATTAAGAAATAACTCTCTGAAAGAGTTAACAAAAAAAAATTTTAAAAATCAGATAAGGTCCCCAATGCACTTTTGCATTTTATTGACATTTTAATTAAGACTGTAGTATACTTCAGGGATCTCTGCACTTAAATAGAAACCATTTTAATATGCTACACTGGCAAAGAGTAATGGATGAATACAGACCCATATTCCCATATGTTTTATGGTACTTAGTGATTCTTTTGTACAATGTATTATGATGTTAAGACATTTTATGAGTTTCTATTGGCTAAGCTGAGCCATATCAAATTATAATTTTGCTCAGTGGATTTTACTGTAAGCAGATTAAATAGGGCACGTTCTGTATTTATTGTACAGTTATATCTGCCTGTTTTGTTTTTCCTATTATATTCTTCATTTACTTTTCCCCTTAAAGTGAATGTAACAAGCATTATATGAAGAAATTGCTTGGCTTCCTTTACAGTGATCTGAGGTGGTTTTTTTTTTTTTTTTTTTTTTTTTTTTTTTTTGTTTTTTTTTTTTTTTTTTTTTTTTTTTTATTGAAGTTGTTGGAGCTGAAAGGATGCTGTTCCCCTGATAATATTGATCTAAATGAATTCTTATCTATTTAACTGCACCACTAATATGCCTGTGAATAGTTTTCTTTTTAAATAGATGAGTTGGCATCTAGTAGTATTATCTGGGGACTTCAGCAAGCCTAGAGAGATGAGGTTATTTGTCCCATTTTGGACTGAGGAACAGTGTGTTCAAGGGCTGACAAATGCAGTTTAATGATGCTTACTAACTCTGGTGTTCTGAAGATTTTGAGGAATACCAAGTTGTAAACCCACTCATGAGTATCATGAGACAGTGTGAATACCTTTCCAGAATTAAATTAAGGCAGCTCAAGTAAGTAACTTAGTACAGCATCCAGTGGAGCCCTGTAGCTGGAAGGGGAAAGCCCTGTCATAGCTGTCACATGAAGCAGCTTGGATGAGAAGCACAGATGTGCTACAAAGTCAGGTTAAACGTTGATACCCACTTTTATTATTATTATTTTTGAACTTTTCTCTCATGAAACACTGTTTCTGTTTGGTAGGCCAAGTCCAAAATCTTATTCTCATGAGAATGTCAATGTAAGCAGTCGTCCCCTTTATCTCAATAGCCATCTCCAAACAAGTGAGAGAGGATGTGTGGAATGGAAGGGGAACATTCCAGCTGGTCAGAATGCTGATGCAGCAAACCCTGGACTTTGCGGGGAAGGTGTTAGGATCAATGAGGGGTCTGGAGAAAAAAGGCTTTTGGTATTCCCTTTCTTTTATATTAGCAGGATTGTAATGCTAGAATTTTATTTTGGACAAAAAAATATTAGAAGAAAATATATCATTTTTTAAACATAATTCTCATGCTATAAAGGAAGTGTTTTATTTGAATGTGGAGTCTGAGATTACCTTTTTGTTCAACTTTTCGAAATTTTAACTCTTCCTGTCCCAATATCAAATGGAGAGGGAAAATTGGAGACTTCTATAAACTTTTCTGGTGTAAGAATAACAGTTCCTGGGTTTCTCTCACTGTAGCATGGAGATTGTATTGCACGAGGTGGGCAGCAAAGGGGTTTTAGAGTTTATCTTTACAATCTCCTCATTAGATGCTTTTGCCAGTTCCAGAAAACTTTGACTTCTGAATTATTCTAATTCCCAGGTATTCTGCTGCTCTATTTTTCCTTATAAGCCAGCTTTTCTAAAACACTTGTTTAATTGTTCTACCGTGATAAATGATGTCTCAGTTTAAACATAAAGAGGTGAAATTGTTCAGAGAAATGAGGAATTTGTATGTTTCAGCATCACCAGACAAAGCTCACTTGAAATGTGTAGATGAAGGAAAGGAGAATGGAGCAGAGGAACACCATTCAGTCACTGGAACTACTGATGGATGTGCTCAAAAATGGGAAAATGTCAAAAAATACCTTCAAATTAAGCCATTTGAAGACAAAAACCATGGATTTTCTTTTATATACATTCTATTAATATATTAGAGTGGGATAAAAAAAGGGAAAATGCTGCATTCAGGCTTTTTCCTCCCTTCTCAGGATTTTGTTCTGTACTTTTACCTGTTAAAGCCACACTGTAAGGGTAAGACTTTTAAGTAAAGATCATCCAAACCTCTTTGGGGCCGGATTAATGCCAGCAACAGCTTCAAATCCTTCTATCCTTCCTTGTCACTGATAAAGGAGTTGGTACCTGAGGTCATACCACCCCTATGTTAAACATAATAAGTGAGAAGTTTTATGTTACTTTCGCTTTCCAAACTAATGCTCTATGAACCTTTGAAAAACAGATGAGGTAAAATGAGACCTGGACCTTCAGGTCCATTTGTCTACAGCTTAGTGGTGAGTGATTCCTTTCTGATTGAGGTTTTTGGTGTGCTTCAGCATACTTCTGCCAGAAAAGGGCCTGTATGTCACGGGTGAGAACACTTCATTGGCACAGGGCTAAAGAGAGCCTTTGCCATCACAGCTCTCTGTGATTCATTAATCGATTCAAATTATATTGCTCACTTGGCTTTAAGTCTATCTTCTCTGAGCAGAAAGGTTTCTGCCATGGTGCATGACAACATCTGTCAGCGCCTGTCCTTGTTAACCACACAGTCCATAGAGATCTCATGCAGAAGACCAAAGAGAAGTAAAAGCCTGACATTAAATTCCAGCCTTTCCGATCC
Source organism: Climacteris rufus (assembly GCA_013398175.1). Classification (NCBI taxonomy): domain Eukaryota; kingdom Metazoa; phylum Chordata; class Aves; order Passeriformes; family Climacteridae; genus Climacteris; species Climacteris rufus. The sequence goes on from VZRZ01001394.1 coordinate 599,062, forward strand.
AGTCATGCCGACATGGTTCCCTGTTGCCCGATTAGGGGGATCCCAGCACCTTTGAAGATGGCTTTGCATAGCTGTGGCATACAGGCACTGGGAATGGTGCCAGTTGGGGAATTTGGAGAAAAAACTCCATGTGCAACTCCAGAATTTGTTACATCTCATCATAGAGAAATTTTTTAGATATTTATTGTAAAATGATAATTTCCCTCCTTTAAAAAGAGGCAAGACACCAAAAAACATCTCTCAGTCTTGATTCCCTCTCTGTCTCTCTGGTGCACTGATGGGTGTACTTAGGCATTATCTTGCATATTTGTAAATAAGGAGAAATCAGTGGCATGTGAATAAATGTACTACTTGATCAGGCCTTTGTCTGCATTCATGTTTGGGTAGAGTATGGTTCCCCCCCTATTCCTTCATCCTTATTAATGTCTCATGTTTTTTGGTCCTCTTCCTTCCCTCCACCCCCCTCCCTCACTCCATCCCCCGCTCCTTGCAACAACCTTCTGCCACCCACTGCTTCTTCCTCTCTCCAGAGGAGCTGATAAGCAGCTGTTTTTGGAGGCGCAGCTAATGCCATCCCTCGGGGGGGTGTGGGCGAGGAGGGGGGTGCTGGTGCATGGGAAACCGGGTGTCCCTCATGGAGAGCAGAACAAGTCACCTCCGCAGTCAGCACAGCAGCCACCCGCCTTAGGCCTAGGATGCCGACTTTATCTCCAAATTCAGATCTGGTTCACAGCCCCATGCCAGACATGTGCTTTTTTTTTCAGATGCCTAAGGAATTCCTTGGTATTGAACTTAGAGAGAGACAGGGAGAGAATGTGGCAAGAATACATTGCTTTGTCTGTTTTAGCATGTGCTAGCAATAATTCCTGATGCCGTCTCGCGGGGGAGAAATACTGCCATGGTAACTTTTAACATAAGCATGAAATCAGCAAGCTCCACTCTGATATCTCATGTAATTAAATAGCTAATAATGTACAATTGTAATTTATACTAATGCTTTTGATATTTCGTCTTTATCTCGGAGCCCTTACCTCTTGGCGAAGCATCCTATCAATGTGGACATGGTGCTGAGGGTGGGGCAAGACAAGAAAGGGATCGGGGATACCTTATTATAAATGTGAGGCTGGTGCATGAACCGTGTCTGCAGCAATCAAACAGCTAATTGTTATGATTTTGCTGATAGTGTCTTAGCTGTAATATCCTGCACTGTGTCAATTTTTCAACCCTTAATGTAACGTATTTGCATATCGAACCATCACAGTGACTATCCTATCAGCTGTACTTGAGTGTGTGAATCAAAAATGCATTGTTCCCCGTGCCCTTCAGCATATCGGATCAAAAAGCAAAGCTAAGAGATAATTTTTATTTCAATTATTTTTTTTTTTTTTGGACTTGGAGAAGTAATCGCACAGACAGTTTCCTTAAAGATAAACCCCTTGCTCATACATGCGTTAAAATTCAGCTTGCAAGGCACCTAGTGTGGCTGAAGCCTAGATAAAAGAATTGAATTTTTGAAAAAATGAAAAAAAAAAAAAAAAGAGAAGCTAGCGTTTAAAGTGTCCTGTGAAAGAAAGAAGGCATTTGGCCTTAGGCATGTGCATTCACAAGAGACAGCTTCAACTCTTATAAAGTGGGGAGTTTTGTGTGAGCACAGATGCATTTTGTTTTCCTATGAGGAAAAGATGATTAAATTATCAGAAACAAAGATAAAAAAACCCAGGGCTTCCTGGATATTCTTCTCTTACCTCCCTTGTGTCTCACTTACTCCTACTGCTTAGTAAAGGTGCTGACTTTATCTCTCTAAGCTTTAGTTTAAATGTCCAACACTGCTTATTAATGAAAGTGGTAGGCTTTTGTTTATTACATGTAATAATGGTGAATATGACTATTTAATATAAATCTGACATTTAAATTCCACTTAGTTCTGAGATTCAGTTGATATAAACGAGTAACTCTTTACCCTAGAGTAAAAACTCCCTCAGTCTGCATTTTAAAGCATTGAAGTTTTCAAAGTAATCAGTTTTTTTCAGAGGAACCAAATTGTGAAGACATCTGTTATGTTATTAATTTCACATAAATCTTAAGCTCCTCAAGGCCTGAAATGAGGCTTCATTCAAGCCGAATTAATGAAACATGATTGTAAGTCCCTTGCATGGAAATGCTGTCATACAGTATTGAGTTGCTTATAATCACTGAGTAATCTTGCAGGCTGCCAAGGGAGAGCTACTTTAAATCCCTCCATAAAACAATATCTGAAAATATCAGAACACTAACTATATCCTGGAAGATTAATAGCAGATGAAAATTTCTATGAAATGAATCATTCTTTCTCAGTAAAGGATACAAACATTTCCAGTAACTGCAGATTGTATAATATAAAGCACAATCTATGATCCAGATGCGAGTTGCATTTAAGCTCTGACATTCGTTCTAAATACGAAGTTGCTTAAGTATGGGAGAATTCTATATAATAGAGAAAATGTTTGGAATTATATAGGTTTCTAATTCCATATGGGCCAAATCCTGAAGGACATAGTCAAAACTCCTGCTGACCTTTTTTGCCTAGGGAAGGACAAGGGATTCAGGAATATGCGCAAATACTGCACTGTGTGAATGATAACGAATCATAATGAGTAAGAAGTAGCATTCTAATTTTGAGTTCCTTCTTTGAACACTATTTGATTTTTGGTCTTTTAATTGAGCAAATGAAACTTGCTATTCCTTTTAAAGAAAATTAATACAACAGTACCACACAACTTATTTTTTATGTTGAAACAGGAACTTTTGAGAGGCTTAACTGCCTTAATCAAACTTCAAAATACTTCATTGATCTCCAGCTGAATTGGGAAATAAAAATCTGCATATGATGTTTATTACACAAATCTTCTGAGTCCTGTTAGCTTTGATTTTTTTTCCTCTTTTTTTCTCCTTAAAATACCCTAAAAAATCAAAGATGATTAAATACAAAGACAATCCTTTTCATGTCATGGTATATTATGCGAACTAAATTATAAGGACAGTATATACCTGGGGTATGAGATGCTTGGTAATTACTCCACAATTAGGAACCTTAGTGACAGTGCTATCTTACATAATGTAACTTTAGGTGCAGCTGTTTGAACCTGCATTATGCAAGGCTTCAAAATGTCAGCAATTTCCTTCTGGATTTTCAGCTTAAAGTTTTTTCCACTTTTGGCTTGCAACCCCTCTGTTCTGTCAGATTTGTAAATTTTTCTTTTTTCTCCCAAATGTTTTTGCTGAACATGATCAGTGCTTAATTAATTAAGTATAAATAATTATAACAGTTTTATTTATGCTTCTGGTCAGCAGCTGTTGGTACTGAAAAATACTTTGATGTTTTATACAAGGAAAGTGAGAACAGTTCTAGGAGCTGTTGTTGCAGGAGACTTGTTTATGTATTTTGATAATATGAATAAAATTTTTACTGCAGTTGTGAACATGTCCCAGCATTTAGAATTTTCTTTAGGACTAGAGTGTAAGAGACATTGTACACATACAGAGTGTGAATTTTGAAGTGTCATTACAAGGTCATTAGGACAAAAGCTTTTATGTCATTATCCCATAGGATCTGGCTTTGCTAGGCTGGCAGAAGGTAAAGTGAACTATCTGAATTCATCTCGGCAATATTTTTAACATAAAATTCTGGGTAATTCACAGAAAAAAAGATGCACTAGCACCTAGCTGCCCTACTTGAAATTCTGACAACCTCAGGATGAAATAATAAAGAAAAAAAGGCAGATAGGTCTGCATTTTACCCATTAGTCAGATTCAATATTACTTCAAAGATGTTCCAAATCTGCATTTGAGTACCATATGTTGACACTGTGTTTTGGACACTGGAGATTACTTGAAGTACTGCAACCATGACTTGTACTCTTCCTCTGTAATCCTTGGTCTCCAGGGCATTACTGAATTCAGAAAGAAGCAAACAGAGCAGGGCTTTTTTTGTTGTGTTGGTTTGGGGTTTTTTCCCCTGCTTTTGGGGGGAGTTACTGTCTGTTTTGGGTGCTGCTTTCTTGCTCACCTCTGCGAATCCATGTCAAAATAAACGGAGACCTTATCTAGAGAGTGCCACACTTTGAAGTGCAGAGATGCAAATCCAAACATTGCATCACACTGTCAGATACAGAAATTAGTAGCATCCTGCATGTCCTTTGAAGTTCAAGGCTGTGCTTCCATGGAGTGTATTTCCATACAGAAATCAGATGGAAGCTATTCAGACTCAGATAGCAATAATGATTTACTTGCAGTAAATCTTACAGTTTTTGGCCACACTTAGGGTATGATTTACTAAATAGTTTTTGGTCAGATGTTACTTATTAAGATATTCCTCCCTTCCCCCAACTATTTTTTAATTAAAGGCTAGAGATCTAATGTGCTTATTTTTTCTACACATATGTAAAAAATCAAATAACTATTATATACCAGATTATTTTCTTCTCCCATCTTTTTAAAATACTGTGATTTACAAACTTTGATAGAAGATAGAACTACTTGACTGCAGCAGCTGTTTAATCAAGGTGGAGAATATTTTAAAATGACAACTTCAGTGGTGGTCTGTTCTGAACAATGAACAGAATAAAGCAGGCTGGACATAGAAGCAGCACACTGGTAACAGCAAAATTATCAGAGGCACCAAATTGTAAAGTTTAATGACTTTTTAAATAAAGACTGTCTCCTGATCCTGGTCCTGCAACCAACATGCTGTGACCACAGCTCCCTCTCCATCCCTGCTCTGGCTGGGAGTGCTGCTGGCTCTCTCTCAGGGTATGTTTCTATGGTGCATAGCACAAGGGGAAGATCCAGTTTCTTACATCTTATAGCAAAAATTCTTAAAGCTGGTCCAAAACTTGATTCAACCAGCTTTGGGTAAGATCCAACAGACCAGATTTTCTTTGGCCGCATTTGTAGGCCTTCAGCACCCACAGCTGAGGCCAGATTTTTATAGGTGCTCGGTGCTTAACCGTACTTGGTGATGGTTCAAAGTACTTGCAAAATCCAGTCTCCTTAATAGGTGAAGAGAGAAGGTTTTCCAGAAACCACTCAGAACACCTGAACTTAAGCTTTAATGTTGTTCTGCTTCTTGAACAACTTTCCTTTCTTCACTGTCAATACAACTGAGAAGATGGCAACCCTTGTGTGAAACGCTTCTCTGTGGAGATTTCTTTGCTTCCAGTTTTGTATCTTTGAGTGTAGGAAGCTGGTGAAACATCTTTGTTATATAATGAGAAAAAAACCCAGAGGAATGTGTGGTCTAGGTTAAAAATTATTCAAATTTGTGTATCCAAATATCCTGACCGAGAGCCTTATCTCTGTATTCAGCATCCCCTATGGGCTTCTAACAACATAGATCAAAAGAAAATCATCCTTTTTTACAGTTAACAGACCAATAATTTTCTTTTTTCTCCCTTCATGATTCTCTCTCCTCAAAACTGCTGCTACTGAGTTCTTCTGGCTTACACTGTGGTCATGGGAAACTAATGGGACTCCATTTATATAGTATAATTGCAATTTGAACAATAGATTATTTGCTTGACCACAGGGGGCACTTGTCTTTCACTTCAGATGATACCATTTGGAGAGAAAGGATCTTTGCAGTACAGCTGCAGTACAGTAATGCATACATATATGTGGATGGGAAGTATTTGTACAGCCATATATTATATCCAAACCCTGAAAGGTGGAGGAAGGAATGAAAGAAAATGGAACTGCTTTGAAAAGAACAAACCATGAACTAGGTCTATATTTTATTTCTTTCCACTGGGAAAAAAATAGAAGCAAGATGGGGAAAATGAGATTATTTCACATGGTTCTTGTTGTTATGCAGATTGCTTCTTTATATCCATACGTTCTGCACATCTGGCTCCCTTGTGAGTTTGCTCTTTGAGCTGGAAGGAAAAATGCAGATTAAGGGCAAAATAAGGTGGAAGGAGAGAAAGAGAGAAATAGTTGTGGAGTGAGGACTAGCTGGACTAAGGAGGATTTCCCTCAAAAGCTTCAAATCTGTCTTCTCTTTCCTTAAACCTTCCCATCTTACTGTCTTGAAAATTGTTCTCTCTCTCTCAGATAACTGCGAATGGTCAGGCTGTGAGCAGTACCAGGAGGGCTGACCAGCTTTGCCTGCATTTGCTTCTGTGTCCTGGTTTTCCTGGACCACACTGCTGTCCTTTGTTTTTTCGTGGATCATAAACTCCCAGGGACAAGGGCTCTGCTCTACACATTTGTGCTGCTGCTTGCACAGTGGACGAGTTAGCTGCTGGGGTAAATCAAATAATACCACCCTCCTTATATTTTTGTTCTGAAGCAAAGGCAGCACTTGAGACCTGCCCTCACAGATTCCCAGGTGACAACTCATTTGTTCACACTGTGCTGATGCCTTGCCGTGCTCTGTGGACAGCTCTGGAAAAGCTCCCTGGGGAGTGCAGGGCCCTCCATGCAGAGCAGCATCCTTCCCCCTGCACGGAGGTGCTGCAGCCTTGTCTCAAACAAACCAAAGAGAACGAGGCATGTGCAGCACTGGAGCACATGGGAACAATGATGTTCGAAGCAGACCCCGTTGATCAAAATCTTATTGTACTACTTGTTCTTTTAATCATGGACCATGATAGAACTTTAGAAGTCTGTATGATGTTTATCATCAACATGATGAACCTTGAAGATAGAAGGTGCTTATTAAAGCACCTACGTGTTTTACACAAGAACATACACACAAACCCCAGAAATAATTATCCTGTGTATCTGCTTGCATCACAGAATAGATGGCCAGGCCCTCAAAAAGGGCCTGCTTCTAATTTATTGTTTATTCCGTGAAATATAGCAAATGCTCGTAAGTCTTGGGTGCTCCCTGCTGTGAGGTGTGAACCTGCAGAGGATCTACCTGGTTTTAGTCTCAGAAATCAGTGTTGAGGTTCACTAGGTTAACCTCAACCCCTAGCAGAGAGCCAAGTGTTTTTTTCTGCAAAATGTTTATTGAGGGATTCTGCATAAGTGATGCTCTGCATTATAATTTGGAAAGAATTCTTCCTCAGAGGAACTTTCTGGATGGTGTGCTTTTTCTGGAAAAATCTTCCCTTTGATAGTCATGGCTGTGCAAGAGAGGCTGAACTGGCTCATGTTTTCTCAGAAGTGTAAACTGTATCTTTTATCTATTGTTGCACTGCCAGCTCCCTGCGCACTACATGACTGAGACAATGCACCAAATAGGTCACATGTGTAAGCTAAATCCTTATAAGATGTTACCACCACTGTCACTCTCTCCACAACTTGTTCTCAACTCCTCTGAAGAAAACTACTATTTAAGGTTATTTAAAATCAGGATTTTGAGTTTATTTTTTGCTCCCTCCCCTTTAGAAGATATATGAGCTCTACCAAATACTTTTAGACACGGGAACACAGGGCTGTCTTTTAAATGCTTACAGTGGATAAAGACAAAGAAATCCAATGAGCTGTGACAGCCATATAACCAGTCTCTGATAGCTGATCCTTGCAATATGTCTGTGGTTAGATATGCAGCTCCCCCAGTGCTTCCCTGCGGGCTCTCCTGCCTGGTGCTCAGAATGCAGCCTGCACATTTTGGACGCTTTGCTGCAAGCTGAAAGGAACATGGGAGAAGATCTGTGGTTTGGACCTGAGCATTTAAAGGTTGTCACAACACTTGTTCTTCTTACTGAACAGGGGAGAATTGCATTCCTGCAAGCTGGTCCCCTCTGGAGTGCTGTTTGGCACACAGCTTTTTGTTCCACTGTGTGGTTTCAAGGTGAACCTTTTAATTTAATATGACCCTTTTAAGAAGTCCAAACATTACATGCTGCAAGAGAGGAAACAAAGCACTTAGTGGTATGAATCATGTTTTAAGATGGAGCAGAGGTGGTGTTTGTGTTGCCCTGAACAGTTTCATTTTCAGTGGAATGAATTTGTCTTAGGAAAGCTTTGGACACATTATGCCTAATTGCTTTTTAAATTCCAGTGATTTTGGTTTTCCTTTGGGGGAAGGGGAGCCTTGTGACTCAGTTTACAAGGCAAGATTGTCTGAATTACCTCATCAGTTTAGACTAACCTTAGAACAGTGCTGTTGAATAGTATTTCCTTTCTAGCAGGTTAAGCCTCTGCTCCTGAAGATTTTCTATCAGAGTTCCTGCTTCCTTGGTCTAAAGCAGCTGCTGACAAAGTCCTGGAAGAGGACACAGAGAACATACAGTCATGGGTTGTACTCTCTGTCTCCTACAGATTGCTTTCATTTATTTAGTCTTTACAGACTGAAATTGTAATTCTGTGATGCTTGCAGCAGGAGACTGGAGTTCCAGGTAGCTTGAGTTAGGGATCTGACTGGGGTTACAGAAGTTGCTGAGAGGGCTGTTTTATTTCCTCTGCTGATGAAGGAAAACCCCACGATTGTTTTCATTAGCCTAGCACCTAGTGGACAGCCTTGGTTTCGTACAGCCTGGGTGTAACCAGTGCCAAGTGTATCTTCTCATGATGAGTTTTCTGGTGCGTAAATAAGCACTCCTGAATCCAGCCCAAAGCAGCCAAATGTGGGATGAGGGGGGCAGTTAACCCAGAGATGTTATCATGTGCTTTGCTGGTGTATTTCAGCTGAGTCCTGCAGAATACTGTTGTTACTCTATATATTTCATTTCTATCTGTATTAGACACAGAGCTTGACAGGCACTTAATCCTGGAGGATGGAAATATAGTACCTCTCTAAACAGACAGAAATATGTTGACTTTTCAACTGTGCAATGCTTAAGCACTGTGCATTTCAACACCTTTTCTCCAGTTGTTATCCTACCTGGAATTATTGCTAGGGGAAATTACTAGGAAACATCTGAAATGGTGTTGCTAGGAAACTATTGAAATATTATTTCAATAACATTTGGCTTCCTGAACTTTATAATGTAGTTTATGCTCAGGAATATTTTGGAGACTTTGGTGGTCTCCTTGGTATTGTGCCAGTCTTTGAACACCTTCCCTTCAGCACTGGCCCCTACCCATGATGAGCTACTGAACAGTGGTGCTGCTGGCAGTGGGGAAGCCATAGGATGGCGAAAGGCGAAGGAATAGCTAGACGTGACAAGAAGGATAACATTTGCTGGGATGGAGCACATAGGAAAGGAGAAATAACTTCAGAGGAACAAAAGTAGATCCAGGATTGCCATCCTCTTCTACATGGAGCTGGTTTGTGTGTGTTAGGAAAGGTCTTTGAGGAGGTGTAGAAGTGCTGATCGGGTGAAGCCCTTCAGTCATTTGTGGCATTTTCTGCATTGTCTGCAATCCCCCAACCCGGGCATTGGCTGACAGTCACAGCGTGGCTTAGGCAGTTGGAATATCTTTGTGCTGCTTATAGAACAGTTTGTTCTTATGTTTTCTATTCACACTTTCCTTTGCTCCCCACAACTATGGCTGCTCTAAAATTTTTTAATCCTTACAAATAAGGAAAACTGTAGACATTCTAGGAAGAGCCATCACGTACTTCCAGAGTGCATACATTGTTGAAGTGAGGGAGGAAGAGAAACTTTTATAATTCATGAGTAGTGAAAGCTTTCTTTACTTCTGGGATAAATATTCCAAGCCGTTAGGTATACTTTATATGTAACATTTACATCTTGCTGAGTGATTAGTTTAAACAGCTATTTTTATCCCGCATTTCAGCCCACAACTCTCTAATGTTAATTAGTATTAGGAAGGAAGTATGTTTTCTTCACATGCCATAGCAAATGTGCTTTATATAATGATTACAGAACTTGTTTGATCTTTTGTTTTTACTGAACACAGTCTACAGCACTGACGGCAAACTGTTTGGTTTTAGTTTTCTTGTGCCCTGGGCTGTTTTCCACTGTGTGAAATTGCTGAACTTTTTTTTTTTAGGTGATTTTTTCACAATCATTGAAACTGTTGGAGTAAGATACAATTTCGTTGTAAAGGTTCTTTAAATTGCTGTCTTTCAGTGAACAGTTCCAATAATTCCTGCCTCTCTCTGTTTTTGGGCAAGTTTGAGAGGCATGGTTAAAGCTGATAATGTAAGAAGTTTGGACAGAGGTGTTCAAAGAATAGTCGCAAGCTGTTCACGTATTGCACAGACTATGCAAAGAGTGTATTGGAAGTGGGGAAGGAAAATATACCAGCCTTAGTGAAAAGTCATTGCTAAATATTTAGAATTCAATCAGGTAAAGCATCCACAAATTGAGTGAGTGGGAGAGCTTCTACTTTGTTCCCATTCTGCATTCATGATTGTAAATAATACGGAGACAGTTTTAGCTGATACATATACACTCACAGAAATAAAAACATAATTGCAGAACTCTTAAAAGGTTTTTCTTGCACTATTACAAATGGACGGGAGCTGCTGATTCGAGCCCTCCAGCTCTAGGAAGGAGAAAAGTATGAATCTGAATACAAATTTTTTACTTCCTTCCTTTGGTACTTTGAAACTTCAGATCTAACACTTTGCCTGAATATGACACGACTATAATTTTTAAAAAGGTTTTTCTCCCCAAATTTCCAAGAACTACATAAAAACACATGGAAGAAACCACTTGTCATGCTAGACCTGTATCATAAAAATCAACTTGAGGTTTCTCTCAATTAAATAAACCAAATATATTATTACAGTTGCTTTTTAGCTGTGAACTTGTGAACCTGCGACTATGAGTTCTATTTTTCTTAGAACCAAGGAAAGTGGCATAGTTCTTTGTAAACCGTTGCATTCCAGAATCAAAGCACTGATCCAGCATGTCAGTGTGGAGAAATTAGTAGGTTAAGAGCCCATGAGGCTCTTAGCGGTTGTATTAGAACTACTCTACAACTGGAACTCAGCTCTACATTGATGGACTGAACTGATTTCTACAAAACTGCATGTATTTTGTATTTTGCTGGATACAGATGCCAATTGTACTTGGCAATTTCCACATCTATGGTGTTTTTCCATGAATTAAACATACCTCTGGCATCCAGCATTCCTACCTGAAACACTGAGGCTTCGTTACTGCTGTGCAGCCTCCATAACTGCAGGTGTGTGGGAATCTGCACTTGCCGAGTGCCAAGATTTCTAAAACAAAATGAAATAACTATTTAGGGTGTAGAAAAAGGAAGGTAAAACCCACAAAACAACCAAGGAGAAAGAAGGGCAAGTAGCAAAGAGCAAAAAGAGGAAAGGATTAATCCATCCCTGTGAGAAGAGTGTGTCCTCCTATCCCTGCCCTGATGGGTGCTCAGTCAGGGTTTGCTGTTTCTGGGTTTCAGAAGAATTCAGAAAGCTCAGTCTGCCTCAGTGTCATGATCTGAGGCTCAGTGTTGCATTTAACTTTCCAGCAAGAGTGATCTGTTGAAGCTCAGGCCAAGTACCCCGCAGTGCCGAACCCCAGCCCTTCCAAGGCCCGCTCCCGGCAGCCGCTCGTGTCCTCTGCTGCCTCTGAGGCTCAAGTTCACGGGGCCGATGCTTTAACAGGGGCAGGGTTTGTCCCTGTGCCACGGCCCCCAGGTTTGGTTTCAGTTGGTTTTCTTTGTTTGTGCAGGGAAGGGAGATGTTTGGGGAGAGGAAAGGAGCCTCCTGCCCTGGCAGAACAGGAGCCCTTGGCGTGGGTGAGTGACAGCCAGCGGGAAGCACTGAACCAAAGGCCCTCGCAGCGGCTGAGACGGAGTCATCAATAATGCAGAATGAATTCTTGCTTCCCTCGGAGCTGAGAAAATAATACCCGGCTGGAATTGAGTGAGTGGTAGGGGACACAGCACCCTTGAGACGGCAGGGCTGGAACTCCTGAAGGGGAGAGCTTTGGAGAATTGAGTTTCTCCCTGCGTATGCCTGATTTCTTCTCCTGCCCACTAGAAAATTGAGAAGTCAATTGGCCTTTTATTGTTGGGGTTGAAATGACTTTTCTTTTTTTTTTTTCTTTCTTTTCAATTAATTTTTTATTGAATTTTGAGAAAGGTAGATTTACAACTGCCACCACAAAGGAGGGGAGAGAGAAATAAATATAAAAAATTCAGGCTGGGTGGTGGGGAGGCCAGGTGGGAGCATGTGACCCCGCGAGACAAAACCCCTTCCCAGGTGTGTTCTCTCCTCAGGAGCGCCCAGAGGTGACTGGTGGGAAGTCACTGGTATGTGCTGCACCTCGTGGGGGCTGTGGGGGTCTCCAGGTGATCTTTCTATTTGAGGGTGAAGGTCCAGGCTAATGGAAGAAGGGTGTGTCGCTATGGGGGTGGGGGGTTCAGTTTCCTTGCCTTGTCCATAACCATTTTAACTGGAGATCGTGCAGAAGCAAAGAGCACTGCTGACACTCATATACAGCAGCTTCTGTGTGAATAATGATTTGTGAAGATACCAGCCATTGCTCCAGCCCTCATGTGAACAAAAATTGGTGTAGGAATAATTACAGTGAAAGTGAATAAAATAGTGTTACTGAGGATCCAGTTTGTTTGTAAACTCAAACATTTATAAATGTAGATTTACAGCAGGCATCTGTAATAATTGGCATCAATTCACAGTAACAACTGTAGCTGTTTCCTACAGCAGGGAAATCTTATGACAGTGCTCAGAAAAAAGAAACTCAGGTCACCTTGCGTGGAAAATCATTGAATCTAGTGATAAGCATTTCATCTGATTTTAATAAATGTAATCCTGGCTGTTATGACCTGTGCCATCTGTAACATTATGCAATGTATCTGTTACATACAGGAGATGTGACATTGTATGAGGAAGTGGCAGTGACAGGACAGCATCTGATAGCTCTGCTCTGCAGTGTGGTGGCAGCATTCTTCTGCAATAGTAAGGCCTTTATTTATTTTTAAGATATAAATTAATTTGCTCTGGCCTCAAACCCCTTATGTCATAGGTTTTGATACTGTTATTTAATTTTCAATTTATTCTGTTTTTGAAATGGCCACAAGTGAGACAGTAACATTGTCTAGCTAAAGACTTTGGGTTATAAGAAGTTCCAGATATTTCTGAGGTGATCTGATACAGCAATTTGCCATGGATGAAAGTCTGGCTTCCACTTTAACAAACTGGAATTGGAAAATATTTCTTAGTTTTCACATATTCTACATCAAAGCAAAAAATGACTGTGATTATTTACCAAAAATTGGAGGCATATGTCAGGTTACAGTTTCCTAAAAGACTCTAATATTCAATAAAAAAAGAAATTGGATTCACCTTAGATTAGATGGCAGATTCTGTTTGTTTGAGCTGCCATTTTGCCCTGTTTTGGCAAGCTGTGATTAGAAAATGATTATTCCACCCTTAATGTTTAGCTGCCTACTTGAAACAGTGTGGGCAAATTAGCAAGAACTTCTGGTTCTTGTTGCTTTACCTGATATGTTTTCACACATCTCCTTTGCACTTGAGGATATTTTCCCAGCTTACATCCCTGCTGTTTCATGAATTACATTTGGAAGCTGGGGAGAAAGGGGAAGCTGAAGGTTCCATGGCCTTCAGCATTTTGTTTATGAGAGCATCCTTCCAGTGATCAGTGTCTATGTGGGTCAGAAGCAGATTTCTCCCCTGAGATGAGAATCAAGCAAAGTTGCCAAATGCACAATCTTCTCTCTCAAACATCCTGCTGCTTCTGAGGCCAGGAGACAGTTGGCTTTTCTTGTGAGTAGGGAGTGAGTAGGCGATGGCAGTGAACCCTGAACCTCAGCCTGGGCGCAAGCCTGTCCCTCCCCTGCAGCACCAGCACAGCAATGCTTTCTCCTCCATGACTGCCAGTGCCCATATACCCTTCTCTTCATTGCAGGATGTTCTCATGTGTGAAATGGACTGGTGCAAAATGTAGGTTATGCCACTAAAAACTCAGAGAACAGTCTTATTTTCACTACACTGGATGTCAATTGAAAGAAGTCTAAATGTAGGGTGAAAGCCTGAGGTTCCTTTCTATGCAAACCTTTTCTTATTTAATTTTGTTTTTCATTTTAAATGGAGCCTGAGTCAGGGTTTCATATGCCCTGCTAAAAAACTTTGGAGCTGTGTAAAATTGTGATCTCCTAACATAGTTTTGAATGGCCTTACTCAAACACAGAAGGTCATTAGAAAACATTTCCTACCTGCTTTTCTGCTCTCCTGTATTTAAGGCAAAGTCACAGTTCCTGCAGCTTTCAACAGGTAGGGTTGGTTGATACTTATTCAGGAGCTGCTTGCAGGTAATTCAGAAGTAAGGCTTTCATGAGCCCTCCTTACAAATTTCAGTATTTTCTGACAATGTTTTGCTCTTGATCTGTGCTCCATCATAGACAGTATCACAGGAGACCTTTCACTTGTTTAATTAACTAATCACTTACCAGTCTTTAGGAGATTTCCACACGGAAGGCAGGTTTTCCTGCAGTGATGATTCTGACGTACTTTAAATATTACATGATGCTCCCCGCATGAAATGAGTGGAGCAGTATAATTCTGTGTGTTTTGCTGAAGTGTAGTTGAAGGTTAAGTTTGGAGACATGGAGACATCCACTGTTTAAGGTCAGGGTGACTGTTGGAGTTTCTTAGGGCATGTTTTTTCTGGGCCAACAGCAAACAGTTGCCTCACTGCATGTTTGACAGGCAGATAGTCTTACATTTTCTGGACAACAGCTTTATAAAGTATTCAGATGTCTTTTAAATGTGCTAACCAAGATGTTCATAAAATTTAGTGAAAATAATGTCTGCTCAAGAAATATTAAGACTACATTCGGGTGTTTTATGCAGCTTCAGTCTTGCTGCTTTTGTTGTTACTTGGATAAGAATTGTTTAGAAGGTAAATGGCAAGAGCTGCAAATAATATGATAGTGGGTGGTGCCACAAAAAAAAAAAAATCTAAAATTCGTGCTTGTATAGTAATGACAATATAGGGGCTCAGACACGCACCACTGAGGTCAATGGGCTTCTAGAGAAATCTGCCTCATTTCATCACAAAGCACTTTTCTCCCCCATCTATTTCCAAACGAGTTTTGTCATGCCATGCTAGAAGCTGCCTGCTCTATGGCTTGAGGAGAACGTGCTGGTTTTTCTGCACAGGTCTATTTTCTCTCTCTCTAGGTGGCACATCCCTGCTTTCTATACTATTATTTGGGGGATCAATAGCAATGGTCTGCCCTCTCTCCCTTTGTTACTCACTTACAGGTAAGAGTTCTTCAGCCTTCCTTGAAGATGACATGAACATGCACAGCAGAAAAGTGCTGATAAATCCTCCTTTCAGTGCACTGCTCCCCCAAAGGCAAGGCACTGCCCTCACTACCGTCTTGAGTTTTCGTTCAAGTACAACATTGTCCCAGAGGCTCACTGTACCCCTGTGCACTCCATGGAGAATTTGTACATTCTTCTTCTGTGGCCACTTCCCCTAACCTCAAATACAAACTTCTTTAGACAGAGAAATTCATGTTTTGATCTTTTGTAAATGGAAAAAAGACATATCAAGCTAAACCACTAAATGTTCATGCACTGAAAGAGTTTTCACTATAAATAGAATGAAGCCCCTGTGGAATTCATTGCACAATATTGTGTCTTTTTGTTCACTTTGTTAAAGAGGGAGCCTTGTGTTATAGTTCCTTTCTTTCTGAGCAGATTATAACTGTACATGAAATGCCATATCTGAGGTGCAGAATTTATCTTAGTCTATCAGCTGTACTGCTGTGTACACACTACTGCTGTGACCCACTTGTGAAATTTGTATGATGTGTTATAATATGAAAGGAGTTTACAAGTTTTTGTGTAGATTTCCCCAATTCAGCCAGGGAAGTTGTACTATTATAGGTCCTCTGTTTAACAAAATTTATATATATATGTCTGTAATAAAAGGAAAATAAACTTTAAGTCCTCTGTCTATTTATGCTTTTTCACCCTTTGACCAGCTCTGAAACAGAGACTGTGTAGCACTGATATGTGGCATTATTCAAATGTTATTGTGGGGGAATATTTACTTTTATTTCAAAAGTAAGTATTAAAGATCAGGAAACAAAAGAAAAATAACCTCTCTGCTGGACTGATAGAGAATTTATGGATCTATAAATGAAAAGCTCAGCTAAACTTTACAATGACAGAGAGCTCAGTTGGTTAGAGCATGGTGTTAATAAAGCCAGGGTCATGGGTTTGATCCCCATATGGGCCATTCACTTAAGAATTGGACACGACGATCTTTCTGGGTCCCTTCCAACTTCGGAATATTTTGTGTTTCTGTGATTTTATTTAACAAGCAGGGCGGCTTTAAAGTTTTCATACTACTACACAATATATGCAGCTATGCACACATAAAAGCAGAAATCAGAGTTAGAGCGGCTTGTTCAAAACACCAGTTGGATATCAGAAGGTATTATTTAAAATTGGGGTCTGAGTCAAGACAATTTTTTGGTGTTTTGGTGGAATGCAATAGTTGTATATTGGGGTGAAGTCTGAGAAACAAGATGGGGAAGCTGGTTTCCCACTGCAAGAGTCTCTCTAAAACGTACACATTTGAGTTATTTGTGTAATGTGTTTCTCTTGCCAAATGACATAGTTTAGGCACCTATGGGATTAATCTCATTATTAAATTACCAAAATTTTCTTCATAATAGCAGAAAGAACTGGATTGAGATGATCAGTACTTGGGTCTGAGACTTATGTACAAATCCATTTGGGCAGTAATTCCTGCTTGCTGGCATGCTGGTGGGTGGGTCTGTGCCAGATCACGACAGGCTAAGGGACAGTTTTTCTAACATATGTGGTCTTTACTGTGTTCTATAGGAACAAAGTAATAGAGAGAATACGCTTTTCTGCTGGAAGAGGCAAAGCCTCAGTGACTGGAATTATTGACACCGCTAGGAGAGACCCAGGTTCAAATCCTTGCTGTGGGTAACTCAGAGCAATGGTTGGACTTTGGTTTCACAAACCAGAAGTGATATAACCCTCAGTCATGGAACCTCTGTCTGTCTGCAGAGTATTTTTTCTGGACCTAACGGATCTTCACCTAACTTTATTTAAATCCAAAAACTATTCTGAGCAGAACCTTTTAATAAAGTGTTTTTGAATAATGTTGATTCAGTATTTTACAAGCAATAGCAATCAATTTATGAAACATGTTGGGATCCTCCTCCAGGCAATCTAAATAAAACTGCCATGTTATGACTGCAGGGGAAGAAGACCTGACCTCTGCTCACAGCCCTGTCACAGGACAATGACACGTTGGCCACTAAAGCAAAGTGGAGGGTCACCTTCGGAAGCACCGGCCCTTGGTGACCGATGGAGCTTGGCTGGTCTGCTGAGGAGCCTCCCCCTGCACTGGGTGTCATATCTCTGACACGGGTTCAGTGTCCCCTCCTAGCAGGGACTGTTTGCAGTGCACACCAAGTTCATGTCTCCTTGTAGTGCACGCTTCACATGTACAGTTAATATCCAGCAGATACGTGGGAAGGCAAGCAAGCTACCTTTCATCTAATGTTTGTAACACAGAAAACCTTCAATATTGAGAACAGATAGACTGGAAGGTAGGTTCACATCTCTCAGCAAGAGAGCTGTAACTTAAATCTAATACACCTGATCAAGGCTTTCTCCCTGCCTTGTAGGTATTTTAATACAAATGTGTCTTTCATTTGACTGATTGAAGGTCTCCAACCTGCAATAAATGAAACATCTGATCCCCTTGAATCCAAATCACTTTTTCTTTGATTTTCTTTTACTTCTATTTCTTCTTTCTTTGTTCTATGGCTAGAGTCGAATTTCCCTTTAGAAATTGAAAGAATGTGTGTGGGTTTTCCTGCTCCTTTTACAGTGAGCCTGTGCAAAGGTCGAGTGGCTAGTTGACTAGCATATTAAGACAGAATTCATTTCACAGACAGTCTGTAGTGATGTGCTTTACATATCATTATCACGCTGAATTGAGGGAAACTGATTATACAAATTAGTTACTGTACATTATTCTCCAAAGCCTTTTATTTGCATAACCAATAGATTTTATGCAAAGAATATCCTGAAAAATCATACATGATCATGTATAGTTGAAAGAAAGTTGTTATTATCTAGGTAGGAAAATAAGTAGACATTATTCAGAATTTAAGTTTAAATTATTGTGTATCATAATATTGAGTGTATCAATTAGCTTATGCCAGACGTAGTCTTTAAAATACAATTCCTGTAAACACAATTGTGCCTGCAATCCGGAGTGCTGGGAGCTGCTGATTCCAGTGTTCTCTATAATTATGTCTTTGTATGAATCAATCAGTTTAAATATAGAGCGACAGTCTGCTAAAGCCATGACCTCCGCTGGGTTTATTTTTTACTTGGGTAGTCATGTCTCTTTCCAGATGTCAGTGACATAATTTGTATGCTCAGCATTTCTTGTGCAGAGATTTTTTTTGGGGGGGGAGAGAAGGAGGAGAGGAAAACCTTCAGAAGGAGATGGGAGTTGGAAATATTAAGCTGTAGAATCATTGAAAGTGTTGCTTTTAATCTATAACTATAACCATGTTTGTAGTGAAGTGTTAACCCTCCTACACATGAACACACTTAGTCTTTGCATAGATATTGCTCTGGGTATTAAAATGTATGTCAGGCTGGAGAACAAAGAGCACGTGACATTATGGACTGAATTCACAGTTACAATAAAAGCAGCAATGAAAATTCAATAAGGGGACTGGAACCAACAGTGTCTTTGTACTTTTTATCTCTGCTAGAGTTTCCAGAGGAGCTGTTAGTGATTAGGGGCCTCATCCTGTGCGCGTTAGCGAGCCATGCTTGCTGCCCTGCGCGCGGCACCGGGCGCTCAGAGCTCCCCACGCGGGCGCTGCGCTGGGCCCACGCGGCTGCTGGGGGCTCGGGGGACTTGGCACCGTGGGACCCGACAAGGAACGGAGCGCAGAGGAGAGCAGTCATTTAAAGTTCATTTTGCCTTCATAAAGCTTCCTAGGGGTTGGAAACACGCAGCAGCATCCAGTTGGCAGAGGAGATGAAACGCTGATGTGTGCTGTGTATGAAAATTTAGACTTTATGGTTAGTAGGTCTCCAATGTAAAACTTCTAAAAATAAATCCTTAAAATTCTTGCAGCCCTTTTTTCCATTTCATTTCCCTTACATTTCTGTGTTTGCAGTAAACACATCTTTGATGCTAAAACTGGAAGTGTTTTATGTGCTGATTTTTTTGAACGGAGACACTCACCTTACTTTAACTTCAATGGAATAAGACTGTGTTAAAAACACTGATACTTTGCTCTGACAAGATATTTGGATGGAAGTCTGATGCATTTCAGAAATGTTTCTGTTTCAGTGAAAGTTTAGGTTTATTTTATTAATCACAAAATTCTAGTTTTGAAGAATAATTGTACAGAAAGTGTTTATTTACATTTTAATTAGACTGAATTATTTTATTTCAATATAACTTGTTTTGATTGCATTCTTTGGGCACCTATAAACTTTAATAGCTGTAGACACTGATATTATTTTGGGAGTTTTTGGGATTACATATGTAACTCATGTAGTAACGTAGTTCCAAGGGAGCTACATTTTTATTTCTTTAAACTTTCGAAATAATGATCGAACTTTGAGCCTTTCCTTTGTATTTTTTCTTTGGATTAGTTTCAAGCTGGAGTGAAAGCCAGCAATTGTGAGGTAGTGTGGATTTGACATTTTCTCATGTACCCTGCATATTATTTGCAGTAAGATTAGCATCAGAAGAAATGACTTAGATCAGTTGTCTTTGCTTATGCACACCCTATGTTTCTCAGATTTTTTGAGGGTTTTGGGGGGGATGGAAGGGCTGTGTGGTGATATTTAGTTTCCCTGTCCAAGCATACTGCATCAGTTCTAGCTGGGTGTTTGTGTCAGAGGACTTGCCAGGTGGAGTGTATAGGTAGAGGATAAAATGAAAGCAAAGAAGGCTATGTATAAAATTAGACATTGGAATGGGTACAAAGGAGAACCCGTGTTCTTTCAGATTGCAGTCCTGAAATGAGCAGCAGTGAGCTGATAAAGCAACATGGACCTGTGTGGATAGAAAAGGCTGCTTAAACTCAAGATCTAAATTATTTAAGCACACTCATGCATGGGTTATAGTTGTCTTCAGCTAGGGGCAAATTCTGTCTCCAGTGACACGTGCACCCATTTAAAATCAATGAAAGCTGGAGATGTGAGAGTCCAGGTTTTGTGCTTTAGCTTTTGTCTTGTGTGACTTAGTAGAGAGTTTCCCTCAAACGCATCTGGGTCGGTTAAACCTGTCACCCTTGTGACAAGAACACTCAAATAAGTAGCCATAATGGTATTAGTTCTTGCAAAATATTTAAAGAATCTGGCCTTTGTCTAGTAGTATTCTTCAGATGTCACTTTGCTTTCAGCAATATAAGAAAAGTTACATTTTTACCCTGGATAGTAGATTTATTTTGAAATTAAGTAAATTACAGAAATGCAGCTCTCCCTCTCCTGCATAAAACCTCTTTTAAGTTCAAAGTGTTCAGATACATAACTCTAAGCTCTCTCTTCCTGATGCTCAGTGGGTTACCTAGCTTTTTTTAAAATTCATGGCAGGGTCTCAGAGCAGGGCTGGCAACCTCAACTAAAGTAACTGCTGCTTTTATTTCCCCATGACTTTGGTTCTCTTTTAAGGTCTCAAAAGACCACACAAACCAGCTGACAGAGCAGGAAGAGAGATGAAAGATGGAGATGGTAATTTTCAAAAAGAAATTGTGTTGCAACCGATGAGTTCTTTATGACTTCTACTTGAAAGCATAAAACAGCCCAAGTTCAATTAAAATTGCATCTAAAGTGAACTAAATGAGCTTTTCCTGGTTTAGAGTTTCCTTATGAAAGTTTTGCACATCTCTGAATAGCACTGGCAAGTTCTCAGGAAGCTGAAACCATGAAAGCTCTGAAGTGGATTTTAAAACCCACTCCTGACTCCTGCCTCCCACCCTGTAAGTTTTGTAATGTTGAAGGCTACATTCTTCACAAAATATACGTATAAACAATAATTAAATCATGACCGTGTTCTCTCTAAACGTTGTTTTAGTTGTTCACATTGCCTTGGTGTTTTTAAGTTACTTGTGTTTTTGTTTGGCTTTTCAAGAACTTACTAAAAAAATGAGGTCTCAAGTGTGATTGCAGGAATATCTAAAAGGTTAATTCAAGAGCAATTTACAAACTCCCTTCTCTGGAAGTGAAGTAGCAGAGGCTGGACAGGATCAGACTTTGCACTCAGTAAACTCCCATGTTGTATGACAGGTTTCCATCATCTTGACTTGGCTGAGGTTTATTTGAGTTAGAAGGTAGCAGATTGGCAACATTTTTTGGCGGTGATGTCATACTCAGTCAAGACCAACTTTTTGTAGAGGGATGAGAAAAAAAGGCTTTGGAGATTGTTCACTGAAATTGCATCTTCAGTATGAAATGCATAAGGATTCTGAGAAAATCCTTGCATTTTCTACTGAGTAATTTCAGAGAAGTCATCTAGCTCTCAGGTCCTTTAAATCAACCAATAAATTCTTGCTTTATAGAGGAATAATCACAAGGAAACAAATATACCCCCTCGAGAAGCTTCTGAAGCCATTGCCTGCCAATGGAAGCACATTGGCTCCGTTCATAGTTCTTGCAGATCCCATTTACACGAAAACCCAGCCACCAAGCACTCAGCTAAAAGCTGCTGGTATAATGTGAAGGCATTTTTTGAGCCAGAGCCACTTTATATAGAAAAAAATGCTTGCTTGACATAGACCAAAAAAGACAGTGTAAGTGGATCACCTGCCTGAAAGGCTCTCAAGCAGTACAGCTGTCCGACCCTCATGTCATCCTCCCCTGACCCCTCAGGAATTCCTTTGATCTCCCATGAAGACATCAGCCTCCCGGGCTGTCATCGCCCCGCAGAGGGTGCTGGCCTGCCCAGGTACAGGTGCTGTGGCTGTGGCCAGCCCCTGTGTGCCCCAGAAGCTGCTGCTCTCTAAGGCCAAAACATTTGGTGAAACAGCTGCAAGTGCCTGAATGATGGGTTTAATATTTTAAAACTTAAAAATAAGGAGAAGCTGCCGCATTTTCATATGCAGTGTCTTTCCTCTTGCTGTAATGCTGCCCACAAAATCAACAAATTTGGCACTGCTTTTGCTTATTTTTGAACATCACCATTTCACCAGGCCATAGATTGCATCTGCACCTTGCTGCAAAGACTTCTCTTCTGGAGAGCAAGGCTCCTGTTGTGGTCTTCAATCTTTATGTAAGTGAGTGTGCTAGCTCACAAAGCAAAAGCTTACAAAGGTTTTGTATAAAATCCGTGGTTACGAGCATTAATCACCTTCCCATTTTTTCCAGACTGACACTTAATACTGCCAGGTTATTGCAACTCTAAGGAGTTCCACTGATTTTGCAGGGGCTGTAGTAGTTTGCACTGTGGATGAGATTTCAAAGCATAATGAAAGCACTTGTGAATCTGTTTTATTTCATGTAGCAATGGAGTAGGAGAGCCTAAAAAGCAGTCTCCCAGCTGGGCAGGTGGCAGCTTTTAAATGAAGGGTAAAAATTTCTTAGGACACCCTAATTTGATTGCTTGTCATGACCTGGCTCACGGACACCACTGAGCATCAACAGCATTTGAGTGCCTGGGTCCTTTAGGACCTTTTGGAAGTCTCATTCCATACAGGAGGGTTGGGATCCATATGGTAAAATCAAAGTCCAGCCAGATGTAGCAGGAATTTGAATGCTACTACCCTGACTCCTTGTATCAATAAAGAGATGTTTTCTGTAAAATATGAACAAACTACAATTTCAGTGGAATGTAATAATTTTCAGCTCGATTGTGCTGATGGCACAGAGCCCAGAGCCCAGAGCAGCCGTGGAGGTAACGCCCTCAGGAGCACAGCCCACGGCTGGCTGGGGAAGGGAGAGCCTCTTGTCCTCACCCCCACTTTGGACTGAATTGTGCCTCTTGATAAACCAGGAGGGGAGTGCAGCTCTGTCCAATCGACTTAAGTTGCATAAGATCTACTTTTAAAATATTTTCCCCGTAGTCTAAAGAGGGTGTTCAAAAAAACACCAAAAACCTGTAAAATCACATTTTAAAAGCTTTTGAATTGTGCTTTTCACCTTTTTAATTTTGCTTTTGACCTTCTTAATGTTGTATTTTTTTCTATACAGTAAGTATAGAATTTATTTGGGGCAGTAAGGAAAAGAAGAAAATTCAAATCTCATTCTCTGAGCATATTAAAAGGTGATGTCACAAATCTGTTGATTCGCTAAAGGAGATTTAATTGATGCTTTTGAAAAATGCCATTTATATGAAAATAACACTTTTCATCAAGCCAACCAACCCACAATATTTTGACATTTTTCAAATAGCTTTTCTGGCTAGTTCTGTCACAAGCAAAAGGAAAGATATTTGAGAATCCCCCCAGTCAGGCCCTTCTTAAAGTCCTGCCTACTGCTCAGCACAGCCTTAGAAATTAGCCAGTGGCAAGAAACGTATCACACCAGAATGATGCATTCCTTTCGTAAATGGACTGAAAATAAAGTGGGAGTGCAGTGTTTCACTTGTAATATGTTGATGAACCTGTCAGAGCAAAGACAAACCTCTCTGACTTCTCTGCCTGTTGGAGCACAGCAGCTGGGATCGTAACTGAGACATCACAGGACAGGTGCTTTGAAAATTACAGAATTTAAGAAAAGGATCATGTGGCTTTCCTGTATGATCAAGAGGTTGATCCTTGCAGATTTCAACACCCTACATCCCTATTTGCTTCTTGATTGTATGTCTTTTATGTTAATAAATAGTCCTGTAGATTTGAAATGGCTTTTCACATAAGTAATTCATTTCTGTGCCTGTGACCCAGCAGAAGTCTAATTTAAACCTTTTAAAGGTTATTTTATTCAGAAGTGAGTTTCACGCTATTGCACATAACCACTGCTAATCATTGAGGTGATTCACAGGTATGAGGGGTGCAGAATCAGCTCCAAGTATGCTCTCAAAAACCTGTAATTTTGTTAGTAAAAAGCACCACAGCTATAAGCAAGACTAGTGGTTCTGCAGAATCTGGGAGCTGCATTTCTTCTGCCTTTGTTCTTTGATTTTTTAAAATGTGTTATAGATTTTAAATAAATCAAGAAAAATGTATAAATTTGACACTACACAGACTATTTAAAATCTTTTTAGAACAGGGCCGTAACTGTTACCTGGAGGTCTGTAAATAACTGTAGTGGTTTACTGCTACTAATGCTGTAATTACATTTCAGCATTGACTCACACTTATGCTTTTTTGTGTTTGTGTTCAGCAGTACAGCTCATTTGAAAAGTGCATAAAATATAAATTTCCAAACTTCAAAGATGCTGTAGTAGAGGTAAATTGCCAAATGTTCTGTGATTTTCTCGATAGTTTTATGATAACATAAAGCCAGTGTTTCATCAAAGAAATTTTTTTTCTTTGAGAAGGATTGCACCAACTAGATATAAATTATAAATCATGTTCTGTTTTACATGTGAAATGGGAGCTCTGAAGTGTATCACACTTGAGCAGATGGAGGCTAGGTTTTTTCATGTTTTCCTGAGCCTGTTTTGTTTGTGATGCCATTTTCTATGTAGTCTTACCTTAAATTCCTTTGCATAGGGGTGAGAAACTATCACCAAATTAATACAATTATTGACAAGTGTTACTAGCAACAGGGACAATGAGAAAATCATCAGTAACACACTACCTACACCCCCCTGCCCCAAAGCCTGAGTGACATTTGTAACACACAAGTGATGAGCTAATTGAGCAGCTGTTCAGGTTTCATGACATCAGAGATTTTATTTACCAAAAGGAATGATCAAAATCGGTGAATTACAAAGTGCTAAATATGTAGTTATTCAGGTAACCAAAGCTGTTTCTGGCTTTTTTCATTCTAGAAACATGGCTGAGTTTTGGTACAATTTAGAAAACTGGAAGGAAGTGTCTTTGAAGGATGCTGCCTAAATTACAGCCTCTTTGTTCATTATTGTTAATAAGCACTATTTTATTGTGTTTACAAATTGCAAATTGAGCTGAGATTTCTCATTCCTTTGATAGCACCTTCACTACCAGGTAATGTCATTAAAATCATATGACATTTGAATGAGATAATTTCCTGGCTCCGTGTGCTTGCAAACTGCTTTAAAGAACGAGTGGGAAAGGCAGGGGAGGGAAGGGGCAAGTTTTGCAGAGCAGAGATGAAAAAAGGCAGCCTCTGTGTGTGTTACACGGGCAGAGATGAAAGCAAAAGAACCCAGAAGCACTTTTTAGCCAAGAAAATAACTGGTGTGGGCGCTGTAGATTTAGATTAAACCAGCTGTAACCCAGGAATTTCCGTCATTGTTATTGACCAGGCTTTGAACACTTTTATCAGCTGCATGTGTTAATAGCTTGTTAATGATTGATGCTGAGGTCTTTTATGACAGCAAATGAAAGTGAGAAATAAGTGCAAGATTTCGAGGGGATTTTTGCAGTCACACTCTTTGAGTAGCACTCTTTGCAGAATTTCAGCTATGTTTTAAAACATTTATGCCTGCCAAGATTAGATAGGTTACATTGCAACTCAGGATAATACAGAACTACCTGGGCTGGGCTGTGCATTCACTCCTACATTGAACAGGAAAAATACAGCGACCCTCAAAATGAAAAGCTAAGAAGGTGATGCAGTTCTGCCAGAGTGTATAAAGGAGTATAAAATGTATAGATGACTTGGCATGTGAGGCAAATAAATACCAGATTTGCTGAATACTGTCTAAAGGGAGCACCTTAGCACAATGCATTTCTCATCGGCTGGGTATTCTAGAACTTCACACAGCTCATCTCCATATCAGCTGCACTAAGCCTTTCTGCCGATTGTAGTTTATTCTGTGTGGTTATTTACCTCACATGTAACCACAGTCCTTCTCATTTCTGCAACTAAACTAAGAATTGGCAGAAATCTGGAAACACTGAGAACTGGGTTCAGGAAAGGAGAGGAAATGTGTAGGTGTCTGTAAAATTTAATATGCATTTATTTTTTCTCTCTTCACATTATTCCTTTTTACCATCACTGCTTGCCTGTCATAAATCCAATTAGTGAGCTTTCTACATTGCAATAAACTGCTTTTCGGGAAGAAAATTTGTTTTGTGAGCAAAGCCTTTTTCCTAAAACACTACTGTAATTTTCTGGTTTTTCACTGCTTCACAAAGCATTTAAATAAAAGCAAAATAAGCTCTAGCACTGCATTTACTGTACTGTTCCCTCTTTCTGCAAAATGTTTTTTCCATTTCCAAACAGTTTCGTTCTAGAAATAATTTCTTATAAGGATGAAACAAAGATAATAAAAATAGAATAAAAATCCAAAAGAGATGCATAGATCCAACCCAGAATAAGCAAAAACCTAATTACTGGAGCAGTTGTGTGAGATGGGAAAGATCCAGATTGAAGTCTCTGGTCTGAATCAAGGACTTAAAACCAGATTTGTCACACTTTGAAAGACTATTCTAACTGCTACAACTGTCCTGTGCTTTCCAAGTTTGAAAAAAGAAATTCTCTTGAATACCTAAGAAAACTATCCTGTAAAAGGGTTTGTCAGAAATTATATGTTCTTGTAAAAATTATATTTCCTGCAAATAGATATCTTCTGAAAAAATATTACAGGTTATTTTGTTCAGCTATTTATTTTCTTTTCCTTTAACCAAGTGAATTTTGACTCATAATACAGTAGAGGCTTAAATGCTTGTGTTTGTTACTTCAGTCTGTGCTAAGTCTCCTTGTTCCAAATGCTAGAGAGTTTAAATACAATCAGAGAATATTATGAAACTTTCAAGAAAACTTTGGAATAGAGCAGTCCTTGCTTTTGGCTGTCACCCTGAATATGGGTTAATTTTTTTCTGTAGTATTGTGATAATGAGTAATTCTTGGATTTGGGAACCCTGCTGTACATGTAAATGACACTGGTGAGTTGTCTCTGGTCACTGTGTCCCTTATTCTTATTATTTATTCATGCTTTTTTTTTTTTCTCAGAAATAACAAATTAAATCTTAGGAGACTTGGAGGTTCAAAGGGTTGGTCATTAGTCTTTACTAAGTCCAGTTCAGAAGAGATTAGAACAGGAAACACCATTAAATTTAACGTTTCAGCATTTTACTGAGCCTAAATTCAGTCAGCACTACCACTTTCCTCATAGGATGTACAAAAGCCTATTGTACTATAAAGGAACTGATTTTTTTTTCATACCTAGTCATAGTAAGCAGTTCATTCTGGTTTCAGAAACATTAGTGGGTTTAGATATTCCTTTATGTAGAATAAAACCCAGCAGAAAACCTTGATGAGTTTTCTGATGGCACCCATAGCCTGTATGCACTTTCCTGAATAGTTCATTGCAGATCAGAATTCTTACAAATGAGACTAAGGCTGCAGGGGAATGATTTCTATTAGCAAATTAAGAAATGGTGGCTTTGAATATATATTAGTCATCATAAAAATGCCGACTTTCACTGTAATGTAGCATCAAAGAACAATGCGTCCTTTTTTAAAGGAGATTTCTGTAAGTGCTGTTAACAAATGCTGGCTCTGTAATAGGAACTACTGTAGAACATGTACAAATACAAGAGAGGCAGAAGTGGCCAGGAACTTCCCATTTGTCTCCAAAACTGTATCCTTTTTGCATAGTCTTTGGAAAAACCTATTAGCAACAGTGATGCTTCAGCAATGTTCAGAGAGGGTGACTGCAGCCCACCAAAACCTGTCCAGTGACCTGCCTGGGTAGATGTTGGAAGAGCCATGTGCAGGCCAATGCCTGCTCTGGCATCACTCCTCAACATCCCCACATCATCTCCTGCCTGTCACTTATTCTGCAGTTAAAGCCCCAGGAAATGAAAAGAGTGGGTCACCATTCAGGGTAAGAGCAGACACAAAGTAATCACTGTGGGTGATGCTGTGCAAGTTCTGTTGAAAAATTGAGGCTTCTGAGTTGCCACATCTTTTACATCTCCATATCTCATTCTATTTTATGAAAATTATTAAAAACCATCTTTCATATGGTAATTTCAGAGTGCGTGCAAATTCTCTTTGCTTGCTAAAAGCAGAAGAACACTTCTAGGAGATTGTTCTCCATTTTTCATGGAAGAACACTAAAAGGAATAGCACCCAAATCCTTCCTGAACTTGGGTGTCAGGAAGAGCTATGTCAGCTGCAGAGTCTGTGCCACATGGTGGTGAAGCCACATGGAAAATCCTGATGCCAGCCAAGCCTGGTGATGAGTCCATGCAGAGAATTGCTGCTCCTTCTGGTTTTGTGCTACCTGAAAAATCAAACTCCGGGAAAGTGTGTGTCTGCATTTGTGATATATAGCAGTGGTTCACCTACC
This sequence comes from Climacteris rufus, assembly GCA_013398175.1. Lineage (NCBI taxonomy): Eukaryota > Metazoa > Chordata > Aves > Passeriformes > Climacteridae > Climacteris > Climacteris rufus. Next base: position 627,324 of record VZRZ01001394.1, read on the forward strand.
TGGCCAAAAGGCAGAAGTGGCAGCAGAGCAGAATTCCCGGGGGTGCGGAGGCAGCGCCTTTCCCTGTGCTGGCGCCGAGCAGCGAGGCTGCTCCTGCCCAGCGAGCGGGGGCTGCTCTGGCCCCAGGGCAATGCAGGGGTTATTTGACTGTCACCACACAGTTTGTCAAGGAGATGCACACTGGGAGTGACAAACACTCCAGAGGAGTATTTGCAGTGAGTCAGCAGGTGCTGCTATGGTAAAGCAGACAATGCTGTAGCTAGGTGGATTATTTTTTTGTAATAATTTTATGATGAGCAAAGTCCACAGCCATCCGACAAACAATTTGTTACAAGTTATTTTTAACTACTAATAAAAAAATTGTGGGTTTATTAGGCCATTAAACTGTTTTCATTTTAAGAACGTGTGAATTCACTGGGACTGTCTCTGTTTTCCCTGCGTTTACTGAGAGGAAACTGATAGGGGAGCTTTAAAATAAAGATAGAAGGTGTTGCTGATGAGCCAGCCAAATCTCTTTAAAAGCTGAGACAGGTTGTTTTTTCCAGTAGTCCATCTTAACCCTTCAAAAATATTTTGATTAATTTAAACTTTGTGAAAATTCAGGTTATTGTTTTATTTATTTTGAAGGAGAAGTTCTCAGAATATTGACAAATTTAACGTGTGGAAATGATAACAGTGAAAGATATTTTGGACTTCAAAAAATAGCTATTTAAAAAATAAACTGTACATATATCACGGTGTCTAAAGCAGAAAAATATGTTTTTTATTGTTGCAGGTCAGGACCATTATTAAGTATCTTTGATTTGACTAACAGGCAAAAAAAGGCCAACAAAAAAAGTAAAGGGAGAAAAAATGTATTTGTATTCCAGAAAAGCAACAAAGTAAAAGGAAGAGAACATGGCCACACACTCAGCGGTAAGAAAATATTGCCTCAGTGATAGGTTTGCTTGTGAAAGTGGTCCATGAATGTGTTCATGGTTGTGAGATTTTTTTTCTTACTATAGGCATGCAAGCTGTGTGTTGCCGAGCTCCTGCTGAGCAACAGTGGAGGAATTACTGGAGCTCCATTCACAGTTTCAAAACTGTTTTGCATTAATGGACAGCCTGAACTGGATTTGGGTTAGGTTTCACCCTGAGCTGCAGCTCTCTCTCTCCACCCCCTAAAATAATAATAATAATTACAAAAGTATGAGACGGGACTAGCGTCTCCACCTCCTGTTCATAACCGAGCAACCCAAATATTATTACATACATTATTGAAGGGGTGAGGAAAGTTAGAGGTCACGAACTGAGCTGTATGAATAGCTGGAGGTCAGATCAATCACAGCCATGTATTTCATGGCTGAGGCTTCAGCCCGTGGAGACTGGGTTAGTTAAACTGCCTTCTCCCAGCTGATCACATATTCTAATTTAAACCACAAGGTAAATGAAACAGCTAAGAAATGCATAAACAAAAGGATTCTTCAGTGTTTAGTAGCCAAATAACTAAAACCTTATTTTTTTTCCTTTTATTAGTGTATGGGGAGTAGTGGAAGGAAGGGAAGACATGGACATGGGGGTAGGTGTAGTACTTGGAAATGAGGTACAATTCAGAGCAAAATAATATGAGTGCTGTGTCTTAGCAGTAGTTGTATGACGAGAAGCTAGTAGGGAAAGAGGGGAATTGTCTGACATGAGAAATAAGACCTTTTTTTGAACATTCTCTGAATGTCAATGAATAGTAAAGGATCTCAGATTAGACACCCAAAAATTAATGCACATGATACTACTGTCGCCCCTGATCTATCTCTAGGATCAGATAGACAGTTTTAATTGCAGTTTTGGAGTTAGATCAAAATACTGGTGAACCATGAATACAGAATGTTACTAATGGACTGGGAAAGGGAGAAGGTGGGATTTAGGGCAAACCAACCTGATTTGGTTTGCATCAGACCCCTTTGAAGTGGCAGCAGTTTGTAGCTGCTTTGTGTTTTGCATTGCTACCTTTTCATATCTGAAGATTCAAACAATAGCTCCTGGTTATTATCCCACATATTATTGATTAAAAGCTTTGCCCAAAGACCTTCCATCTCACTTTTCAGCTTAGTGTGATTTACTTTTCTTTTTACTCCCTGTAACATATGATTAATGCTGAGCTAGAGAGTCCCAGTGAGATGAAGCAGAGTGTCAGGTAAGATTTGTCAGCTTGGAAGTATAGATTATTTTATGTTTCTCGAACTTTGTGGGCCCAGGGAACACAGATCTTGATTGTTAAATCCATCCACACTTTCCCTAGGGCTATAATATGCCAAAAACATTAAATAGCCCACTTAATACATAACCTCATTCTGTATGCTTGACTATTTTGTTTTTAATTTTTCTTCCCTTTCCAGGCTGCTCAAATGAGATGGGATCAAAGAAAAAAATTATCCTCACTGGATTTTGTTAAAATATTAATAGGTTAGGGTTGACTGGCTAAATTGAATATCTATGCTGATCTTGCTTGCATGTTTAACTTGTGCTTAGGAAAATATGTTTCCTAGGTGATAACCTTTTATGTACCAGCCTGACTTCATTGAAATGCATAGAGATAAAAATATGTCACACTCCATGGCCATGCTATTCTTGTGTGGCAGTGTGATTATTCAGATGATAATTGACCCCCACCTGTAGACAGCTCAAATTCTGTAGTCAATCATTCTATTTGATGTTAAAATATGTGAAAGTACAATTATATAATTTACATTACAAATCATCCTGAATGCCAGGCATCTCAGAACCACTGACAAACGAAAGGGAAAAAAAGTCAATAAATGGAGTGAATTACACCAAGCAAAGAATTCAACTTTTCTTATTTTCTCCTGCACAACAGCTTTTATGTGGATGTTGTTGATGGAGCTCAAACAGATACTGTTCAGTACTGAAATGTGACTGCCTTGCATCCCCTTCCTAACTTTGGTGATACTTTCTGGATAAGAATACCTCCTTTCACTGTGGAGATGAGAGTCCTCACGAGCAGCTAAAGGTAGAAACGCATCCATGTCAGCACAGATTTACACAACAAAGACAGTGGGTCAGTGAGCTCTGCTCCAAACACCCCAACTTTTAAACTCCTGTTTCTGTAGATTTTGCAGTGTATTTTAAAGCTATACAGAGCAGTTAAAGAGCGTGTTTGTATGGTCACAGATTGCTGTTTGTCATGCACCTGATTAAGGCCTGTTACAAACTCTGTTGAAGAGTCTTCAAATAATGTGGTCGAAACAATCCAAATGAGCTCATATCATTCCTGCATAGGAAATGTATGCAGTGGTAGGCTTAGATCATGTTGCTGGATCATCCCACTCTGTCCGTCTGAGTGTTGAACACAATCTAAATTTCACAATTATTTTGTGGTAGGTGAGGATTTTTTAACTATGTCTGTTTCCTCCTCACATTATTTTGCATCCATCAGCCCCTTTACAGCAATCCCCATGACATGGTTGCAGATAGTATCTCAGACATGGACCTATTCCTGAAATTTCAAGGCTATGCATTGTAATCCTCTATTTATTTATGATTATCCAAAAAAAAAGAACTTTCTTCTTGGGCAAATTATTACACAGGTTTGTACAGGAGCATTCCAGCCTGTTGAGAAAGACAGATCCAGCTTGGAAATTTTATACTTTTAATTCTCAACCTTATAGCAAGAGAAAACTTCAGTGTTAACTCAGTTGAAGTACCAAAAAGCGAGCATAAGAACCAACAAAACATTGCTGCTGGTAAAACAGAATTTACAGCTTCTCTCCTGGTTCTCCTCATACCATGTTAGACACTTAGTCCTCAGCTTCACACTGAAGAGAATAGGGAACAGCAAGTGTTAAACTTTTCTGCTTAGGTTTAGATATGACGTTATTTTGCTTTACTGTACTAAAGACTTTGTCAGCCATAGATTCTCCCTTTTGATGCTGGCAGTGGCCATTTGGTCACAACTTCTTCACCAAGAACATTTAGGTTCAGACAAATTTTTGGGAACAGCAGTGTCTATGTGGAGAATTCATCAGCCAAGCAACCACTGATTAATAATTAGTGATTCCTGCTGGTACATGATTTCATTAAATAATTATAAATCATACAAAAATCAAGAAATAATGTTACCTTATTTACAGTCTATCTGCAGTACAAAAATAGGTGCACTTCATCACCTAGATCTACAATGAATGGATTAAGCAGCTACACATTGAAATGATTACAAGTGGCTTAAAACTCTGTATCTTACAAAGGAAGCATGCAAAATATTTTTTTAATTCTGTCCTTCATAGTCTCAAATTGTTAATTAGAATTCCTTGGAAAACAATGTAAAATTTCTTTAGAAGTGTACTCTTCTACAAATATGTGCAGAATATCATCATGACCTCAGTTCTTTCTTTCATACAGGTGAGACCTTTCACGGAACAAAACCAAATGATGTAAAATCGATGAAGTATCAGATTCCCAAATATTCTAAGAAAGGTTCATCGCAAAGCAATTGTGAAACTATGTGCTCAAATGCTTTGTTTTACAAGACAAAATAGAATTTATGAAATAATTTCAAACAGCCTGAACATCCTTGATAGGAGAATAAAAAGACCTTATTCAAAAGGCTCTGGTTTACCATGTGGACTTTTTTCTCTGCTGGCAGTACAAAAGACAGGCGTCTTTCCTGACAGTTCTGTGAAATTTCAGTTCTGCTCATCACTCCTAATTTGGGAGTCCAAGCAGGAGTATCATCATCTTATAGGTTGTCCCCATGAGCTGCTGAAAACAGAAAGAAATTCCCAGTGTTCCTCAATGCAAAGGAAGCCCTGTCAGGGTAACTTCTAGACAGGGAAATACATACTTCTCACTTTATTTCTCTGTCTCTTTCTCCCTGTCCCCCAAGGCTGTTTTCCTTAGTTCCTTTTAAAAATGGACACTACCAGAAGCTTAATTCATCCCTGCCATGAGTGGCTGCAGTTCTTCTGACCTCAGCAAAATTCCTCAATCATTATCCCAGGTGTGAATTTGGCCCGTTGTCTTTAATTAAAGCTCCAGTCTGCTCTCAGTAAATTTCGCACCCTGTACAAGCATCAAATTATGTTCTTCAATTAGTTGTATCTTTTCTTCTATCCTTTTAATTTCAGGCCCATCAAAGAGCTGGTTTACTAAATCAATTTCAATGGGAATTTACACATTGTGAATCATAATGGGATGCAAAATTGACTCGGCTAATGAATAGTTAGTGGCTTTGGGGTTAATAGTTTTGGGTTTTAGTCTCAGGTACTTTGTATTAAATTTAATTTTGATATTGCTTTAATGAACACAATGTATTACTTCTTTTTTCATCCGGGCCCATCTGAGGTGTATTCTCTTTGCCTGCCTCAATTGATTTGCTTTATGAATATCTGTATGAGATTTCAGTTTAAGATTTCTGCTTGTCCAATTTATATGTGCTAAATATTTTAGCCTGATGTATAAAGTCTAAACAGAAAAGAGATTGTACATTATAACAGAGATGAAGTTACTTTAGAGGTTACTGCCTTGTGCTGCTTTGCACAGTCAGTCATGGAACTGCTGTTTGCAGGAATACTTCTAGGAATTCATGGGTCTCCTCTATGAATAAAAATAAACAGCATAGCTACCCTGGCACCAGGGTACAATGTTGGTATAAATAAAACATGTCACCACCTCACTCACTTTTGAGGTTCCAGTTTAGGGCTGTCAGTTTTGCCCAGGTGGCACCTGAAGGCTCACACCAGGGATGGGCCATCCCATGCAGGCTGCACAAGTCGCTGTCTGGCTACAGGGGCTGGATTTTGGCAAGCCTGGAGGAGGTGTGTATAAAAGTTTCTGTCTGTGCTCTTCTAGTTTTATGATGGGGATGTTATTTTCAAGTTCTAAATTTTCATTACCTTCCAAGATCTATTTTTACATTTTTTTTTTTAAATAGCAGCACCTGGGGGTGTAATGACTGAATCAATTTTGTGGTGATAGTCTTGGAAACAGCTGCACCACAATTAAAAATGCCGGTCCCAAGACAGTCTCTGTCAAGTCTACTGTCACCCAGTATCCACTGAATCAACAAGATGGTAGAATGAAGGTGCCCATGAAAAAGTTGTTCTGATCCATCTGCTGCCTGGCCTCACTTGAGAAGGCTACTCACAATGGATGTTGGGTGTGATTTTGACATGATGCTGCTGACCTGGCATCGTGGCATGGGTCATCACAGCCGTGTACCAACTTCTCATGCCTGGGAAATCATGTTGAGGGCTGTGACACTCTCCCTGTCACTGCTGGGTAAGACACCCCATGGCATAAATCTCATCCACTGCGATGTTGCCAGTTTTACGAAGACAATCCATTGCCTGGTGTGGGCTATAATACATTATTTCCACACATTTCTCAGAAGAGAATCTAACACTGAGTGCTTTTGAGAACAAAAAAGATTGTTGAGAACAAAAAAGAAAAGAGCACATAAGTTTTCGCACTTTCTCAAAAGGAGCCTGTGGTGCTTGTTGCACCAACACAGAGAGTAAGACATAATTTTTACTACTAATAACAGAGAGAATTTTAACAGGAATGATTTTTCTTTTTTTTAATGCACTGGATAACATGAATATATGCTTCAGAGCATGGGTCTGCATTAACCCCAAACGTGATTTAAGTTTTCTGTATACAAACATATCAGGAATATGAACACGAGAAAAGAGTGACAAATATTTAAGGGACAACTCCAGCAGGATAATAATAGGGTATAAGATGTCCAGGTGTGGATTTAAGCATTAAGAAGTTCAGAAACTTCAAGAGGAATAGGTGAAACGAAACATCCAACTACAGCCCAAAATTGGTAATCCATGAGTTAAGTGTCTGACTTTAGATCAATGGTGCTACAGACACAGAGACATCTGAGTAGGCTCGCTAAAGAGCCAGGTCATATCCAGCTGAGCTGGACATTCATCATAACTGACCTGCTGCCAGTGCTGAGCCAGAGCTAATTAAGCCCTGCTGGACCTGAGCTCATTTATACCGAGGCACTGGGGTGGCTCTGCACCATCAGCTGCAGTGTGTTCTTCAATACCTATTTTTTCCAGTTTTTCCCATTGCACAATGTTCAGTTCCCTTGTTTACATTGCTAATGGAGCCTGACCAGAATTTGAAAGCAGGTGCCAAAATATTTTGTAAAGACAGCAGTGACTCTAGAGATCCTGTAGTGTCTCATTTTCTAATTAGAAAGTATCTGGACAGAGAACTTTGTTCCTGTGTGTGTCAGCATGTGCTGTACCTGCCTGTACCTGTGCAGGCCAACCAGCTGGAGCTGAGCATTTTTGCAGGGAGCACTGGGGATGTGGCAGACTTCTGTGAGGGTCCAGCTTAGTGTTTGCAGTGTTTCTGTACCCAGAGTTGCCACAAGAACTCCTGCAAAGTGCACAAAACTGTTTGTGGTTCTGAAGATTGTATGTCTAGATCTTTTCCATATTTCTTATTCCCCCATCTCTTTATCTTATATTTCTTTTTGGGAGAGATTTGTGTCATACTGTTATGGAAGGAAGCCTAAACTATACCAGAGGCTCTAATGTTTTTGTGTACACCAACGTTTTTTTGGTCTTTTTTTCTATTCTTGTCATTTTTTTTTTTTTACAAAAGTAAAGAAAGATAACTGTGTGCAAAGGAGAAAAAAAGTTCTTGAGTAGAATTGAAATGTGATAGTACAAAGTTGCTTATCCAGATATTTGAGAGACAGGAAACACACTTGGATGATCAGTAGTGCTTGTGATCCTGTCAGAAAAAGGCAACTTAGAAAAAATTGGGTTTGATAACCTAGGCTGAAGCACAGTTATTTTGGAGATACTGTGTTATCTTCCTAGTGCCTTGTGATAGCTGTATGGGACAACAGTCTGCTGTCAAGTCTGTCTGTTTTTTTCAACACTCCCTGTTACCAGCAGTCATCATGTTTCTCTTCCTAGGGCCAGATCCAATAGCCACTGAAGTCCATGGAAAAAATCCCCGTATCCTATACCCCACTGTGCTATATGAGCCAAAGCATCAGTGTGAGAGTCCACTACATCTGGCTCATTAGATACTGAAATGAGTTTTGCCAGAAAATAATGAGTCCCTCCTACAGGCAGTGCATTACAGTTGTAAGAAAGGCACAGTCAGTGAACTAACCCAAATCTCCTAATTCTGTGCATTCAGCCACTAAGGGCTGGATTCCTTGCTGATGTATATCAGCACTCTTCCAAGATTTGCACTTCCATAAAATGTTCTGAGATGTGTAGGGCTTGGGTTGTTTTAAAAAAATATCTTTTATCAATGACCAAATACAGGAAAGAATCTTTTAAAGTGAGTCTTAGTGTGAGTAAGTGGACAGTACAGGAGGGATAAATATAACCTTCAGCTATGACTCAGCAGTGAATGTGATTCTAGTATTTTAAAGTTTCATGTAGTTTACTAAAAATGGTAGATCTTCACTATGCATGCAGTTCATATTCAGCTAATTGTGTCTTACTCACTTGGCTGCTTATTTTTGAGCCACTGTACTTAGGATAAACAGTGGTGCCGTATTGCTGGCATTACCCACCAGGCATTAACGGCAATTAATGGGTTTTAACTTTCCAAATTACTTAAGAGCCTTCAGAAGAAATCTGGAGAATAGATTTCAGTTATTGGAATGAAAATGTCACAGTTTTGTGCTTTGGTAGATAACCTGTTCACAGAGATGTCTTACTTATCACTGTGGTATGCTTATTCATTAAGGGCTAATTGCAGAGGTCTCTAAATGAAACACTGCAAACCACATTCCACTCCAGTGCCAGTTTGTTTAAAGTCTGCAAAGCTTTATTATTAGCACAATTTAATTATGAAAATGGCAACCATGGAGAATTCTGAACACATTCTTTCCCTTGATCATTAGTTACAGGGCAAAAATGAAACACTTCCAACAATGAAGGGTTCATATTTCAAGCTTATACAGTAGCTGCTAAAAGGCTATACTCAGAAAATCAATTTTATTAAAGTCCTTCAAGCACTAAAGGGACTTCCATGCAACTAAGCAATTTTAAAAACATGTCCACAAGCAGTGACTTTTTGATTCATGTTTTTAACAGGGTTATATTTTCACTGTTTTCAATATTGTCCCCCAAAGCAGGGTCAGAAATGGTTTGAGGGGGGGAGAAGAGGTGAGTAGAGCTTGTTCTGACATAGCTGTGACTTGCATCCTTTACCTTAAGGTACTTAAAAGAGGACTATGAACTGGATCTGAGAAGCCTGGCATGCTCTTAACTAAAACAGATCAAAAGTCAATGTTGTTTTCACTTTTTTCAGCTTTCCTTTGCAGTCCAGGAAATTAAGTTTGGGGAACTACTAAGAAACAGTGTACATTATATATTTTTTTTTAAATGAAGCTGTGATTTGAGCTAAAAAAAACAGGAAACTATTTTCCTAGAAAGAAAAGGGAAAGATGTGTGGTAAAAGGGTGAAAAGAATTCATGCATTGCTCTGCTCCTAAAGAGTAGGCAGCAAGTTGAGAGCTGTGTCTTTATTTCAGGGCCTAAGATCACTGGACCGACAGAAAATTGAGTGCAAGTCCACAAAAGTCACTGAGTTGTGCAGTAAATTATTGTCCTGATTCAAAGTCCTTTGATTTCCATGAATCATAACTCCCCAAAGCTGTGGATAACCCTAGACAAGGGTAAGTGTGAAAGTCTTCTAGAATATACTGATATTTTAGAGGATAAAAAAATCTTAGTCTTTATATGCATGTCTATATATATATCTGGATTAAAGCTTTTAAAACAGATATAGGCATCCCACTGGTTATCCACACGATAATCCACCATCTTTGGCTTAATGATTTTCCCATTTCACACAGTTAAGAACCTTGCATCAGTTTAGTGGAAACAAACTGAAGCAAACTGGCAGCAAGCTAGAAAAGTTAAGAACAAGTGCATGCTTGTGTATACATCCAGTATTGCAAATATTCCACACTGCAGCCACTGAGATCAGTCCAACATATTTTATCGATTTTAACATGTAAATTAATCCAAATTCTCCATGTACTTCAGATTTAGCAACAACGGATCAGTGAGGTCATTGAATTATTATTATTTTTCTTTTTTTTTTTTTAATAAGATGGGATTTTTAGACCTTAAGTCTCTGATGACAACAATAAATATCCATCATTAGGTATGAGTAATTATACCAGGCTGCTCTAGTTCTGCCTATGAAAAATTGTTCCTTTCTGAGAGCCATAAGGAATGCAACTGGATGCAGGAATGAGGGAAAAATCCTATTTTTGGTAAACATAAAATGCATTAATCAAAGTTTTGATCCTGATGTTGGTTGTGGTAATTTAAAATCACATAAGATTAGACACTGATACTGTCTGTTCCTTCAGACAGGTGTCACAACCCATGTTGAGAAAGGGCACCACAGCTTGAATTATGAACTTGATGCTATTGCTGGCTGAAAACAGGGTTTGTCTGGCTCAGCACTGTCTAAAGAATTGTGCAGTTCTGATTCACAGTGAAAAACCCTTGGGTTTAAAAAAGGTGAGGTGGATTATTGAGGGAAATTATTTTTGACCTCCGAATATATCACTTTAAAACAAATGTTTCATTTCAGTGTTAAGATCTGGATTATTATTTTATAGAAGTCACTTGCAAAGAAAAGTAAAAAAGAAAAATGAAGTCTCCACAAAATGGTTGTTTTAGACTTGTTAGACTACAGAAGGATCATTACCAAAATAACATATATTTGTGAAAGGCTTTGATGCTCCAAAGGAACACTCCCTCCAGCCACATCTGCAAAATCAAATGGAAAAATGTCTGCCAGCTACGCCAAGTTCTTCATTTCACTCAAGCAAAGATGAGTGTAGCCTACTGAGGAGGCTAAGGAGAAAAACCGGTGTCTGTTCCCTCCTGCTGATGCTGAGCAGGACCCGCTGAGGTGCCACTGGAGATACTAACTGGATGTAGCATTTGGACACAGCAATCTCTGGCCACCTCTTTGCTTCCCCCTCACTTGCTCCCATTTGCCACTATCTTGATCTGTGTTTTTTTCTTCAGTTAATTTATGTAAGCTTAGCTTGGTTTTGCTACGTTCTGTTTTCTGTTGTTGACATTATTGACCATTTTGGGTAGTGACAAACAACTGAACAATATCAATAACAATTTATTAGGTACTCTAATTAATGAATTTAGCCTGTGACCCAGATGCAATCACAATGGTATTCAGTGTAAGCCTGCAGACGAAGGAGTAGTACTCACAAATTCAGAGGCTGTGTTCAGACTAAGCAACCTATGAATTCTTCGTATATTTCAAAAGACCGAGGAACACATAAACCTCAGAAGTTATAACAGTTTTGTTGATTTCATAAGAGCTGCAAACTTTTAAATTCAGACCAAATCTTTTTAATAATCGAGTTTTCTAAAAATGGTTAAAACCTGTAAAAGCAACTTTGTCATATTTGACTACTACATACTTTTTATTTCAGTCTAGGAACAAGTAGCTGAACTGATAGCAATACAAAAATGTTGGGTTTAAAATAAAATATTGTAGCTGGACAACAAGTTTCACATGAAATGGGGAAAGAAAATCCTGATGCACTAAACTTCCACACCTGGAGCAGGGGCAACTCTTAGAGCTGCAAGGGGCCATCCCCAGGTGCCCCTGCATGCTGCCCCTTCCTCCACCTGCCCCAGGTAAAGCTCTGCAGACCTGTTACAAATCTGTATTTCTACACAAGTCCATTCTCAGAGATGCTTGTGCTACTTTGTGCTTCTGTCATTGTGGTGGGGACAAAGCCCCATTCTGGGGCCACTGGATGGGGGCAAATGAGGGCAGCACCTTTCAGGGGGTGGTGTGGCAGGGCCTTTTGTTAAGCTGCTGACTGGGGAGGCCTCAATGCCTGATGCTAGAGGTAGTCTTGTGCCTGTTTCCATAGGGGTTTAGTGCACAAAAAAAAGGTGTTCCCAGTTTGCTACGAGGTGCTCTGGTCCTCTATGGAGGGCTCTTGAGTATGGGGTCCAGCCAGGGCCCTTAATCAGTGCCGCCTGATTGCTGTTTGTGTAAAAACTGAGGTAGAAATAGGTACAGCTACTTAATTTCTTCCTTTGTTTTCATCTTCCTTGCACCCTGATGCCTGTAAGGAAATCCCAAGTGTAAGGCAGAGCAGCTCTGTCCTTCACCACTGAATTGCTCCTTTTCTGGAAGGGCTGCTGTAACAACAGGAGAAGAAAAATTATTGTTATCATGGCAGCTGAGATGGCAGGGAAGGACCCTACTGACAGTTCCTGCGTAGGTCAGAGGCATTTCACACATGTATGTGTTACTGGACATGGAGACATGTTCTGGTTAAGGGGGAAATGTATAGCAGGGTCAGTTTGTACTTTTTCACTCTCAAGAGGAGCACCTCCACTTCTGGGTCCTATTACATATTTCATCACATTCTCATTGAACACATTTTTCATCTTCTCTGTTGCTATTTCATTGTCTAAGTGGGAAGGAAATTCAATAAAGTTTGATTATTTTTTTTTCTTAGATTTTATTTTTATCTGAACTTTCAAACCCATGATACTCAAGTGGATTAGAAATTCGGCAAAATGAGTTCACCTGGTGACTGGCTGCATGTGTTCTACACAGATGAAAGCCCTGACCCTGCAAACACACTCCTGTCAGGAGTCCTTGATCTCATGGTAGTCCTTAGGACTGCCTGGATTAGAAAAGAATTGCAGGATTAAGTCTTAGCAATTCATTTGAAATATAAGACATTTGTTGCTTAATCTTGCAAAACAGGGCTCTCAAGTTTTCTTTTTCTTTAAAACAATATAAATATTCATTGAATCATGAAACTCAATCGTCTCTTTCAGGAGATTGCTATAACCATGTGAAATTGAGGCAGCTGCAATAAAAACTTGTATTATTTTTATCTCTTCCCATCAATATAGTAAAGGAGTCTATTTGCTAAGTAATGAATATATGATCCAAATTTTTTTTTAAAATGCCTAGAAGCTACCTCTGGTAAATGAAATAACAAATTCAGCTATAGGGATCTGTGCTGCCTTTTCAGAAAGTTTGGGGATGTGGTTTTGGGTGGAATCACTACCTGAATACAGTGAGTTTGCAATCGTGAGTGAGATCCCTCAGCTCTGACAGTGATGCTGCAGAGAGCACAGGGAGCCAGGGCTGTGCTACTGGGTGTGCAGAGCTGCTGCCCTTGTGCAGGCAATTAATAAGGGATCTGATTCTAAACTCAGTCATCTCAGCCAGGCTTTCTGCCTGATCCCAGTGCAGTAATTCAATCCTAAACTACTGATCATCTGCCCCCTTCTCAGAGCAACAGTAAGGGAAGTGTTTTCTGCTGGCAGGCTCATCGGGCTTCGTGGCAGGATGAGGGAAAGCCGTGTGCACCCGCTGAGACCATTTGTCATTGCTGCTAATTTCAGTGTTTAAAGAGCCAGCCTTTCTCTGCCGTGATGCTTGTACAGCATGGGTTTTGGTCTTCTTTTTTTGACAGCTCTTACTTACTGCTTGGTTATACTTGTGAAGTGCACTGTGTGCTGTTATTATTTGTTTTTGCTGTACTTGCAGGCAAATAATGCAGAACTGGAAGGGAAGTGCTGGCCTGTTGCTGCCAGCAGCACAGTTTGGGGATTGTCGTGTACTCAGAGAAATGCCTCATGTACAGAATGAACGGCTCTAATTTTTTTAAATGGCTAAATTACCAAGATATTAATTAGTGAGCTGTGGGCCTCTCACATGTGTAAACATTTAGAAATCATTATTTCTTCCCTTTTATTTGTTTTCTGTGTAATATGAGAAATTTGGGGGTAGTAATTGTAACGGCTTGACTTAAATTGGTAAAAACCAAGTACTTCATCCTTCATTCATGTCACTGCTCTACTTTTCTTCCCCAGATCAGTCAGAGTTAAATCCAGACTGTCAGCTATAACTTTGAACTTCCTGGCTTTTCTTACATGAGTACATGTCTCTTTTTTTCTTGTTTGTATTGATCTTATGATGTGACCTGTGAAAGAGTGATTGGGAGGTTACAGAGGCAAATTGTCACACTGCCATGATGGGATGCAGCAAGTAGAGGGAGCTGCAGAATAAAGCAGCTGCTCTGCTTTAGCAGAAGCTTACATGGGCTCTGTTACTCCTCTGAAGTCTGGACTCCTTTCCTGCTGGCCCCAAGCTTAGCTCTGCTCTGCTTAATAAATGAAACTCGAGAAATCTTCATTATAAACAGCAGACAAAGATGTTCTTGAGACTGTAGAGGCTGAGAAGGCTTGAGACAAGGCTTGCAGAGCACAGAGCTGGTCAGAGTATACAAGTCAGAAGACACATGACAATAGGAATTAATGATAAAAGTGCCTTAAAGTGGTGTTGCATAGTGCTAATTGTTTTGGGAAAAACCATCACCATATCCCAGGTGCCTAGCTAAGATGTGCAGGCAGCAATTGCTTTTGGTTATTTAACTTTCCAGTACTGCCATAGAAGTAGTATAAATACATAAGGCTGGTTTTGGCCTTCCCTACCTGAAAACAAACCTGGGTTTCAGGCAGAGTGTGGGGGGCTTTCCTAAAACCATGGATGCTGCTAGAGTTTGAACTGCCTTTTAGGGCTGAGCTCTTGTGAAAACCTGTCTTTTGGGTACATTCAAAAAAGCTTAATACACTTACTAAAAGTCTAAATGTACATTAGTAAATAAATTAGTATTCAAGAAGGAATTAATTCTCTTTTAATTCACACCAGTACGTTGTTTTCAAACAGCAGATTGTAAATATTTTTTCCTGCTAATTGGAGATTAGGTTTATGCTGTACTGTTGTGCTTGATCCTAGCCTGATCTCACTTTCCATACAGAGAGATTATTTTGAAAATACTCAGAACTACAGGTTCAGAGTTCACTGACATCAATAAGGTTCATCCAGTGTCAGAGAAATCAAAATAATGCTCCATAGGTCTGGCAGTAAAACAAGGAAAACAAGAGGCTTCTGCTTATAAAACTTGTATTTTTAGTTATAAGAAGTATATAAAATGTGCCCAGGGAGCAGAGCTGGAGTGAGGCAGGGTATTACCCAGCACAGCCAGAGGCTGAGCTACTGTGAACATGATGACAGCAGAGACTGTTTTGCCTGCATGGTTTTAAAGCTGTGTGGGTTTCAGCACCCTTTATGATAAACTTAAACTTACTAACAAGATAAGTTAATTTAAATGAAACCACCAGCTGCTAATTTTAATTTGTGTATTTGATCACGCATTGTCAACAAACAATTGATGAGATGAATAAAAATCGGGACAGTCACTGCAGCAGAGCAAAATTATTTTAGGTTGTTCTGGCTAGTAAACTGGCTGAGAACATTTTGCTGTGTATAGTTTGTGGCTGCACTTAATCAAAACTAGTATCTTCAATATCTGTAGTTCTAACATCATATTGTTCTCATCATCTAGATTAGTGGTTTTTTTCATAAAATCTTCAAATTTTCATTTCACAAGTTCAGAGTTCATTCTGAATGACTGTTGTTTAATACCCTCCTAAGATTTGCCTTTTCTGTGAAATGGTCTTCCCAGCACACTGATTTATTGCTGCAGTTGTAGAAAGCACATAAACACCACCAAAGTGAATTAGATATTTTCTGAAGCAAATATTAATGAAAGAAGTCATCCATTTTCAGCAGCTGTGCATATATCACAGAAAGCTTCCTAAGACTGAGTTGATTTTAGGTATACACTGGATATTAGCTGAATATTTGATTACACCTAATGAAAGCCATGTAGATGTATCATTTTGCTCTGTGTCGCAATGGTGGCAGTAAAGACACAGCAACACAGGTTGGTCCGTAGTGAGCAGGGAGCGAGGGAGCCCCGCTTATTGTCCTATTCCTATCTTATGTAGTAGGAACCCAGGTAGATGATTCACCAAAATCCATCCACCCCCTGTGTTGCCTCGACTTTCGCAGTTCTGGATGTTGTCATTCTTTTGTAGCTAGTTTCTCACACTCTTCTATGTAAACATAGCTATGTTATTGTAACTGTATCTTATCATTTGCATTCCTTTCTCCTGGACACAGAAGTTTGATGGACATTTCCTTTGACCACTGTGATTGAGGGAGGAAGAACTCATTTCCTCCAATGAATAGTGATTTCTAAATGTATATAAAATAAAGAAGGCGGGTCTTGCTCGCCCCTTCCTGCTCTTTCCTCCTTGCTGGTAACAGGTGTCTCTGTCTCTTCTTTTGTGTCGTTACTGCAACACCCCTGGGTATGGTTGGCTGGGTTCTACACTGCCCAATCAAAAACATATCATGCCTGGACTCACAACAACTGTGGAAACAACAGGTGCTTTATCTTACTGTTTTTCATACCTTACATGAGAAAGGACATTCTCACAAGCAGCCCCAGGCAGCAGCTCTGGGCTGCTACACCTCTGTAATACCAGCCAGCGTGTACCTGGTAGTTCTGTTCTCCAGGAGGAGACTGGTGTTTGGGCATCTCTGCACTGGGAATCAACTGACAAGAAACTTTGTATGTAAGAAGGGTCTGAGAAATGTTTCTCACAGAAGCACTGTTGGTTATGGATGTTCTGGATGGGCATACTCTCTGTTTTGGTCCCCCACCTGCAGCCCAGGGACTCTAATTCTTGCTCTTGTTGGTAACCTGCTGTAGGTGCCAGTAGCTCCCAGACTGCTGCGAGAGGAGTTTCCCATTGGAAGGCATCCTTGTCAGCAGGATGAACTCCCTGCTCAATCAGGGGGCTTTGCTGGCCTCCACTGAACCCCACACCCACGTCTTTGCCTCAGCTGACAAAATGCTTTCTCTGGAGGCATGAGAATGCTTTTTTTTAAAGCTGCTATTGACTGCATTCAAAAGACATTTCAGAGTGAATCAGTGAAATAAATTTCAAAGAGACTGAAGGGCTCTTCTGATCCAGTCCTGTGTCCTAATCTGCAAGCCTGTGGAGAGTATGGTGTGTGATTGAGATTGTGCTGAAGTCTTGGACATGAGGTTTTAGTGTTACTAAACAGGAGTAACTCCACTTGCTTGTCTCCCAATTTACGATAAGGGTAACCGAGATCAGCATTTCTTTTTCAGAGATTAATTGTGCCTTGAAAGTGCTTTCTCTACCACAGCACAGCGTGGAACATGCACTTGCTGTCTTTTCTCTCTAAGTTTTTGTAGGAGATGGCACCTTTGTGTGCTGTTGTAACAGCTCCATTGCTTGTGTTTGAATTTTCTTGGAATTACTTGGCATGAATCACGATCATCTCCCTTTTCACCCTCTGTATGTGTAACAAGCCTTGAGAGCACAAAGGCCCTGTGTTACCCGAGCTAAGAAGGGCTGAACACACAGCCTTGCAAAGCCAAACTGGATGATGGAGCTGCTTGTCTGTCTGTAGCCCTGCTTCAGCCTCGAAATCTCACTGTGGTCCATGGGAGGGTCTGTTGGCATCAGCCTGCCGGATTGTACCTCCTGTTAGGAAACTGGTGCTGAAAGGACTGTGTTCATTTCTTGCCCCTTAGTGAGGGGAGTTCGTTGGTTTGTTTTTAGACCATGACACCTCTGTTAATGTTATGGGGCTGCAAATGAGGACTGAGTTTGTAAGGCAGAGGGAGCAGAAGGAATTCTGTGTTTACTTCCGTTCCTGGCATTTTCTCCCACCTCAGTTTCTGACAGCAACATGGAAGGAATTTGTGCACTAGTGACTTGCCCAGAAGCAAAAATTCTTATTTTTTCACTAATGCTTTATTTGAATTTAAGGGATTGGTTATGTTCTGCAATGGCACAAATGCCACATCAATAGTGTTCATTGCGAGAGATCATTATTGAGTGGATCAGATAAATATGGCCTACAAATGTGCTGATTTACTCCAGCTTGTAAAACAAAACAGTTTACGTATACAATTTAAACATTCTTTCTCTTTTTTTTTTTTTTTCCCTAACCACATCCCTTGTGTGCATAATTGGGATTTCCTTACCACCCAGAAGATAGCAAGGCAACTGCTGGGGGTTTGGGCTGCGCTGTAAGCGGGTGCAGCTGGGAGCGTGGCCGGATGCCGCACACCTCCAGCAACACTAGAGAGCAGGCTGACACTGCTGTACTGCCAGCTCAGCCCTGCAATCTGCTGCAAATGTAATAATTGCTCTTTTATTCTTTAATAAACACACGCCACATCATACAGAGAAACAAGGTGAGAGAATGAGAGAGAGGATATTGCATTCTTCCACAAAGGGCAGCTCAGTTTTATTTTATATGCTTTTTTTTTTCTACCAGCAGAACAGTCCTGCTATTTTAAATTACTCTTCCATCTTTCCTCCTGTTCCCCTCCTTTTAGTTAAATTAATGTATTGATTAGAGCCCATTAGTGTGTAATCGATTGTTAATTTGACTCATCTTACAAATCATGTTTATCTTTATCAATATATATATATATTTCACATCTCATTCCTGCAATAAACTGGCAAAAAGCTGGGCATCCAGAATTCCGGCAGAAACTACAACTGCAGATGTAAAAATGCATACTGTGATAACTTATACGCTATTAAAAAAGAGATATAATTTTAAAGAAAATTGTCAGGGAAGCAAAGTAGGATGAATAGACAAGGCTGGAGGGAAATGTGTGACTTTTTTGTTTGGGGCTCTTTTACTTATTTTTTTCTGAACAGACAGGACTGGACATTGTGATAAATGTCACTGAAATATGGTGAACATACTGCTTTGTGTGCTGGTGGTCTGGCACTCCTCACTTGAGACATGAAGCAACTTGTGTACCTGGTCTCATGATCTGTGGTGGTGTCCTTAGGATGCTGCATCCTGGCCACTATGCAAACTTTCTAGTTTTCTGTAGATTTTCTTTCTGAAACAGCGAAAATTGAAATATTTTACATACTGAAAGTATTTTTAAATTTTGAGGCCAGAGGCACATGATACTTTTCAAGGCTAGCAGAGAAGATACTGACATTCAGGCAATAATCATTGTACTTTATGCGGGCAGGATCCATGTAGATACCAACTAATCCCCTCCACTGAGGCAAGTATAGCCAGTATTATTATCCCTGTATTATGGATAAGAAAATTGAGATGAATAGTTAGCAGAAGGGCATGTATTTATAGCAAAGTTAAGATAAATAGTTTAAACTAGTGAACCTTTGAAAACAGTGGGTAGTTACTAATAAAAATTTAGTCCTATTGTTTGCATCCTTTTAAAAAGTGTCTTTTGGAGACTAGGGTTAGACTTGGTTGTGTTTGTTTGCTTTTTTTTTTTAATTTTCCCACTAATATTTATAGTAAAACCTGTGTAAAATAACTGAAAATGCAGTGGTGACTGAATGAAAAGAGAGAAATGCTTTTAGTGAAATGTATTGAACTGTTTCAAACAAAAAATTTCCTTTTCCCAAAAGTCTGAAGTATTTTCCAAACAAGGAATTTTGAAATAACATTTTCTCTTCTGAATCTTACAAGTTCAATGAAAATGTTTTAAAAGGGATATAAAGCCAGAAGGAGTGAATGGGCTGGGTCAGCTTATTCCAACACAAATTCTTTTCAATTTTTTCCCTTTTAATATTTTTCACTCCAGACAGGAGACCCCCCCACACCTCCCCCCTCCCCCCCAGAAAAAAAAAAAAGGCAAAATTGAATCTTCTCACATCTATAGGTGGCTTTATTTTTCTCCAAGTACATTTCAACAGCAGACTCTGTGATCATCTTGTGCTGGGTAGATACAATCCATATGTTTCTCCTTTTAGGAAATATGACTCTTAAAACAGCTAAAAAGTAAAGGCCAGGAAGATTTGCAGAACCATACAGCTTATTAGTCCATAGTCCCTATTGGAACAGACGTTTGTACAGTAAGATAGGCTGTGCCTGTGTGGACACAGACAAATTAGTGTCTAGCAAGCCTGCATGGCTGAAATTTCTCACTGAGAGTGATCACTGGGGAAGTTAGAAGACGGAAGGCCAAACACAACTGAAAAAAATGTTTTTTCAGGACAGCCTTATAAAATTTCTGTAATGTAATCTGAAAAGCAGCATGCTCCTCAGACCTGCTCCTAAATGGAGATGTTGGATCACTTATACTGGCATCCAGGGAAATTTTGTGGGAATGGTTGAAGTTTTGAATGAGAATCATGCACAAATTGATACATTTTCTGTAGTTCAGGCTAAGTTTTGCCAAGTGTGTTTTAGTCAAAAGAACTGAGTCTAACTTTGTGATAGGAGTGTTGTTGATCTGGTGGAGACAACTGCTGTGTCTCTGATCTATGACCATCCAGCCTGTTCTGGCTGTTGGAGGAAACACTCCTTTAGTTGCTCCCTAAAGTAAAACTGCACAGCCAGTGCCTGTGGACACCACCAGGGCAGGTCTGATGTTCTCCTTCAGGACCTGAATCTTTCTGTCAAATTTCTGCAAGCGTGAAAATGCAAGAGTCCCCTCTGTGGTTTGTAGGAAGTGCTGGGATATCTGTGCCATTACATTTAATCTGATAAACCCAAGCTGCAGAGCTGGATCCAGCTCTGAAATGTCCTTTCAAGTTCCTTATGGCAAGGTCTTTAATTAGCACTTGCAGAGCATTGAAATACCATGACACTGTGCTGCTGCTAATGAAAATAAATCTGGAGTTGTGTTCCTTGGTCTGTTAACATTTGCAGTCGTCAAGTCTGAGCCAGACTGGGAGCTGCAGCTCATGTGTAGGTGAAACTGCAGTGCATCAGACACAGACCACAGCGAAACATGGAAGCATAACCTGAACTTCCAGCCTGGCAGAATCAGTGGGGCAGCAACTGCAGTGCTGCCCATCCCTGAGCTGGCCCTGCCAAAGGGCCTTGCTGTCCTGGCAGCTTCATCCATGTTGGGATGCTGCTCGTCCTTCCTTAGAGGCTGCCTTAGGGCTTGACCTGCCAAGGTTACAAAGTTGAGGATAATTTAGCTAAAATACTATTTAGAAAACTGTGGTGATGAGAAGAAAATGGCAGCAATGCAGCTGTGATAAGTCTTTGAGTTTAAACTGATTTTGGGGCACCAGGATTTTGGCCAGTGGCTTCAAATAATCAGTGTTTCAATGACATGGTGAGGGAACCATCCTCCCTGTGTCTCTGGCTGAAGGTATTTGTAGCCATCTTCTCATGTATGGGACTTGCAGGAGAGGAAAAACTGAAGTGTTCCTTCTCATCTTATTGTATTGTAGTTATTTTTTTCTAAATATAAACAGATAAATATGTAATACCAAAAGGTTTAACTTGGGTGAAATGTGAGAGAAGGTGGAGAAAAAGGCTTTCCAAGCCAAAAGGAGTGCAAAAATATTTGTGATGTATTTTAGTCTTTTTTATTTCCTTTTGGCTTGTTTGTCTTGTGGTGTTAGTGGGATAGGCCCTACCAGTTTTGCTGGTGTGTATTTGTAACCCAGGAATGTTTTTTGGCAGATGTAAAATTAGAAACAAACTTCATGTGTTCTGCAGTGCCCTCCAGTGCTACAAAGGACAGGAACAGAATATGTGGCTTTGTCAGGATGACTCCAGGAAACCACAAAGAAACAGAGATTAGAAACAAAATCAGGGAAATAGATAAATAAAAAGGAAATAAACCCCCCTAGCAGATGCTGCACAGCCTGGGAGGGGAGCACAGGGCAAAGCCCCTGCCGTGTGAATGGGAGCAAACAATGGAGCCCTCGGTGCGACGGGAAAGAAGGGCACGTGATTTGGGGTTGTTTTCAAAGAAGTGGTTCCAGGATTTGGAGGTCAGATGATGCTCCAAAATTTACCTGTCTATTTTCAGATGTGAATAAATGAAGTGCTGCTCCCCTCCCCCCGGCAGGGTGGGAGTGCTGAACACTCGGCCCATCAAATTAAACACAGGCAGGTTTTCATTTCCAAGCCTGCATGTTTGGAGATGATGGATGGTGAGATATATGTCTCTATAATGAAGGTTTCATTATGAATTTTTTAAAATGTGCAACATGGCTCTTCATTTCCAAACAAGAAGTGCCATCCCCTTTCCTGTAGCTCTTAGATCGAATATGTGTGATATTGCCAAAGGAAATGATCAAATAACCACTGAATATATTGATTTATTATAAAGTTATATTTGTTTCAGTTTTACTGCAAAGCTTCAGAAAACCTGAATGAAATAATAAAATGCATAAATAAAAATAGGGAGGGGTAGTGGTAGGGTAATTAGAGAGAAATGATCAGTGGGATAATTTGGTTGCAACTATTCATGAAAATATAACTGGCTTTTCTCTGTCTTGTTTATGCCTGCAAATAGCCAAGTGATCAAACTGACCCAGCTTGAACACTTACAGAAAGTTTGAGTAAAGAATGTTCAGAAGCCACTCATAATTCTGGAAACAAAGAAACGAAAACACCCCTACAAACAAAATACCTTGAGGTCATTATGCTCTGCATAATGGTGAGTTTTCCCAATTGCAACAAAAATACTGTGTAGTGTATCCATATGATAAAGATTGATGACCAGCAACAATCGGTGTGTCATATATGTGTATATATATAGACTTCAACTCACATAATCTCCATTTTTAATGTTGGCCAAATCTAGGACATATTTGGGTGGATGGAGAGTCACAGGAAGTCTATCATAAAGGATTTTAAGCCAAAATGTTCAGCCAGGAGATCTGGACTGCCTGTAGAATTGGTCATGTGTGGAAAAGATTAATTTGAGAGAAACAAGGGGCTGTGGAAATACCTGCAGCCTAAGGGATGGGTTATTGCCCCCGAGTGATAACTCTGAGAGGGATGGGAGGAGGCAGTGCAGTGTTGGGGAGAGGTGCACTCACACAGCTATCCCATGATTTTCCTGAAATTACCAACCCAATTTCATGTTAACTGCTTTTCACCTTTCCTTCTCTCCGCACTCTCCTGATTTTTTTACTTCACTTTGTACATGTGTGTGCAGTATAGAAGTGTCCACATCTCCTTAAACCTCTCTCTCTGTCACTGTAAATGTTGCCCTCTGAATGCAAGAAGGACTTTGGTGACCCAGTTTTGTGTAGCATCAAAATGTGAAAGTTCAAATAGCATTTTGTGATTTTTCTGGTAATACCATCCACAGCCTTTAGTGCCCTTACCCCGCACCTGGAGGAGTTCTAGGAAAGAGGGAGAGTTCTAGGAAAAACCCAGCAGCACCACTTTTCTCTGCCCCTGCAGCGCTGCCCCCCATTAAAAACACATTATGCACTAACACTAAGAGGATAAATTAAAACCACCCAGACAGCTTTAGGTTCTGCATTTGAGTTTGAAGGCAGCTAGTGGAGAGCTGAGCTTTTGCTGTGGCTGGGTGTGCTCATGAGCACAAGTTGAGATCCTTGTAATACTGTCCTAGTGCCCACAGTCACAGTCACTAATTATTTTGCCTTTTGCTTTTTAGTGGAGTCTCAGTTCTACCTATCTGAAGTGGACCCTCCGCTTTAATGTGGACTTTCCCACTTTACCCATCAGTGGTTGCAGTGATGGATTTTTGTCTCAGCAAGATTTCTCTGTGCTGTTTCCTGCAGAGGCCAGTGAAGGAATGGGCTCCTCTAAAGGAGTCTGGCAGGAGCCCCTGTCTGACCTGCACACAAACCCTCCACAGACCCTGCCCCTCCTTGCTTAAGCACAAAATTGACAGAGTACATCTAAATATCATCATCTGATTTTGCCTCCAAATTTTCTGGTATTCTCTGGGAGATTTTCTCTGCTGGACAGTCTTATCCTAGGAGGAGAGGATCCAAGTAATTGATACTAGTCTTAAAGAACTTTAATTTTTTGCTTTCTTTGAAAGTTGATTAAATGCAGCTTGTCATCCCGCTCCTTTTTAGAGAAGCAATAAACGGTACTGCTGTCACTAGGACAACACATCTCAGAGCGTCTTCCACTGCTGTGGCATACACAAATACTCATTCTACCTAAGGGGTGCAAGAACTGGTGGAAAAAAAAGTCTAATAAGAATTAGAAGCCTATAGACTCATAATAATATTTAGTCTATAATAATTAGAAGCTTGCAAGAGAGGTCTAGGTTAATCAGTACAGGATGGAAGGGAATACAGGAGATTGGGGAACATAATTAGCGGCCAAGACTTTTGGCTGACAATTTGCCTATCCCTTCTATCAATGTCCCTCATCAGGCCATTCACTCACATTGGTTATATGAAGAAGTTTATATGGAGACGTTTTTACCATGTTGGCCACAAAGAGCTGCAAATCCATTATGCAGATGAAGTTGGATCATAGATATATTATTTAAGGGAGGAAGAACAAGCAAGAATATTATAAAGCTCTTTTATACATTTATTTCTGTGAAAAAGAGCTTTAGAAAAGGTTTTTTTGAAAAAGATTCTCTCTGAAAAATTGGAGTCCTGACAAAAGAGCTAACACAATCCATAGTGGACTATCTTAAAGATGCCATTATAGTCATCTTAGGGAATGTGTATTTTTGAGCTCTTTGAAATGTATATTCTGCACTCGAGGTCTGATAAAGTGAATTATTGACAGGTAAAGTTGTAGTCTGCTTCCAAGTCAGTAGTTACTTGTTTTTCTTGTACTAATAAGCATCCCATACGTTTTTAAAAAGGAAAATTTATCCTCTCATGTGAGGTACTGATGGGTGGAGAACTTTACCTGAAATAACAGTGCTCAGAAGTTAGTAGGAATTAGAGCTCTTTGAAAAATGAAACCCCACTTTCCCTAACAGATGACTGGGACATGATGATTACTGCTGTATATAAGTATATGAAATAGATCTGTTCTATTTTATTTTTTTCAAACCATGTATAAGTGTTGAATGCTGTGTCCTGAAAATGTAACATTAAATTATTGGAACTTACAGAATTTACTCTCATGGTGCTCTGTTCTCCCCAGGTCACTGTGATGCCGGTGCTGTTACCACTACCAGCTACAGCCATCCATCAAGTCCAAAATGTTTCTTTGACCCTCTTTATTCTCCTGAAGAAAGCAGCCAGGTTAGAAATGCTGCAGGGCTCCAGCAGCGAGGTATTGCATGTTTGTAACATAAAACTTGGATTAAGTCATTTTGAGGGGGGGTAACATTCCCATTAAGGACGGTTGGTAGAACTTGGCTGTGTGTCCAGTGTACACCTGGAATTTGGCTGTTGCCTGAAACTCCCTGTGAGCCTCTGGGGCTGCGCTGCCAGAGAGAGCAATTGAGACCTGCAGAGTGGGCAACTCCTTACCTGCCACCCTAGGGAAGTGGCAAATACTTATTTTTTTGGTGTTCAATCAGCCTTCCAGCCTGTCCTGGAAAAATTGACTGTTGAGCTGTGGCACCTTCACCAAAATGTTTGGTGGTTTATGGACTGTCTTCTGGGAGTGGCTTTACATAACAATATTTTTATTAACATTACTATTGCTATTATTATTGTTGTTGCTGATATTATTATTACTTTCAGAATACCTTCCCCTAGATGATCTTTCCTCCATTAGTCCTCTTTTGCATCCCAGAAGAATGTAAGAAATGGGTTTAGCTACCACAGGAATCCTCTGCCTCAAATAGAAACTGCAGCACTTGGTGCTGCTAGTGAAAGCTTTGTAATTGTGTGTGTACAGAGGCTGCTGGCACTGCTTTCTATTAAGGTGTTCCCATTTCATGCCCAAATTGTTGATAACATAGATGAACAACAGTTGTTTACTTGTAATTAGAAGGCTGTGGGCAGCACTCTCCTGCCTTGCTGCTGATTGCAATCTTTTCCTGTTCAGCACACGTCTGTGCAACAAATCCAAGAGTACTCAAAGCAGGGGATGGCTGCTGGGGATGAAGGGTGCCTACTGCTGCAATGCACATGTGGCAACATGGGAGAAAGGCAGAAAAGTTATTAGCAGTGAAGGCGTGGAGCCATGGGCCACCAGCAGGGCAGATTAGAGCTAGCATGAATGTGCCCAGCTGGGCTACAGCCTGACATCAGCATCTCCTGGGGACACCTTCCAGCACAGTAAACTCTCAGGGATAAAGTTAGCTTCATCTTATCTGACACTGGTGCTGGGCTGGAAGTGCAGAGGGTGTTCTTGTGGAAAGAAGGAGCTTTTAACCAGCCAGCAGAGTCACAGATGAGGTCATGTCATACACACCCTCTGTCTGAAATTTTAACAGACAAATGCCACTGTTGAGCATGGACTTATGTGTATTTTGAACCCACAAAGGCTTTAAAAGTGTGCACATTCATTTTGTACATGTTCTTCAAGCTCTAATGCGATGCAACATAACCCTGTGGTGGAGCCCACTGAAAAATGCCCTCCCTGCTGTGAGGGAGTTTGTGTGATGCTGCAGGGAGCTGGGGAGAGCTGCTGACATGAGCTACTCCTGCCCAGGGGACAGAGCTGGCAGGACCTGCTGAGTCTGGCCAAAAATGCAGTGTTCTCCAGCAGCCTCCCCATGTGTGGTAGGTGAGAGCTCTTTGGGCACAGGGAAGAGCTGCAGTTGGTCACATCCAGACCTGGCACTGGTGCTGTGGTCACACCTGGCTCCTCTTGACAGAATTGTCTTCTGCCTTGCACAGCTTAAACTGCCCTGCTCAGCTGCTACTTCTAAATAAAGTTTGTATGTGCTTTGTACTGAAGCTATTGCAAACTGTTTTCCCTTGCAAAGAGATTTTTGTCTTGGATCTCCTTAAAATCTTCCAGAAACCTCTATCAGTGACTGAACTAAACTATGGCTTTTATTTGGTTAATTTTACAATTTGGCAGAATTATTATTTTTTTTAGTCTTTGCTCTTGTAAATTATGATTTTGATTGTCACTTGTTTTCTTTGGGAGGTTTTGTTTCAAAACATAAATCTATGTATTTAGCTGACTGAGGAGGAAGTACAAATTTTATTAGCTTACTCTCAAGAGTGTAGCAGGATATTGTCCTGTCACAGGAATTCCTTGGTCCTGAATTTTTAGCGAGACAGGAAAAGCAGTGAGTGTAGGGCAGGAAGGAGACACCCGACTATCCCCTACCCTTAGTAGGTGGAAAAAGAGCTCTGGGATGACAATCCCTGTGTTACCTTTCTGAGAAGAGCTTTAGCTCCATGTGACATCCCTTCCACTTTAAGTAGCCCAGAGACATTAAATTTAAGATGACCTCAGTTTTCTTACAGCTCCTTCAGTCTCTTTGCTTTCCTGTCTCATCTTGCTCCTCCTGGAATATGCTGGAGGTGGCAAAGCAAGGTAAAGACACACAAGAGTATTTTGGATGTGGCTGTGTTGGCTCAGGGTGTGTGGAGCACCTGCGGTGCCGCGCACACGGAGTGTGCTGGCCCAGGCTCCTGCTGTGGTGGTGAACACTGGGCAGGACAAGGGGCTTCAAGCTCTGCTGATCATTACACTGATCCCTGGTGAGCTGGCAAACGACCTTGCTCACAGTGTGTAAATAGTGGCCCAGGGCTGCTCTGGATTCATGTCCAGGGATCCACGGGCACAGAGAGTGGCTGTGCTGCCGCACTGGTGTCCACCACTATCTCCCAATCAGTGCAGAACCCTCGGGCTTTACTCACTGCCTTGCTCCTCAATATTGTGCTTTCATTTTCTGCTCTTGCACAACTTACAAGATAATTAAAATTGGCTGACATCTGGAGCCTTTAAAAGAAAAGAAAAAAAATTAGTGGTATTCCTGAACTCCTTATTCAGAAAAACCTTGCATTGATTTCAAAAGCACATTCTACAAGGGCTGCTGGATTGGCCTCTACAGTACATTGGCTGGTGCCTGAGAAATAAAGAAAAGCCCTTGACTATTAGTGGGTTCTGCTGTAATTCAGAATAATACCAGATGTTTCATTATGTATCAGCCGGCAATAAAACTGCTTCTTTGAGCTATTGAACAAAGACAGTTGACAAAAGTAAAATTAATGTTGTGTCTTTGATCTCATGTTTTAAATTTGTCTTTTATAAATAGTGATGGGTTCTGGTTAAAAACACTCTAACAATTTGTTAAATATGCAAATGTCTGAAGTTTCTTAGCAACAGAACAAATAAGTGTTTTTCTTCTAATATAATATGTATGCTAGTTTAGTAAGCACACAATAAGTTAATTAGGCTGCGGTTAGGTATTATTTGTAAATGTCATATTAGCATGCTGTTTTGTTTCTTTGTTGCAACCAAAAGCCTCAAACTCACTGATGTCACTTATTGCATGTTGTTTTTTCCTCTAGTTCTGAAATGAGTTTATTTTTTTAACATACTTGTGGGCAGAATAATGATTTATTGAGTTGTGTGTTTATTATTGTTTTGCTTGGTTGTAATGTCTCATTGTCTTTACATTGTTAGCAATGTTAGAGATTTTACAGGGAAAAATCTAGGAAAGTACACATTACATGTGTAATATAGCTGCTGCAGTTTACTATGATTAATGTCATTACAATGAATACCAAATGAATTAATAATGATGAGGCCATTTAATTTTAAAATGTTGGCATTTGTCTAAGTGCTGCTCTGAGAGAGGGTGGAGGAGCTTGGCACGGCAGGAATTGGACGAAGCAGGATTTTTGCTGCCAGCATCCAAGCAGCTTGTTTCTCTCCAAACAGTTGTGGTCAACTGTTAACATATTCACTGCCAAGTAGATTTATCTAAATCTAGGGAACCTTTTCCTATGACTGTAAAATTTCACTTTATAGGCTTGTGTTTTCCACCTCCTCTAGCAAAGTTTTCTGCCAATAGCTCTGCTACTTCCATGGTCTTGCTGTAGCAGGTGGGGAGAAATCCTAGGCCAGAACACCTCTGGGTTACTGGCAAAGGTCAGGGATGAGCAAACATATTCCTGCAAACAAACAAGCAGGAAGTAGCTGTCGTGTGAAAATTTTGGAAGTTTGAAACATTCAGATCAAAGCTCATTGGTAATCTGTGAATGCTTCCCTGACAATCTTGAAGCACATTTTGAAATGTCTTAATCCCTATTGCAGTGGTCCTGCAGTGCTTTGTCAGTAGGGAGTAGTTTTAGATGACGTTTTTTTTTCCTGGATAAAATACCGGGAAGAGCAGACTCATGAATTGCTCAGTTAAAACACGTGGAAGACAATGGCTGATCATAGAGGGCAGCATGTGCAAGTCGCTGTGTCGAGGCAGCTGAAACCGAGCCCTGGGACTGGATGAGAGATGCCTGAGGAGAAACAGCCCCGGCTCTGTGGCTGTGGGAATGTTTCCATCCACATTGAGAGAGTTATTTTTGCCAGGTCTGAGCATTTGGAGATGGATTTTTATGCTCTGTGTAAGGACACTCATGCATTCTCATGGCTTCAGTTTTCAAGGGGACAGCAGAATCTATCCATTAGATCCTTGCTGTGTGCCAGAGGATGAAGACAACCTCTGAATTTTTATGGAACAAAGAGGTTTTTCTGACATATAACATAGGTTGCTCCTGCCTCTCTAGTCTGGCAGGTGAAAGGTCACAAGGTTGTTGCCATTATTGGAAATCACATCCTGCCATTAGTGCATTGCACTAAACTAGATGGACATTCTCTGTCTCCTACCTTGGTTTTCAATTGCCTTTTTTCTCACCGGATCATCTCATTTTGCACTAGTTTATATTGTCTTTTGATCACCTAAGCACTGGAAAATCATTAGCAAGACAGTCACTTCCTATTATGTCCATAGACCAAATGCTAAAAAGTTGAGCAGACAATTCTGTGGAAGGAGAAATCCAGCAGAAGTGGGATATGAATGCCAAATTGATGAGAATGGAGAAAGTAGTTGGAAATCAGTTGCCTCCCTAAGGTGTTGAGGTTTCAGGAGTATTTGACAGCGTTTTTCCAATTAGTCTTCATTGTTCACATGAGAAAATGCTGCCAGAAAATGCCTGTAATTGTACAATTCTTTTCAAAATTCTTTTTAAACATACACAGAAATCTAATAACAACTCTGAGGTGATAAGGACTCCTCTGCTTTGGAGCTGCAGACTTATCCTTCATTGCCTGTGTTTTGTAGCATTTCTGGAGATCAGCTAAGATCTCTAATGAACCTTTTGACATTTTCAGCTCATTTTTGATAGTTGTGCCTTAGTTGACCCATTCCATGGCACCTACTAGTGGAGTCATGGTACCATTCTGGTGCCTATTGCAGTACTCATCACTGGGGTGATCAGCTCTCCTTCGTGTTTCCTCATAACTTCTGTTCATCTCCCATCATCTTCTGTGTCTCTCCAGACACTATTCCCAGTAGCTGCACTCCCATCATTGCAAGATTTGCTTGAGAGGCTGATACCCAAAGGAGTCACTGAGCTGCTTTCTTATAACAAGTAATTGGGCCCCTTCTCTTTACTTTTAAGCACCAGGCACATCTTTCTCAAAGCTGTTTCTGATGTACAGTAGCTCTAATGATTTACACAACTGTCTGTTAACCTGAGAGACATTTTGGATGGCCTGTGCCAAATGTAACTTCATAGAGTTTTTCTTGCTTTCTGGCCTCTGCAGGCTGGGAGAGGGGAGGAATGGATGCATCACCACCGTTTGCCTGTGCTGATTAGGTGTGGTGGAGTACTTGGGTACAGCTTTAGCAGCAGTATAAAATTTTTAACAACAGTGTAACATTTGGATCCCTATCAGCTTGTTGCAATCTTCTTACTGCAACATCTCTGGGAGCTGAAGGTCATTGGACTTCTGTTTCTTACAAAAATTTCATCACATCAGCAAAGCAACATTATTATCCTGGGAGAAAATGTTATGAGCATCTAGATTAGCCCCCTGTGTAATGCAGGGTTTATGTTTTCACTGCGGTACCCACAAGCTCTCAGCTGAATTAAAGCATGCTGGGTGGTTTATTTCCTAGGAATCCCAGAGCATATTGAATGATGGACCTCCTTCCCAGTCATCTGTTCACTTTATTAATTATCTTAACCAGTAATTTTATCAAAAGCTTTTAATTTTGGATGAATCTGAAGCCTGTGTTGCAGGCTGGCTGGTTTTCCCCTCCCCAGGGATCATGGAAGGGCCATCCACAGCAGTCTGCACATGTTTCAGCAAAGGTAACCTGTGCAGATTGGGTACCTGCCCTTTGAGGATGGAGGCACAGACAGCTGTGGAACCTGCCAGCTTTGAGATTGTGTTTATGAGCAGGAGTGCAGATGGGAGCTCTGGAGAGAGGAGCTATCATGGGGCTTGGCAAAAGTAAATGCCCTGAAGAAGTGAGCAATGACCCCTCTGTTGTGTGGCTGTTTCCAGCTGCCTCCTGTCCTTGTAAGAAAAGGAAGAAGGGTGGGATGTGGCCCTGGCTTGTGAACAGCCCTCTGGCTCTGCATACAGATGAGCAGCACAGGATTCTACACGCACATTGGGTAATATCCTAAAATCCAGCTTAATGAAAAATCAAAGTTCCATAATAAACCACCGTCTTTCTAATTTAATCAGAGATAACCTGGGTGTGCCCTTCTGCTTGAGTCCCTTTGTGGAGGTTTGGGTGGTTCTGTCATTTTGGCCAGTATGGTTTTATTCCTTCCTCCTTAGGGCTGATGTCTGTCCCTCTGTCACTCTCTCTTCCTTTTTCATACTCGGACTGTAGTGCCCTTGGCTGTAAGATCACCTCTGCCCTGTGCTGAGGTGGCACAGAATGTGATACAAGTGTGATTCCTGGCAAGGGCTCCTAATGCTGACAAAGGGAGGATCACAAACAGGTGGAGTTTTTGAAAGTTCATAGGAACAGTTTGCACAGGGAGTCTTTAAATAGAAAATACTTTGCTTTCCTTAATTCTGTGCAAAGCAAATCCAACTTTCTACTAAAGCATGTGGGATTTTTATTTACTTTGTTGGTCACAGAGGAAAGGAAGTTTTACAGCATGTGCTCATTGAATTCCGATAAACACCCAGCAAGCGCTATATATGCTAATTAAGAGATAATGTTAATGGGCTGAAATGTTGTCACAGGATTAGGCTCTCCTGCTGCCACCAAAAATGTTGGGGCACTTATCAAAGCAACAGTTATGGATGTGGAAGGATAGTTCGTTCCCAAAGCAGGTAGCAGGGACTGCGGCGTTGGGAAGGAGGTGCCTTGGGCTGTGTGAAGCAGCGAATGGAGAGGGAGCCGGGTGCCCGACGGACGGACGGACAGACAGACGATGGTGTGACAGACGCCGAGCTATTGTTGTCCTGCCCCGTTCCCACCGGATGCGGCAGGAGCCTTTGTCTGCCGCAGCCAGGCGGGAGGGGGCTCGCCACAAAAGAACAGTTTGGTTAAAGCGTTCCGGTGTTTTATGAATAAATTGGATTCTACTTACAGCATTATTAACCTGCTGTATTCTGACGGGCTTAGTGGGAGATTATCGTGCGCTTGAACAAATCAGTATCTACAGATCCACACAAATACTGGGTTTTAACAAAAATATACTGTGATTAAGGCACACAGCGGATCAAATTCAGCCCCGACTTACACCAGGTGCAATCTCATTGATATCCGTGGGTTAAAAAGCAATTTTTACAACTTAAAGCAATCAGAAATCAGCTTAGTGTACAGACTTACTAGACCAAAATAAGGCCCAAGAGACGGTACGCTAAGCTGATTTCTGATTGCTTTAATTTTTTTAAACTTTTATCAAAGATTAATGGTCAATTATCTGGCAATCTGATTTTCTGGTACAGATTCCATTTGCATAATTTCATAGACACTTAAAATATGACCAGACTCTAATCAGTATGAAATGGGTTGAAGCATGGCTTGGTATGGCTGATCAAAATCAGTCACAATCCCTGTAAATATGTACTATTGCTGTAGTAACAAGGGTGATTTTAATAGGCTGTCGTCTGAGCAGTAAACAATTGGTTTAGATCTTTTTTTTTTCTTCTCTGCATGGCTAAATATAACTCTAGGGCTAATAGGCAAAACTGTGCAGTGGGAACTTGCTTTCTTTCAGGTTTTTCATTATGTGCTTGAGCACCACTGTTTCCGCAGATATTTCTGCCATTTATTTGCTTCTGCAACCATACTTGCAAAAAGGCCCATCAAACTGCATGCATGGGTTACAGTGAAAAATGCTCTGCAATATTTGCCCCTACAGTAGTCTTTACCTAACTCAAATGAGTGTGGAGCGTTGCTCTTTTGTAATATGTATGCAGGTCTCTGACTGAGACATAAAACCCACCATAACCAAAACCAAAAAAGTCCAAAAAAGCTTATGCCCTAGAATTAGGGGAAGTTGCTTTTCCCAAAGAGGGCTGACAGTGTGCTTTATGAATATTTCATGGCAAGAAAGGATACTCAGATTCTCTCCTTCTGCTCCCTGCATACATTGAGGGCCAGAAGATGCTCTGGTAGCTGGATGGAACTACTGGGATATGTCCTCTAGAGAGACACACAGTTTTGCTTTTGGAGGTCTCAAGAAATGAAGAATTTACCATCTCTTTTGATCATCTGATCTAGTGTTTAATTAGTCTCCTGTTCCAATGTGTTCCTTATTATTGCTTATATTCTTATTTTCATGCCTTACCTTCAGCCTGCCCAGATTATCTCTGGTAGCTGGCTGGGATACACTGTGCTTCCTCTGTCTCCTTTGGGTTTAGCTGAACTGATCAAGCCCCTCAAGGAGCCATGAGTGTGGCATTTAGTGGTGTGCAGTGCATCTGTGTTGGCTTTAACCCAGTTCACACAGCAACAAAGGCAAAGGAGACAGTAAAAGGCCAACTACAGGATGCAGCACGTGGTGGGCAGGCTTATGTAGTCAATGCTGTGACAACTTTCTTGGTGTTACCAAGCCAAACCAAACATTCCCACCCCTTGCTGTAGTGCAGACTGAAGTGAGACATATTGTGCTGCTCTTATGTGTTCAGGCTGTTTGGAGAGGGTGGTGCTCTTTAATCTTCCAAAATTTGTTCCCAAACAGGAGCCAGGGATTCTGCTGGTGTCCTTGTCATGGTGCTTTGCTGTTGGGTGGCTGCTCTTTCTCACTTGAAGATTAATTAGGAGGGATTTTAGGCTGAAGAGACTGAGAGCTGGGGTGTCACCAGTTTTTAGTTGTCAGGACAATCTGCTGCCTTGGAGGATGAACTGTTTGACTGGCAGGTCCTGGAGATACCTCTAAACCCAGGGGACTCTGGTGCCCCAGGAATATGTAGTTTGTGAGGGTTCAGCTGTGTGTCAGACTGCCTGGGATGTTGGGGAAATATGTTTCATGTCAGCCAGAGATTTGGGGGTACGGTGGGAGGGTTTAAAATGATGAAAAAAGAAGTGGGGGCAAGCAAGAGTCCACTGGTTTCATCCCCTTTGGTAAATCAGTGTCTGTTGTGGTTAGGTGTCATCAAAAAGGACCAAGCAAATTGGTGGAGAATATGAAAATAATCTGATCATCTTTCCATCTCACTACCTGTGAGACAGCTTCTGCTTGTGTACAGGGAGCTGGCTGGGGAGGATGCTCATGTCTTCTAAATCTTTTTGACCTCGTTGCAAACTTTTCAAGGATGTGAGTTATAAACAGCCAAAACTTTCATATTGGCCCAGTCTTTTCCATTCTGGTTTATCCATAAATACTAATATTTTATAAATCTGGAAGTTAATGCAGGATGTCTTTCTTCCTATCTTCTGCTATTTTTATAGGTCACAATGCTCATTACTCATCTGTTCCATAAGTACATGACGCACATACACAGAGAAATGGGTCAGGAGAAAAGCTAATTTCATTGGAAGACATGCACAAACTTTGGGGCTCATTTTATTTGGTGTTTTTTCTTTTCAAATCCTGGTTAGAGTTTTAAACCAGGTGACCTTTGGAACACAAGGAGTGCAGGACTAGCAGAGTCCACCTTCCGTGGGTCTCTGAATCCTACACCAGTGACTGCCAAAGACAAACAACAAGCTTGCTTCAAATGCTGGCATAAAACAAAAAGAGGATTCCTAGATCAGAGGACTCAAATTGAAAGAAACAGTAAATGAGCACATTTTTGGTTATTAAAAGTATAAGAGTTCTTGTGTGTAAACTCCCATTCACTTCTTTCCAACAGGGACCCTCTTGCAGAACATTCTCCTCCTGGTTGTGTTCATTTCTTTTGTTGTTTTGCATCTCTTTAGGGGTAGGTTTTTCTGTGCAGCATACTACTGATGTTTTCTTCCAAAACACAAACAATAGGAAGAGAGATGCCTTATGGGAAAAAAAAACAAACAACAAAACAAAACAAGAATTATAAAGACATTTGTAATTTATTTTAGGACTTTGGAGCTGTCTGATAAAGTTAAACAGAAGTCCATATATACAACACTACTGTAGAGTGCAAAGAACAGGAAAATATCAATCACAATGATTAAGAGAAATTAATTTTTTATCTTCATCCTCCATTTAATTCCACAAGGCTTTTTGCAAAGATGTGAGTGGGTATTAAGGATCTGAATCTGACATGGTTTAAATTCTGGATTATTCAGGGTCCTCTACCAGAATTATATGGTGGTGACTGGGTTTCTGAGATGGACTGAAGATTTTGTTTTGACCCTGTCAAAGACCACTCCTGGTGGAAGTCTCACTTATATGAAGGTGATGTTGCTATATTCACTGGTATTTTTCCTTGCGAAATTAAGCAACAAAAATTGGTCCTTAGTTTTGGTTTGGTTTTAACTATTATTCTATTTTAAGATATGGTAAAGTGAAATGCAGCTGTGGAGTATTGTAATCTCTGCAACAGTGAGACAAAACCCCCAGCTCAACCCTGTGATATGTGAGTGCTTGCAGTCCTTCTGTTTTTTCTTTTAGAAAAAGAAAAAGTCACTTCTATCATAAGAAAACATCACATTTTAATTTATAAAAATGTCTATTTATAAGCATACATATATATTTAGGTTTATAGCTATATATTTATAGATCCCATATTTTTTAATAATTAATTACAAAAATTATAATTTAATGTTTTCTCACTTGTCCCTCCCCACACACTTCACATGTTAAAGTGTCAAACCTGTGGCTGAGCAAACACTGCTGGCCTGTCAGCTCTGCCTTAGCCGAGCGTGGGGTGAGGGGTCACTGAGCGGGGGCTGTGGGAGTGCCAGGACAAAGTTGTTACTGGTTTGGTACCTGGGGAGATGTGTGTCTGCAACATCCATCAGCCTTCCTCAGGGAATCCCATGTGATTCTGTTAAAGAATAATGGTTTCTTTCTGTTTCTCATTTATGTAAATAAAAGGTGAACCAGAAAAGACATCAATAAGAGTTAAGTGGCAATATCAAGTCAGTTTTACTGCCAGGTCACTCAGTCCCCAACAAATCAAGTAGGAAAAATGTGTCATTTATCAATATAATAAACAGGTATATCGCTCCTAAGCCCAAACAGCTCTCTTGAAACCTCAGAGCAAACAACCCATATAGTTTGCAATATACTAAGCAGGACCTCTCTAGAGTGTTCCTTTCTTTAGCTGCCAGTGGGCAATTAACCTGCTGTGAGCCACGGTGGGATTCAGCAGGTCTGGCTGACTTATCTTGATGTCTTATGAAGGAAAATATCTAGGTTTTCTCTCAGCTTTATATAGGTAAAACTGTGACCCAGGGTTTGGACTAATAATGATCACTAGGAGAGCTTTATGGACATGTTGGCATACCTGGCTGGAAGGCTGAAGAACATGAGTGAGCTCTAGCAGAGATTTCATTCCATCTTCTGGTTTTGGGGGACTTCATTTCTTGCTCCCCTCTGTCTTACCCCTACTCTCTATCTCAAATAAATCTTGTTGAAAAATCATTTTAGCCCTTTGAAATATACTTTCACCCTAGTATTACATGCCACATGTTTGTATAAAAATGTCTTTTGGGTTGTGTTTTCAATTGTGCACATCGCTGCTGTGATTTGCGTGATCAGTCATAACCACTGTTTGTAGAGGGAAAAAGAAATAAACATCATTTCTAACCAGCTTGAGTGACCACAGAAGACAAGTACAACCCCAAGACCAGAATTAATCCCTCTGGACTTCAGGAACTTGAGCATATTGCCTGACTTGGGAGCACAGCTGATCTGGGTTCCTCTAGAGAGGCAGACAACTCTGAAACTGTTTTGGTTGTAGATGGGAGAAACTTTTTTCTCCATTTATTTGAGATGGAGGCCAGAGTGCACACATCCTCATGCCAGGGATTGCTGGGATATGCTGGTTAATTTAAGAAATTATGCAATGGCGGGCAGATGTTTGTGCTCTCCCACAGTGCTTATAGGAGCTTTGTTTCCATAAGAAATTAGGCCAAAAATTTTATTCTGAAGAACAAAACCCAGTGCATTCTGCAAACAAATAGCGTGCACAGAGTTTTCTCTGGGGAGAGGCTGAGGGAACTAACCATGCGACAGATGATGTTCAAAATCCCTTCACAGGCTGCTGCACTCATGACCAGGTGTTTGGGATGCCATAAGAAAAAAACACAGNTTATAGGAGCTTTGTTTCCATAAGAAATTAGGCCAAAAATTTTATTCTGAAGAACAAAACCCAGTGCATTCTGCAAACAAATAGCGTGCACAGAGTTTTCTCTGGGGAGAGGCTGAGGGAACTAACCATGCGACAGATGATGTTCAAAATCCCTTCACAGGCTGCTGCACTCATGACCAGGTGTTTGGGATGCCATAAGAAAAAAACACAGACCTGAAATTTAGGTCTATGCAATGTAACTCAGGTGACATCCACACAGCACTCAAGGACAAGCCCACCAGACACCACCACGGTTCTCAGGAGGGAAAAGCCTGGCACGGCAGTGAAGCTTAGAAAATGATAGTGCATGAAACATTATAGTGCATTGAATTTCATAATTAATAATTAGGGTGGTGCTAATTTGTAATCACTCTTAAAGGTTTGATTTATAGCTGTATCACCTGACCTAAGGGCCAGCAGTGTAGGGGGCAGAGAGTGGCAAGCACTGCAGCGTGCTCCTGAGAGCCCTTGGATTCAGACTTGGGTGTCTTTGTACACAGAGAGCCTGAAGTTCTGCAAAGAAGTGGGGATCACCAGGTCATTGCTGCCTCCTGGTTCTCCTCAGCCCTTAAAATGTCACTTTTGAGCTTTGCAAGTGACACTGATCTCAATGCCGTGTTGAGTGGAGCTCAAGGCAGTGTAGCCTACAATCAGCCTTAGGATTTGGGGTGAAAAGTGACCTAGAGAACATTTTTGTTATTAACTTTTGGAATTGTACTATTGTCCCCGAGACTACACTCCTGCACTGTAATTACAGCTGCTCCATTTACGAAATACCTTGAATTGTATTTGTAGCCTGATTTTTAAATGTGTTTGAAGAGCAAATGAGGTTATATTATTGCTGTAATTGAGAGAAACTAGGACAAATTTTATTAATTTCCTGCCACAGAATACTAAGTCGTTATTTTATGGGAAAGTTCAGGAAGAAGAGTAATATATGTTAAATTTCTGAATTCTGGACAATACTTGAAGAGTTTTACTGGCAATTGATTTTTCTACATGTAAATTGTAATCCTTGATAGGCACATGCGCCCCTGAATATAGTGTCTCCACTGAGATGCACTCACTAAGGGTATGATGAAATAGAAAC
Organism: Climacteris rufus; assembly: GCA_013398175.1. NCBI lineage: Eukaryota > Metazoa > Chordata > Aves > Passeriformes > Climacteridae > Climacteris > Climacteris rufus. Next base: position 665,701 of record VZRZ01001394.1, read on the forward strand.
AGAAGGTGTATCAGCTCTGCTCTGATAGGTGGTGAGAAGCTGGAAATTGGCATTCCTGGCTGTAGAAGCTCCCTTTCCCTCAGCTAAGGCAGCTATTGTTGCATTATCTCCATTATCTAGATTACTCTGAATGCTGAAGGTTCAAAGACGTGTTTAGCATCCATTTATCTGTTTTAAAAAATCGGTAATTTGACATGTGTTTTAAGAATTTATTTTTACACGTTATGAGGATGTGTGTGCTGCAGTGTGCCACTGCACATGTAGCCATGGAGGTCATGGTGTTTTGGGTGCAAAAACATTTGCTTATTAGGACCCTGCTGATCTGCCTGACACAATGTGGTCACTGTATCCCTTCTTTTAAATTGTAGCATCACAGAAACACTGGCTTATGCTGAAGTTGCTGCAGTCAAAGTAGTAACGGCAGTGTAAGAGAGCTAAGAATATATGAGTTGGTGGTAGAACCTTTTCTTCTGACAGCAAGGTTACTGTACAGTGCTTTTAGCCTTTCTTTGTGAGAGAACAGGCAAATAAGTGCCAAGAGGATGCCAGGACAGCAGAACTGCTGCTGCTTGGGGAGAATTTCGACACTTTGTTTTTTTACCACTGTGGGCTGTTCATATTTTGGGGTTTCACAGAGACTCCTTCACTCATCTCCTCACTCCCCAAGTGGCTGTGGGTCATTTCAGAGTTATCTCTCTGCACGTGCAAAGGAGAGATCTCATAAATATAAAGCAGTGCCCTGGAACAGTGGTGCCTCATGTTGGTTGGGTAATGGTCAGGCTTGGTACCTAGCCAGGGCTGGTACCACATGTCTCACTGGAGCAGTTCCTTCTGCTTCTGTTTCTCTTGGTTACTTGTTACTCAAAGGAAAATCAGCTGTCCTGCCTTATCGCTGCTGGGTTTGGATCATGGGCTAGCAGGTTGGTTTGCTGCTGATAAAATTCCACAGCAGAATGGTCCACTCTTAGTATGATCTCAGCTCTGCTTCCAGTAACATTTCTGAGAAGAGCTTTGTTCCTCCTATGCTCCTGTGGGTGTTACAAATGACCCACTTCTCACTCTGGGGAGCTGCTCTGCCAGGGAGACTTGTGCTTCATATACTGTACTGAGCTCCAGGAAAGGTCTGCCGCTCTGACCACTGCAAGAGAGCATTGTCAGGAAGGTCTGAGAGCTGGCAGCAGTGTGTTACCCACCTCACTACATGCAGCACTTGTTCTTTACCGGCTGGGCATGGTGACCAGGCTGACAGAGCTGCCCAGAGTAAATTGCAGATGGTGGCTGTGGAGCTGTGAAGCACATGCTCAGATAAACAAGATTTAACTGTGTCTCATGAATCCCTGGCAGGCTGCTGACTCAGAGCTGCCTGTTGTCCATTTCCTTGTGCACCCAACCCATCACCTTCCCTGCACCTCCTGTGGTTTGTGTAGAGAAAACCTGAGCATGGCAGTGTGGATGCTTGATTTTTCTATTGCGTATAGTGACCAACAGTGGGATTGATTGTGAACTCCTGTCACAATTTGTTTCTTAGCTGTTCAATAAATTTAAGATGTTCCACTAAACAGATGGTGGTAGAGGGCATCTTTTGATGTTGTACATTGGTGATGTTGTGTATTTAAAATTCAGAAGTTAATTGACTTAAATGAATCATCCTAGTCAAGTGGAGGTGATATTTTTTTTTTAAACTACAGTTAGCTTTTGTATGTGTTTACCCTGGAGGCCAGTTCATGTAGGCCACGGTTTTTGAAGGGCCCATGTGGCTGAGAGAACCTTCACTGGGAGGGCTGACAGGTAATAGTTCCAAGTGCCTTCTCCGCCNTTGATTGTGAACTCCTGTCACAATTTGTTTCTTAGCTGTTCAATAAATTTAAGATGTTCCACTAAGCAGATGGTGGTGGAGGACATCTTTTGATGTTGTACATTGGTGATGTTGTGTATTTAAAATTCAGAAGTTAATTGACTTAAATGAATCATCCTAATCAAGTGGAGGTGATTTTTTTTTTTTTAAACTGCAGTTAGCTTTTGTATCTGTTTACCCTGGAGGCCAGTTCATGTAGGCCAGGGTTTTTGAAGGGCCCATGTGGCTGAGAGAACCTTCACTGGGAGGGCTGACAGGTAATAGTTCCAAGTGCCTTCTCCGCCACCCCGGGCAGTCTGGGGGGTGGGCTGGCAGGTTCATCAACCTGGCTGTCTTGTCTGGTAATGCAAAAATTCCTCCAAACACACATCACCATGAGTGAGCTGGTGCCATAGCATGAACTCAGGACTTGCCTAGTAGTAAACTCACACTTACAGCTTTGCTGAATTAAAAAAAAAAAAAAAAAAATAACAAAAACCAATCAACCANCAAACTAACCAATCAACCAAAAACCCCAACCCAACCAACAACAAAAACAACAACAAAAAAATCTGGAACAAAACAACAAAAAATTAATGGTTTTACCAGTGCACATACTGAGTCTGATGGACTAAAGCAAGTTTAAGACCTTTAATTTAATCATTAAACTAAACTCAAGTGGACAGGCACATGAGGTGGAAACATTCTGGCAGTGGTACCTACAACCCCTCCCATAACCTGTAACCTTCCCCATATCTAAAAGCATTTTGCCAACTTGTGTTCCACTCTGCAGATCTGCATTACCACTCCAGTGGGACTAGAGTGGCAAACCCAGCCAGCCAGGGAGTTAATCCATGAATTTCAGCATTTTATAGGTCCTGCCCCATAAAACATCTCTTTCCAGCTCAAACCAAATGGCAGAAATTCACATCTGAGTAGGTGGGCAATGGTTTTGCTAATCCCTTTATAGCAAAACCATGTCTGCTCAAGAAGGAAAGTGTCATGGTAGGATCTGCTCGCTGAGGATCAGGATACAAGCCTGGTGTGAATGTGCCTGAAGGAGTTGCTCCTGGCTGGTTTGGTCAGCGGATCCTTAGTTGTCTGCAGCAGAAGATTCCCATGTGTCCATTGTGGCTCCACTCTCAATCAGTGCCACACAAAGGTGAGAGGGAAAGGCAGACAGCCATCATCTTAGTTCTTAAACCTGCACATATTTAAGATTTAAGGGGTAGTGATTGAACCCTACAATCAGTTATTTTATTACCGAAATGCTGTCCGAGAAAGGGAGGTAATATCTAAAGCACTAGGAAGATGGCAAGGAAGAAAAAAACATTAAAATCTTCTGCTCCGTTTTCTTGAGGTTTCCCCCTCAGGCCCTTCAGCAGGGCAGACATTACCACTGGTTTAGAAACAGTGACGGGGAGTACACCTTGACAGTAGCAGAGCAGTGTTTTAGTGTTTTAAGGTATTTTCTCTTCTTTAGATGAAAAGACAGGCTTTTGGATTCAGGCTAAAAAAAGTATTCATCCTGCTAAGTAGATTGAAAGAGAATCCAGATTAAATAAATCATTAAATCATTCCAGAATGTTATCCACCTGTTCTGGCCTGTAATTTATTTTCAGATGAACAGTAGGTAAAAACAAACAAACAAACAAACCAAAACAAAAGCAATAAAATGGCAAAAATAATTTTCCTCTAACAGATGCTTTGACCCTGAAATGACACCTGGCCTGGAGAGCTGCTTGTGCAGCTTTTGAGATAATTTTGAACTAATTGTTCCAATCTGTTGCTCCATAACCTCAATATCCACATCATGCTAAAACTTCTGTTGTAACCACCTTTGAAAAGGGATCTCCAAGGGGGTTTTTTTTGCTGCAAAGCCAGTAAAAGTCATTCCTTTATTGTGGGATGGGAAACCTGTAGGGGAACAGGACATCTGAGGGCACAGGCAAATACCAGCCAGCTGGGTGTGAGGGGCTCAAACCATTTCAGTGGCAGGGCCACTCTCCTCATGTGCCTGTGCAGAAATAAAGGAAGGTTTACTCTCTCCTGTGTTCCTTAAAGGAGTATTGTGCTTCAAAAAGTTGGGAACCACCAATCTGGGTAGTTACTTGTGTTGTCCAGACGTTCTCATGACTCACAAATGGTTCCCTGTTCTTTCTAGGAGAGTGCCAGTGTGTTTTGAGCTGCCCGTATTGGGTGGCGATGGCAGGGAGGTGGGGTGACCAAGGACCAGAGGTGGAGGACAGCAGCAGTACTGGGAGATTGGGGAAGGTGGTGAAAGATGGTTATTGTCCCACTCTTCCACACTTCCTCTCTCCCAGACGCAGCTGAAGGCAGATGCAGTCCAAGACCCCGATCTCATGTGTCTCTGGTGTATATTTAAATAGATTTAGCCAGCTCGTTTGTTAATTTTTGGATGAATTCTCCCACTTGCTGAATGCGACAAGGGTGAAGCAGGAATCCCCGGCAGCAGCCCGTCTGTGGAGGGGAGAGGGGGCAGAAACCCTCCGCCAGCGGTGTGGGGAGGGGGCGGGGGCTGCTCGCTGCCTCAGCCCCCACTTTTCGGGGCTTGCTCCGCTCGTCCGTGGATCCGGCTGATAAAGTCCAGCTCTGGGAGACTCACTGCGGGCACCAGCCCGTCGCTGCGCTTACCTGGGGGCCGCGCACCGGGGCCGCTGCCCCCGCGGGGAGCGGAGCCGGGCGCGGAGGTCACCGCGGGGGCGCAGGAAGGGCCGGGGGTGGCCGGGGAGCCGCGCCGTCTCGGCCGCACAAAGCCGCCTTTTCATCGCGGCCTCCTGCCCCCGCCGGGCCCGTAATTGTCTTTGACAAAAATTCATTAGCGAGCGCGGCG